>OW240917.1:240008905-240072054 GCA_933207985.1 Pelobates cultripes
GTATATGGCAGCCATTTTAGGAACCGTACACCTGGGACCCGAGCAAGGTCACCTCGTTCAACAGGTTTGCAGCGTATCCTCCAGGAAGAAGAGCCTGAACCCTTACCGGCTGCACGTGTCTTACCTGTACATGGAAAGCTGCTCTGGTTCCTTGATGAGTCAGCTGCCCGTGAGTTAACATGTCCCGTGGAGAAGCACTCTGTCCTGTAAAGCCTCACCAAAAAAAAGGAGTGGTGTGTTTAGTATTGTTCTGATCAGTTTAATACCTTCCGCGTCTCCTATCAGTGGACGTGTACACTGCATTGATTTTTATCTAAGCCGTAAACTTTTGCACAGTGAAGTATATTCACTGCCATTGAAAAGGAGTGCATGGCGGTGGTGTGGGCCCTCAAAAAGCTGCAACTTACTTGTATGGACAACCGTTTACCTTACTCACAGATCACATTAAATTTGGGGCACTGCGCGGTCAAGCTAATGTGACACCAGATAGTAGTGGTGTGTTTGGTACTATTTTTATCAGTTTAATACCTTCCGCGTCTCCTATCAGTGGACGTGTACACGGCATTGATTTTTGTAACAGGGAGATGGAAGAAGAGGCTTGGTCGGTCCTCTTACTGCAAATTTGGTGCACTGCGCGGTAAAGCTAATGTGACACCAGATAGGAGTGGTGTGTTTAGTACTATTTTATCAGTTTAATACCTTCCGCGTCTCCTATCAGTGGACGTGTACACGGCATTGATTTTTGTAACAGGGAGATGGAAGAAGAGGCTTGGTAGGTCCTCTTACTGCAAATTTGGGCCCTGCGCGGTCAAG
The DNA here is from genome assembly GCA_933207985.1 of Pelobates cultripes. Lineage (NCBI taxonomy): Eukaryota > Metazoa > Chordata > Amphibia > Anura > Pelobatidae > Pelobates > Pelobates cultripes. Next base: position 240,009,719 of record OW240917.1, read on the forward strand.
CTAATGTGACACCAGATAGGAGTGGTGTGTTTAGTACTATTTTTATCAGTTTAATACCTTCCGCGTCTCCTATCAGTGGACGTGTACACGGCATTAATTTCTGTAACAGGCAGATGGAAGAAGAGGCTTGGTCGGTCCTCCTAACTGAGAGACTGTGTTAAGGCACGGGTGGGTGGCGGTGAGCCATTTATAAAGTACACACTGCTTTATAAAGCCATTTATAGTAATACACTGGCGGCTTCTTGAACCTCTAGTTGGTGGTTGATACAAGTCACGAAGTCAACAGGCATTCAGAGCCAAAATACAGCAGCGTGGTGGGACATTTTAGCTCAGTCATCCCCATCGGGCCTTTTACATAGGGTCACTTGGCAGATATGGATTGACACCTGTCCTCAGAGATCATGATACACACTGACACAGAGCAGAATAGAGATTGTTCCCCCTACATATGGTCACTTGGCAGATATGGATTGACACCTGTCCTCAGAGCCCCTGATACACACTGACACAGATCAGAATAGGGAATGTTACCCCAACATCGGGTCACTTGGCAGATATGGATTGACACCTGTCCTAAGGATCCCTGATACACTCTGATACACACCTACTTGGATGGTATAGACATTTTTAGCAGCTCCTGGCCCGAATACCTGACCCACATAGGAGCCGTAATAGACCGGATTAGGGAGTCCGGACTGACCCTAAAGCCCAGTAAGTGCCATATAGGAACGTGTAAAAACCTCCCCAAGATAGTAGTTTGGGCCCCAGAGTGTGAACAGGCCTTCCAACAGCTCAAGACGGCGCTCATTAAATCACCTGTACTTTCTTCTCCTGATCCAACTAAACACTTTCTCGTCCATACAGACGCTTCTATGCTTGGATTGGGAGCAGTACTGAGCCAAGTCGAAGCAGATGGTGGCGAGCAACCCGGGGCTTATCTAAGCCGAAACTTTTGCACAGCGAAGTATATTCACTGCCATTGAAAAGGAGTGCATAGCGGTGGTGTGGGCCCTCAAAAAGCTGCAACCTACTTGTATGGACAACCGTTTACCTTACTCACAGATCACAACAAATTTGGGGCACTGCGCGTGCAATCTAACGTGCCACCAGATAGGAGTGGTGTGTTTAGTACTATTGTTATCAGTTTAATCACTGTTACGTCCCCTATCCGTTGATGTGGAGCAAGACGCAGCAGCAAAAGAGGACTCAGCCGAGGAGGTTATGGGAGAGGATGGAGTAGGAGGAGTAGAGGAGGTTGCAGCCAGCATTGGCAGAGTACACGCTGTAGGGCTGACACACCGCTTGAAGATAAATTAACTGCTATTCAATCTATAACAGTGAAAAAGTTTTTTGTTTTAAATCCAAGCTATTGTGACACCAGTGAGTGAGTGGTGGCACTGGGCACAGTATCCACTGTGAGCCCGACACACCCGCTTTGAGACAACTAACTGCTATTCAATCTATAATTGATGTTTACTTCACAGGCAGAAAGTGCCCTAAAACATGGCGGCTTGAAACCTAGTGGGTATGGATCAGTCAATGCTAAGTCAACCGGCATTCAGAGCTAAAATACAGCAGTGTGTGGACCATTTTTAGCCCAAGGCAGCTCATCTCATCAGGCCTTTTTTAATCTAATGTATCGCCCAGTGTCAGTCCCTTCGAGATCCATCCCTCATTCATCTTAATAAAGGTGAGGTAATCTAGACTTTTTTGACCTAGGCGACTTCTCTTCTCGGTGACAATACCTCCTGCTGCACTGAAGGTCCTTTCTGACAGGACACTTGAAGCGGGGCAGGCCAGAAGTTCTATCGCAAACTGGGATAGCTCAGGCCACAGGTCAAGCCTGCACACCCAGTAGTCAAGGGGTTCATCGCTCCTCAGAGTGCATGAAAGTTAATCCCCATTTGCACAAGGTTGATGCCGAGCTACTCATTTCCCTGCTCCTCCTCCTCACTGATGTCAATGAAGGTATTTTCTTCCCCCAGCCACGTACAACACCACAGGTACCAGATAGGTGACAACGAGCACCCTGGGATGCCTGTTGTGGTTGGTCTTGCTCCTCCTCTTCCTCCTCTTCCTCCTCCTCCTCAAAGCCACATTCCTCCTCTGACTCCTCTTCCTCACAATCCTCTTCCAGCGTTGCCGCAGGTCCAGCAAGCGATGCTGATAAGGCAGTTTCTGGAGGTGATGGTGACCACAACTCTTCCTCTTCACGCTCATCTACGGCCTGATCCAGCACTCTTCGCAGGGCACGCTCCAGGAAGAAAACAAAATGGTATGATGTCGCTGATGGTGCCTTCGGTGCGACTGACTAAATTTGTCACCTCCTCAAAAGGACGCATGAGCCTACAGGCATTGCGCATGAGCGTCCAGTAACGTGGCAAAAAAATTCCCAGCTCCCCAGAGGCTGTCCTAGCACCCCGGTCATACAAATATTCATTAACGGCTTTTTCTTGCTGGAGCAGGCGGTCGAACATTAGGAGTGTTGAATTCCAACGTGTCGGGCTGTCGCAAATCAAGCGCCTCACTGGCATGTTGTTTCGCCACTGGATATCGGCAAAGTGAGCCATGGCCGTGTAGGAATGCCTGAAATGGCCACACACCTTCCTGGCCTGCTTCAGGACGTCCTGTAAGCCTATGTACTTATGCACAAAGCGCTGTACGATCAGATTACACACATGTGCCATGCACGGCACATGTGACAACTTGCCCAACTTCAATGCCGCTAACAAATTTGTTCCGTTGTCACAAACCACTTTGCCGATATCCAGTCGCTGCGGAGTCAGCCACTTTTCCACCTGTGCGTTCAGGGCGGACAGGAGTGCTTGTCCGGTGTGACTCTCTGCTTTCAAGCAAGTCAAACCCAAGACGCCCAAACATGAGCCAAGACGGGGATGTATCTACTCTAAAGAGTGAAGTAGAACTGCGTTATCCAGTGTGTGGCGGCCACTCGGGTAGGGGCACAAGTCTCCCAGCTACTCGGTGTCCCAGATAGCACACTTCAGCCATACCAAGGTGACACTTGTCTAGCTTCAGAGTTAAGCTAGCTGCTCTAATTCGGCTGAGAACCGTCCCCACATGGGTCAGATGTTCCTCCCAGGAGTTACAATAAATTGCTATGTTGTCCAGATACGGACATGCAAATTCCTGGAAGCCATCGAGGAACCTATTCACCATACGTTGAAAGGTGGCTGGGACATTCTTCATCTAGAACGGCATGACCTGATAATGGAATAGGCCGAGCGGGGTGACGTATTCTGACTTGGGGGAAAGCCTCCTCGGCCAGGTCAATCTGCCAGTAGCCCTTGCATAGGTCTGTCGTGGCGAGATACTGTCCCTGTGCTATATGATGCAATAGTTCATCCAGGGTATGGGATAAGAGTTGGTAAGAGTCCGATCGTTCAGTCGCCTGTAGTCCACGCAGAAGCGTGTCATTCCGTCCCGCTTCGGTACTAGGACTACAGGCCAAGTCCACGGGATGTGTGAAGCCTCAATCACTCCTAGTCACAGTATCTCCTGTATTTCCTTCCGCATCTCTTACCAGACTGCCTCGAGAATGCGGTAGGGGTGGTTGCCTCATAGGTTCTTGTCCTGGGGTTTCCACGTTGTGTACAGCCAGGTTGATGTACCCAGGATCTTGAGAGAAGGTCTGTCACTTAGCCTTCAATAGTTGGTGGGCCTATACTATTTCTTGATCAGTCAGTTTGTCTCCTAGTTTGACTTGAGCGATAAGGTCGACTTGGGAGTCTCCTCTCACAAGTCAGGTAATGGGAGGCTGTCTAAGTCCTCAGAAGCTGGGGTACACACTGCAGCTACATCGTCCTTCCTTTTTTTGTACTCCTTAAGCATATTAACGTGGAAGGAGCAGTTTACTCTCTCATCTGCACAGTTGGCTACCACATAGGTGGTATAGCAGATATGCTCCACCACCTTGTAGGTACCCTGCCATGCCGCCTGTAATTAATCATGTCGGACCGGTTTAATCTTTTGTCCAACACGGAAACTACACAGTCGGGTACCCCAGTCATACCTTACTTTCTGTCGCCCCTGGGCAGCTTGGAGGTTCTCTTTTACCAACTTAGCCAACTGTTCCATGTGGTCACAGAGTTTTAGCACATAGGGTACTATGGAAGTACCCTCCTGCTCGTGTCCCCCTTTCCAATGTTCTCTGATGAGGTCGAAGGGACCTCGTGCTCTTCTCCCATATAATAGTCCAAAGGAAGAAAATCATGTGGTTTCCTGCAGTACCTCCCAATATGCAAATAAGAGGCGCGTTAGGAGTCGCTCCCAGTGTCGGCAAGCAGTGTTCTGTTGAACCGCTCGCAGAGATTTTTTTTTTTCTGCGAGCGTCTCAGCATGGATATTGGTCAGGGTGAACGCTTCTGTATACCGGGTAGCACAGTCCACTGCGGTAATGATATACTTCTTACCAGAGGGACTAGGCTTCAGTTGGGGTTCTATAATATGTACCGCTACCCGGCTGAATGGTTCCCATAATGATCGGCATGGCTTGAAGCAGAGCTTTGGTGTGTCACTCTTTTTCCCCACCCGTTGGCAAACATCACATGTCTGGCAGTACTGCCGGATATCTCAGGAAATCCCCGGCCAGAAGAAGTTCTGGGTTACTCTATACAAGGTCCGACGTATGCCTAAATGTCCAACCAGGGGTACATATCATGTCCGTCCCAGCCTCTATTTCCTTAAGACTACAAGCTGGCGCTTCCGCAATGGGGTTGTCCCTCTACTATTGGTCTCTGGTATGCGATAGAGTCTGTCCTGATCCCAGGTAAATCTTTCTCTCACTAACCCCCCTGTTCTGTGTCTATACTTTTAAAGCGTAAGGTATTCCCATACTTACCTCCCGAATTCCTTTGGGGTATCCTAAGACAACTTGGTCATTTCTACCGTCCAGGTCAGGGAATCATCTCTTACCTGGATCTCCTCAGAACTTGAGCCAGTCTCAGTAGTCCAAGCTTGAAGGCAGGTGGTGACTAAATGAGATTCTGCAGGGATCCTGGCAACATCCGCCGAGGTAAGAGGTCCTAAATCATTGCTGAACAGGACCTCAGCCAGTTAGTCCTTCATGATCCTCAAGTTTACTGTACCAGATCCGGCTCCCCAGTCAAGGGGAACTCGGGCAGTGGGTAGCCCTAGCCGACACTAAGAAACTGGCAGGCGGCTTCACAACCACAGAGATTGTGCCGACCAATGAGAGAAGTGCTACCATTCAAATTAGTTCTGCGCCCTTTTTCCCGATTGGTAAGATAAACATCTCCCCTCCCTGAATGCTGATTGGCCGCTACATGTTTGCCCCCTTTCTCCTGATTGGCCGCAGCTTTCACCGGCCTAAACAATGTGATCTTGTGGAACTGTTTTCGTGTATGTACAGAGCCTCGAGCCCAGACTTTACACAATGATTTCTCGGGATCACTCCGAAATTTGCAGGGAGCATAGCTCGGACTAGAAGCTATGGGGATGCATTATTGTGCTCTGTGTATTTTGTGGGTTAAATTGCAGGACGGGGAAAGGCTTCATAAGCCTTCCCTCGCGCTGCGGAGCTCAGTCTGCGCGGTGCCCTGCATGGGTGAAGATGGATTACTTTTTCAGCGTCAGAGTTTTTTCATACATCAGATTTTATTTTTGTGCTCAGGTTTTTTTTTTTTTTTCAAAGCACGACAGATATTATGTTTTTTATTTGGCCTCTTTTGGGGCTGAAAAAAGAAGATTTTAGAAAAAAGAAGACCTCAAATGGTAATGTTTTTTTTATTTTTTTTTTACAGGTACTTAATCATTGTCCCCCCCTAACTACTTTTAGGGTAAGGGGGGTAGGTAGGGATTTATAAGATAAAAATTGGGAGGGGGTGACTAGTGGATTGGGCCCCCACCTACCGTTCAGGGGTGGTGGCTGGGGGAGGACAATAAGTGTCCCCCCCTTATTTGACTTTAGGGCCCTCACCTGCCGCTCAGGGATGGGCGCCGGGGGGGAGGACAATAGGTCCCCCCCTTATTCTTCTTTAGGGCCCCCATTTTTCTGATTTAGGGACCCCTCCCACCGCTCAGTGGTAGTGGCTGGAGGGGGTGGCAATAGGTCCCCTCTTTAGTTAAAAAGGTCCCACTCGAGCAGCATGGGTGTGGGCACGGAGGAGGGGACATGTTTAATAGACATGCTCACTGTTTAATAGACATGCCCCTACTTGCGTCATAGCGAGTAGAGGCAGAATTTACTAATACTAAGTCATTTTTGCTTAGTATTAGTAAATTTGGCTGAAATACCTATATAGGTCTTTCAGCCTTTTGGAAGATAGCTCCTTAATACTGTGGGAATTAGTGAGTTATCTATAAAGCGGATGCAAGAGAACATCCGAAGTGCCGAAGTTCCGAAATGGTGAAGATCGGCAGTTGCCGAAGTGTAAAAGTACCGAAGTCTCGAATTTCAGAATGCCGAACCGAACCGGATATTTTCCCCATGAACATCCCTACTAAAAAGCGCTCTCTTGGCTTATTTGGGAAAGAAGCAGGTGGTGTTCGTGGGATAGTGTGTCCGATTTTAGTTCCATATATTCAACACTTTGAATAGAGCTGCTTGCATTCGAGAGACAAAATGAACGCCATCCCCCATACCCCTGTCATTGCTTTCTTGGGGACAGACGCGACTACAAATGCTTTGTCTAAGACTATAGTGCAATTGTCAAACCCCTGACAGACTTGGAAAAAAATAAATAAAATCCTAGTCAGATCCTGTGGTCCCCTGAATGTGAGCAGGCTTCCCAGACTTTCAAAAATGCATTAATCCATGCCCCCGTCCTTACCATTCCAGGTCCTAACAAACATATCATTGTCCACACAGATGCCTCGATGTTTGGACTGGGTAGCCTACATCAACAGGAAACTCCTACCCTGGGAAGTCAGTGTTTGGCCATCGTGTGGGCTCTAAAGAAGGTTACCCCCTACCTATACGGATGGGCCTTCACCATCATCACTAACCACAACCTGTTGGTATTTCTGCAAAGGGAGACAATGCACGGTTGCTGTTGTGAAGCTCAGCCCTGGAACCCTACAACTTTGCAATTCATTACCAACCCGGTAAGCAGAACGGGAAGGCCAACGGGTTCTCCTGGCAGACCAAGCTTGTAATCTAGGACTGAGACCTCCTGGAAATCCCAAAGGTGACCCGAAAAGGGTCAAGCAGTGTCTGTTCCGCTTTTTTTCTTATTTTTTTTTTAGAAATTTTTTAGAAATTGTTTGTTTAAAATTCTTGCAAATGTAACATTTGATACTTCAAAAATGTGGATAACATTGTTGCTTTTATCATAATGTCTAGTACAAAGTTCACATTCAGTAATAAAAATACTTGTAGTCGACATAGAGGGGAAGTGAAGACATTCAAATAGATTCGCTGATAGTTCAAGGTCTCATATTATCTCCAGGTGGGTGTCACTATCGGTCTGTTTGACTGGTGTTCATGAAGTTACACTTGGGTTCCCAGGTGATCATGTATATGTGGTATTTGCCGGTTAGTGAGAAGCTAATTTCCTCCATTGTTCTAATGCTTTCTACTTTACCCAGTCCCTAATGGTAGGTGGGGCTGTTTTTTTTTTTTTTTCCAGTGGAGGGGGATAAGCAGATTTGCTGCTGTGAGCAGATGCATGTTTAGGGTCCTAGTGTCCCTTGGTATGGAGGGAGGCAATATAAGAAATAGGAGTGTTTCAGGTGTGTGCTATCTTCTTATAGTTACTTTCCTGTGTCGCTAAGCTGGTGGATGATTTGAGTGTCAGCAGGAATATTTGCTTCCAGTCATTATCTGCAAAAGATAAGTGCAGTTCTTGTTCCCAGTGTTTTTTGTAGAGTAGGTTGATTGGTTGGCTAGTGTCCTGTAGTAGGCGTATGCGGTTGTGACCTGTTTCTTTTTGACTGTGCGTTGGGTGCACGTAAGTTCGAATTTGGTCAGTGCTCGGTGACCTTGTTGGGGGTATTTGTTGGTCTCTAAAAAGTGAATTAGTTGATCTTAGTGAAATGTTTGAAGGGTCGTGGGAGTTCCCTCCGGGATCAGGGACGACAGGGGCCTAAATCCCTCATTGTCAGGGAGGTCTCGTAAAGGTAGATATGCTTTGGTATGATATTCTCATTATGCCACTCCCGATTCACCCGGCTTGAAGAGCGGATTGTGGGTCAGTGGATATAGCGGTGATGGGTATGGTGATATGTCCGCCCGATGTCTCACGTGTGACCACAGTCCGTGTCGGAGTAATGGTCAGGTGTTGTTTGTGCGTATGGAAGGATTAGCCAGATTTGTGCCATGGTATTGTGTGTATGGGGACACGGAAGAAGTTATTCTCTACATCTACCCATTGTTTGGTCGTGTTTGTGTCTGTCCACTCATAAATCCTGGCCAATAGTACTGCACTGTGGTATCGTTCCACATCTGACAGCCACAGACCCCCCGCCGCCTTTGATCTCTTGAGCAGCGGATAGGCTAGCCTGGGGCGTTTGTGGGACCAAATCAATGTTGTAAATAGTTTTCGTATGGCAGCAAAGAAGGTTGTGGGTAGAGTGATCGGGAGAACTTGCAGCAAGTATAATATTCTTGGGAGAATATTCATTTTCTGGATATTTATCCTGCAAAACCAGCTGAAGTGCGGAGTGTACCATTTAGTAAGATCTTTGGTTATAGCTTGGATTAGTGGGGGGGAAGTTTTTTTTTTTTTCATATAGTCGTGAGATAATGGATGGTAGCGCTACCCCCAGATATGTTATATGCTCTGTTGCCTAGGAGAATGGGAAGTTTGACTGTAGATGTGTTTTGGTCGAGTTTAGTACTTTCAGTGGGAGGAGTTCACATTTACCTAGACTTTGCTATAGAGAGACATCTCCTCCAGTATATGAGGGAGTGAGGAGATGGGTTCGGAGACCGTGAATAGCATGTCATCTGCAAATGCTGATATTTTGTGTTCTGCCCCTCCCAATTTGAAACCCTCGATGTTAGGATTTTCTCTAACTCCCTGGAGGATTGGCTCCAGGACCAGGACGAAAAGAAGAGGGGTGAGGGGGCACCCCTGTCTCGTGCCATTGGAGATGGGTACTGGGAGTGAGAGTTGGCCGTTCACGCGTAGCCTAGCCGTTGGTCTGGAGTATAGAGCTGCCGTCCACCTGAGCCAGTTTGGGCCAAAGCCCATCTGTTCCAGGGTGGCACGTATCAGGGACCAGTCCACCCTGTCGAAAGCCTTTTCAGCATCTATGGAGAGTAACAGTGTCTGGGTGTTTGTGTGTTCAGAGTGATACATGAGATTAATGAGTTTGGTGGTATTTGGTTTTTTTTTCAATGTATATCTTTATTGTTTTATAAAGAGTTAACAATGTAGGAGTCAGACTCCTCATATAACACAATACATTACAGCATGGTACAAAAACACACAAATAAGAGAAAAGAAAAGAAAAGTAAAATTACGGTAATAATATGTACAGTAGCCTTATTGTCACGTTGTGCTTATACATAGCTTATAGAAGTATACCAATCATGATGAAGGAAGGTGCTGTCTGGTGCATTAGATACATACATACAAACATATGAGGATACACAGGCAAATATTTCTATCGATGTAGCCTGGAAATTTCGATAGCTGTAACCATATTATATACCCAACTGAACTGAGTCTCTCTCCCTTCTACATCAGTGTTATCTGCCTGGTATACAAACCAAGTATTCAATAACAGGGTAGCAAATATAAAGGCATAGCATTGAGAGAAGGAAAAACACAACTGTGAAGCAATGCGGGAATAGCTCGGCCAGTTTGGGTAGAGTGCGTAGTAACGCCAATATTGGTACCTAGTAGACCAGTTGGACTTGCTATGTGTTGTGGTATTGTGAGGGTTTATAGATAATTGGCTAAGGTTATGCATTGTACCTGAGATCTCCACGTCCAACGGTGTGGACATAACATTCTAAACAATCTTGCTACTCCATTTTAAATAGCTATGTGTCAATTCTTAGCATAGAGAACATAATATAAAGGAAACAGTTACAAATATATACATGAAATAACCATAATAACTAAAAGGGGAGGGGAGGAGAGGTGGGTGGGAAGGGTACAGTAGGGCGCATCTTGTCGTATTTTATATTGCGTTTATTATAGTGGAATACAGTATAGTAATGGTATGGTTGTGGTTTAGTAGTCTTACAAGGTATAGTAGGATAGTACAGCATAGTTTCTTGTCTTATAGTGGTAAGCCCTATACCAGATAGGGGGATGGTAAGGACCGGAGGGATACCTGCAGCTAGTGCAGCTCGTTACACTGTAGCATGAGAATCTTTAAAAGTCTTCCAATTTTCCCATCTGTTCATAAGGTGTGACCCGTTGCCCCTTTTTGCCCATTCGCATTCGTGGTGGTATGTGACCTCTACCCTACCTAGAACCTCCTTCAGAGAAGGGGATTTGGTGTCTTTCCAATGGGCTGCAATACTGATTTTTGCTGCAACTAGTATATTTAATACTGCGTCTCTAGATGGTATATCACGTAGGTTAAGGATAATGTGGAGCAAGTAAATTTCTGGGACTAGTGGGAAAGTTGTCTTACAAATCGCATAAATGGTTGTTTTTTTGGACAGCCTTCCAAAAGTGTTGCAGGTTGGGATAATGCCAAAATATATGTTCTATAGAACCTAAACTGGAGTTGCAGCGCCAGCATATTGAGGGAGAATTGGGATAAATTTTGTGAATCCTGCTCGGGACCAAGTACCATCTCATTAACATTTTAAAGTAGGCTTCCCATAGTGTGACACACTTCGAAGATTGTTTGGTGTAGATGATGGCTTGTTCCCATTCTATGAGAGTCGGAGTTACTCCTAACGATGTCTCCCACTGCTTCATGTAAGGTAGTTTGGGGGGTCCGTGACTATCGGACAGCGTCATATAACATAGTGAAAGAAGTTTACAAGAAGGGCGTATCAGTCTGGCATGGTAACATTGTGCACCTATATGACTAAGTGACAGCGGGTCAATGTGCTCAATCGATTGTGACATTAAGATATGTTTAACACACAAGTACATGAAAATGTCCCTCGGAGGTAAATTGTACCGTTCCTGCAGTGTTGGGAAAGGATGGATGCCATCTGTACCAAACATTTTATGCACATGTGTGACACCTAAGGCTGACCATTTAGACGTGTTGAGGTCGGGAGATAAGGCGGAGAGGGCTGACAATGGTGCAAGGTACAGTAATTCTGCCTTTGGCCATATTGCTATGTTCCACGTAAGGTATCGTGATGTTGGGAATGTGGAGGGTGATGCTAATGGGGTGGAGGACAATAGGGCATCATAGAGGGAGTGTGAGCCCCCACAAGCGGATTCTAAGTCTACCCATACAGGTTTGTGTGTGCCCATCATGACATAGAGGCTTTGCAACATCAGGGTTGCTTTATAGTAGAGCATGATATTGGGAACGTTTAGGCCTCCTTTTTTGAGTGGGCGCCATAGAGAATGGAAAGAGATTCTTGGTTTTTTTTTCTTCCAAATATGAGCGTTAATTGCTCTTTGGAAACGTTGAAGGAGCGAATTCGGTAAGGCGATGGGTAATGACCTAAATAGGTAGAGCATATGTGACAAAATCATCATTTTAATAGAGTTTATTCTACCAAACCATGATGTATAGAGATTGTTCCAAGAGTCCATCTGTTTGGTAATATTGGATAGGACCACTATGTGATTTTCCTTTATAGTTAGGGATTTGGTGTGCGTTAATTTGATACCTAGGTATGAAATTGCGTTAGTTTGCCACACAAATTGGTATGTGTTTTTCAGTGCACTCACCAACTGCTTATCAAGTCTTATAGGGAGTATCTGGGTTTTATTAACATTGTTTTTATAATAGGAAATGTCTCCATATGTGGCCAGAGTTTGTTATAGGTGAGGAATGGATTCAGATGGGTTAGCTAGAAAAATGATTACATCATCGGCAAAGAGTGCCAAATTTTTTTCTCCAGCTGGAGTATTTATACCGGGTAGTGCCGCATCAAGCTTGATCGTTCTAACTAGAGGTTCCAAGCATAAGATGAAGATCAATGGTGACAAGGGACACCCTTGCCTCGTACCATTGGTTATGCGAAAATTTCTTGATGTGAAGCCGGAACTGAAAACTTTAGCAGATGGGGCGGAGTATAGGGCCATGATGCTAGTAATGAAAGCATTGGAAAAACCAAAGGCCGACAGAGTCTTGGACATATATTCCCAATTTAGGCGGTCAAATGCCTTTTCCGCATCTAATGCCAACAAGGCACCTGATTTATTTTTGAGGTTGGCCCAATCAATTAAGTCCATACAGTATCTTGTGTTGTCTCCAACCTGCCTGCCAGGAACAAAGCCCGCTTGTTCTTCTGAGACTAATGCGGATAACAGGGGGCGAATTCTGTTGGCAAGCAGCTTGGCGTACAACTTAACGTCGGCATTAAGTAATGAAATCGGTCTGAGGTTACCGCAATATGTTGGTGGTTTATTTGGCTTAGGCAAAGTGATAATGTAGGCTTCCAGCATTTCTTGTGGAAATTTACCTGTCGTTCTTATTTTGTTAAATAATGTTGTATAGTGTGGTATTAGTCGCGATGCCAATTTCAAATAATAGTAGTTGGAGAGACCATCAGGTCCCGGTGCTTTATGTTTTGGCAGGGATTTAATCGCATTACCCACTTCAGTTTCCGTAAAAGGTGCATCTAAAAGGTTTATGTGATGTGTCGGTATTTGAGGGAGTGTGATTCGGGAGAGGTATTGCGTGATGTCTACAGCACTGGGAGATTTGGTATGTGGGCTATTACGAAGATTGTACAGGTCTTCATAAAAACTGGCCAGTTCTTCAACAATCGTATTCGGGTTATATATTCGTGCGTGATCTTTGGAATATAGATAAGGGATCTTAGTTTGTAGGTATTTTGCTTTCAGTTGGTTAGCCAATATCTTGCCTGCCTTATTCCCGGAAAAGTAATACATTTGTTGAGTTTTATGTGCTTGCTTAGTGTATATTTGTGTTTGAAGAAGGTGAATATCCTGTTGCACTTTGGTGATTTGCCGGGTGACTGACTTAGAAGGGGATTGTTTATTGGATTCTTCTAGCTTCCTAAGGGTAATGCGAAGTGCAGTCTCATTAGATATATAGTTTTTTTTAGCTATGGAACCCAATTTGATGAAGTGGCCCCTGACAACTGCTTTGTGTGCTAGCCATTGGGTTTCTACTGTGGTATCTTCAGTGGAATTAACCTCAAAGTAATTATCTAGTACCGTGGAAATATATTGAGTGTCAGCAGGGTTATCAAGAATAGATTCATTCAAGCGCCATTTACCTCTCCCTGTTGTGGGATATGGCACTGCTAGCGTAACCAGAATGGGGGCATGATCGGACCATGTCCGAAGCCCAATGGATTGGTCCTTAAGATGTGGGAGGGTATGTTTATCGACTAGGCACAGGTCGATGCGTGTGTACGTTAGATGTACCTGTGAGAAATAAGTGTAATCTCGTGCTGTTGGAAATAAATTTCGCCATGTGTCATATAGATCTTGCTCATGGAGAAGCCGAGAGAACAGTTTACTATTGTGAATAGATAATTTATTGGGAGGTTTGTTCTTGATGCGTTGTATATCTAGGGAGGGCATGAGGGTACAATTACAGTCGCCACAGATGATAACATGGCCCTGTTTGATGGAATTTATTTTGTTAATTGCTTTATTAAGAAATGAAAATTGAGCTTCATTAGGAGCGTATAGTGATACCACCGTTACTTGAATACCGTTCAGTTCGCCTACCAGGACCAGTAAGCGGCCAGTTGGGTCAGTGAATTGTTTTGGAGCTGTATAAAGCCAATCTTTGTGGAAAAAAATTGCAACACCTTTGGACTTGGTTGGTGAGTAAGCGTGGTACACTTGTGGGTACATTGGAGAGCGGATCTGAGGAGGGTTACGGTTCGCGAAGTGTGTCTCTTGGACACAGACAATCGCGGTTCATGCTTTATGCATGTCCTTTAACAGTTGCTTTCGTTTGTAGAGGCTACTGAGGCCTTTAGCGTTAAGGGAAAAGATTTGTAGTGTGTTAGGCGGCATCTATATCATAAAGTGAGGGGGTAATCGGGACCGCTGTCGTAACTTAGTTTAGATCTGTGCGGTATAGCACCCCTGGAGGTAAACCTCATTGCCCACTCCGGGGGCATGGGAGCCCAGATTATATTGGGACCACTCATAATATTCCCTTGCAAGTGGATACTCTCAAATGTCATGGGATGGACTGATGCTGTGTGAACAAACAAGCCTACTTGTGAGGGTGGAAGTGAAGGTGGGGGGAGAGGGAAAAAACCGTGGATAAACAAACAATAACAATAACACAAGTATATACAGAGGAAACCCTTAATGGGTTCCACATAAATCGTCATCCGTAGGATATGCAAGAACACATCCCATGGCGACCTAGGGAGGTCTTGTGGGCTCCTCCCGACCAATGACACCAAGAATTTACATGGCATTAGTACAAGTATATCCATCTCATTGTGTGCTGCACAGCCGTCTCTTGTTATGTAGCGAGTGGTTACCATAGTTCATCTGCAGTAGTAGAGGCTTCTAGGTGCAACACAGGGTGAGGCATCAGAAATATAAGTTAAGCCGCTTTACCCTGCGGCAGCGTCATCGGTTAGACAATGTAGTGACTGGTTGATACTTATAATTTGGATACAGGCTTTGGGTGAGTGCGCCCATGCGGTTAAGCTTGCCTGCAAACTAAAATAAATATATATATAAATATAACACTCCAGGACTGGAGCCCCAGTACCAGGGGTGAACACTGTCATGAACTTCAATACACAGACGTGTAAGAAAGACCTCACCGCCTTAGACGGGAACAAACATATTGGACATGCAACCACACATTGCACAATGCACTCAAAGTATTTGCGCATCATGTGGACTATTACTGTTCTACCGAGCGAGTTGTACATGTGGCCCGATCTTCCAGATCAGTATTAGTTAGGGTTGAGATAGATATACTTGACGCTCGATATTAACTAAGCTGTATACAGAATATATATGTCGAGTACCTTCATAAAGATGTTACAGTGAAAGGCACCCAAGTTATCAGTCTGCACAGCTCTCCACAAGTGAACCATAAGTATCATATTCCCTTAATAGCGTTAGCTTTGACTATAATGTGCACAACAATATAAACTATATACATGACTTAAATTGACAATATTCCTGACATTACCAGCTTAAACACATAGGTATAAAATCGGAGAAATTGCTATAATCTCAATTACATATCCAAGATACTTATCAATGACTTTGTGGGTATAAGGAACCATAAGGAGGTCACGGAGTGTTGGCTGGTGATTTCGCCATTTGCCAATCTGCTTGAAGTTTTCTCGGGGATGCATTATCCGAAGCTTTGCTTTGGAGTTGGGGGGTACCAGTCCATAGTCCCCAGGCTGAAATCAACTTCATACCCTCTGTTGGGTCAATCGCTATATGGTTGCGGCCTTGACGCCATATGATTAATTTGATTGGATAACCCATTTGTAGGCCACGTTGTTGTTCCGTAACGTTTTAGTTACTGTTATAAAACCCCTTCGTTTTTCCATTGTGGCTGCTGATAAATCGGCATAAAGTGCAATCCGTTGGTGAGGTTCTGGGAGTGTTGGGGCTTTTCTCGCCGCTGCCAGCAGAGTTTCTTTATGAGCAAAGTAATGAAATCTTACGATAACATCCTTAGGGACTTCTTTTGATAGATGCGCCGGTCGTGGGAGTCTGTGCATACGATCGTATGCCCATGCGGAGTTAGGTAGGCCCGGGACCAGGGTGTTGCATATAGATAGAATGTGGGCTGGTAATGCTTCTTGCGTAACATCATCCGGTATGCCCCTGAATCTTATATTTTGCCTCCTTGACCTGTCTTCCATGTCAGCAAGCTTGTCACGTAATAGAGAATTTTCTTCAGACAATTTCTGAACTTTGTCCACCACTTCGTCATGTGCTATACAGAGCTTGTCCGTTTTATTTTCCAGGTGACTGGTTCTGTCACCGATATTAGAGATTTCTTTCCTCAGATCCCCATTAATACGGTGAAAGTCCGCTGTAATAGTAGACCTGAGTTCTTGCAGCATTTTGTGAAGGCTGCGTTCCGTCACTGGAGCTTCAGAGTATTTGGATGAGGTCTGTTCGTAGTCTGATTGACCGTCGGATAGATTAGATGTGTCGTCGCCATCTTGGATGTCTTTGCGGCGATCCGCTCTTTTTGATTTGGTCATTTCCGACAACTTTAGCTGCTTAGGAGGAGGCATTGTGGGGTGCTGTGATGTTCCCGTAAGCTCAGGGTAGAGGGTAGCGGTGAGTTAGTCGCTGAAATCGCTCATTTAGTCGCTCAAGGTCGGGATAACGGCGGAGCTCCTATGCCATGGGTCCTCTCACACCGGAAGCCGGACACGCCCCCTGGTGGTGGTATTATTTTTAACTTCTCGACCTGGTATAAATCCAGCCTAGTGTTAGCTAGTGTTTTAGTGAAAATATTTACATCAATATATTTAAGTGAGATAGGCCGATAACTCCCGCATAGGGTCGAATCTTTACCTGGTTTGGGTAGGAGTGCAATAGTGACTTCCGATGCCTGTGGGGTAGGGAATTGTCTTTAAGTAGGGAGTTGAGTGCATTTAGGAGTGGGGGTATGAGCTGGATGGAAAAGCTCTTGTAGTATTTGGCTGTGAAGCTATCTAGGCCCGGGCTCCTTCCTAGTGGGAGGGAGCGTATCACTACTTCTAACTCCTCTTTAGTTGTGGGAGAGTCAAGTCTTTGTTGTACGTTGGGTGGGATTGTCTTGGCGATCCTTTGTTTGAGGAAGGCTATTATGTCGGTAACATCTGGCGGAGATTCCCTCAAGTTGTAAAGTTTGTGGTAAAACTCCTGGATGGCTAGCATGATGTCCGCCATCAGATTTGACTTGGTCCCTTGTGGAGTCTGTATGGATGAGTCCCCCTTTGCCCCTTGGGTATAGTACCGGTGTCTATTATGAAGAAGACTTTTCTTGATTTGTGTTCCATTAAGGGTGGTTAGCTCTGAGCATTTATCCAAAAGTTTTTTTATATGTGGTGACGTCTAGGTTGTTTTTGTGTGTGGTTTTGAGTGTCCTTATCTCCGCCACAAGCTTTGTGGACCTTTCCTCCCTCATGCATTTATTCGTTGAAGCTAAGTGTATGATTTTGCCTCTGATTACGCTTTTGTGAGCCTCCCATATCATTGGATAAGATGATTCTGGGAAGGTGTTTTGTACGAAATATTGATCTAAAATATCTTTAATTTGGGCCGAAAATGTAATGTCATTGAGGAGGGTGTCATTCCATTTCTATTGGGTCCTGGTGGGGTGGAGGGATGGAATGTGAACGGCAAGAGACAGGGGCGTGTGGTCCGACCAGGTGATTTGGCCATATGAACATCGGGAGATGAGGTTTAAAAATCGGAAAGCTAAGAATATCATATCTATTCTTAGTAGGAGCCCCTCGCATGAGAATAGAATGAGTAATCCCTGGTCGTGGAGTTCATTACTCACCAACTGTCGTATAGTTGGGGCTTGTCCAGCATTGCTTGTAATGGTTTACAAGTGCCGGTCTGGTGTGCTTATGATGTGAAGGTTGAGTCCATGTCGCTATCTAAGGGTATGTTAATGTCCCCTCCCAGCAACAGTAGGCCCTCCACAAAACCTTCTAAGGCATTAAGAATTTTACGCATGGGATTGGCTTTGTTTTTTGTTGGGGAGGTAAAGATTCACGAATGTCACCAAGGTGTTTCCTATCTGCCCCTTCACAAATCAGTACCTGCCATTGTCATCTGTTTCGTGTGCCTTATATTGAAAGGGTAGGTTTGCCCCTATAAGGATTGCCACCCCCCTCGCCTTGGCCTCTGTGTAATTGCTAAAAAAAAAACATAGGATAATGTCTGTCTCTGAGGGTGGGGGCCGAGTCTTTACGAAAGTGTGTTTCTTGGTAAAATATCACGTCGACCTTAAGGTGACGAGATTCCCTTAGTGCTAATCACCTCGTTTCCTGGTTGTTCAAGCCCCCGGCATTTTGGGAGAGCAATGTGATGGTAGTCATTTGTGTGATTGTGATCGAGTTCTGTGGGTGCGTTTTGTGTGTCCGCCTGGACAGAGTGGGTTGACCCTCTGTAGCAGTATTAATACAATATATTGCAAGTAAATACAAAAACATAAAACAACAATAACTATATATCAATAACAATGACTATTATGTCGATTTAAGTGATCACTGGTGTCCTGGTGGGGTGGAGGGATGGCGACGCCTTGGGCTGGCTTATGTTACTTTTATACACAGACCCCCATCACGGGGTCTCCATTCAATTATGTGTGCCTTGCCTTAACAAACCAGTCCTTCTTTGTCTTTCACTAAGTCTTGACTAGTGCGTGGGTGAGACCTTGGTAACCTGTGCATGAGTCTGTAATCACTCTGGAGCTATTCACAACTTGGAAGGTGTGTCTTAATCAGTGGTAACCCATCTTCTGGAGGGTATAAAGCCACACTTTGGCTGGTAAATCTCTCATGATTCCGACATCCAGTTACTTGGGCCCCCATGGCCAGTAAAGGTACACTCTTGTTGTTGTCAATTTGTGGATGGCTCGTACTGCCATTCTTACCGCTACTATGCGGCCAGTGTTTTTTCGAAAAAAAGAGATATTCTGTGTGGCTGGATCAGTGTCAGGTTGGCCCCGATGTCTCTGAGTCCTATTGCCTCCTGACGCTTTATCTTGACAATTAGCCTATGATGTTCTCGGTTATCTCCGGCCACCAGCACTGGGTCTGCCTCGTGTAGTATCATCCAGTGCTCTTCGGGACAACTTGGCTGTGCTGGGGGTTCTACTTGGAAGCAGTGAGCTGCCCCTCTGGGTTGATATACTTGTAGTCTTTCACAATTTCCGTGACTCCTGAGGGGGCAGTTATTTTTGAAATGCCCGACTGGTTGCACCCATGACTTAAGGGGCCATAAGGGGACAGATTTCTTTGGGGGTTCTCAAGGATCCATCGAACAAGTCAGTCTGGGACACAAATTAAAACCTGAAGAAAGGGAACAACCTATGCGACTGCTGAGGGATCGCCAATGTATGTTTTCGGCCATAACTAGATACACTACCCTGGCGGTCCACCAAGTGGAGACACCAAAGAATGCTCCCTAATGACAGCAACCTTATCACATCTCCGAGGCAGTATGAAAAAGTATGTTGAAAGAGATCAGGGAGATGTTAGCCCTGAGGGTAATTGAATTACTTGTACCTTTTGCCTGAATAAACCAGATGTTTTACCCATCATCAAACTTTTGGCTGATGCTTGGGGATACAAGAGCTATATCTCTGTTTCACTCTGCGTGACTAGGGAGACTATTCAGCGGATATACTCAGACAGAATACAGGGGATCTTTTACAGTGGGGTTAATGGAAGGGTTTTTTTTTTTTTTTTTCTCCCTACAGCAACAAGATCTCGGACAGAGCCAAAAGTGAATGGACCAGCAATACCACCTTCTGAAATGAAGTACATTGAAGGAACTGCTGGAAGTAAAAGGACAAGTGACCAGCTACAAATCTAAAGCCACGCTCATCGCTGAACTATTGGAGAGTGACAGGACCAGCATAACTATGACCAGGAGTTCAGGGGAAACCGAATTCCAGAAGGATGTGTGCTGGAGTATTATCTCCTGGGATGGGTTTGGACCCAGAATGCCTAATCTCCAAGTGATGGCCCAAGCTACCGAAGTACTAAAGGAGAAAGACCTACGATGCGGATCCTCGGTCGGAGATGCATCCTCCCTACCTGGATCGACTGTAGAAGGACGGAGAAAACAAAAGAATACCACGTTTAAAGCATTCACAGATGGAGTGGAGGACATTGAAACCTATCTCTAAGAATTTGAACAGTTATGCGCTATGGAAGGTTTGGAAAACAACAACCGGGCACCTATTTTAACTAGCAAATTGCCCGTCAGAGCTGCAGAGGCATATCGAGCAGTATCAGAATCTAAACTTCCTCTATACGAGAAGGTCAAGGAGAAATGAATGGTTCAATACAATGTAACCCCTGGAAACCTACCGAAAAAACAAAACCAAAAAAAAAACGTGAAGATTACGTAAAGGGCACAAAGACTACAATACAAAATGGGCATTTTGAAGCTCAGCCATGATATTCCCCTTGCAGGGCAATTGGGCATATGGAAAGCGAATCGTCAGATCATGCAAGCATTATTCTGGACCGTAGGAACTCTGGATTTACAGGGATATAGCCAAAACTTTGATATGTGTCAGCAAGTAGGAAAAAAAGGTGAATACCCGAAAGCTAAAGAAGAGGGAACCTCCATTGTGCCATATGATCTGGAACTCTGGGACCAGCTGCAGGCTCTTACTGAATCCGTTCGGGAGAACTTGAAAATGGCCCAGGAGAGACAGGAGAAATAGGTACGATCGGGATGCACGGGATCGGTTGTTTGACTTTGAACCAGTGGCGTACATACCAGGGTCGCAGGGGTCGCGGCTGCGACCGGGCCCGGCCCACCAGGGGGCCCGGCCGCCCCTGCGACCCGGTGTGTACGCCACAGGACCAGCCTCTTCCCCTGGGGGGCCCAGGAACCGGCCACCTCAGGGCCCCCCCAGAGGCTGGCCCTGCTGACCCCAGCTGGCGGGTGGCCGGTCGGGCAGGCAGGCGGGCGCGCGAGGGAGCACTCAGTGCTTCCTCTTCAGCTCCCTCGCGCACCGCACTGATACCGGAGCCGGAAGATGACGTCATCTTCCGGCTCCGGCATCCCTACGCGGCGCGCGAGGGAGCTGAAGAGGAAGCACTGAGTGCTCCCTCGCGCGCCCGCCTGCCTGCCTTCCCGGCCACCCGCCCATCCGGGTCAGCAGCACCACTGGACCCCAGGGAATCCCCCCAGCACTCCAAAAGGTAAGGAGGCTGGGGGGATTACATGTAAAAAAAAAATGTGTGTGTGTTTATGTATGTGTGTGTGTGTTAGTGTATGTGTGTATGTTAGTGTGTGTGTGTGTGTTAGTGTATGTGAGTGATAGTGTATGTGTGTGTGTTTTAGTGTTTGTTTGTGTTAGTGTGTCAGTGAGTGTGTCTTTTATTGGGTGTGTGTCTGCTAGTGAGTGTGTTTGATGTCTGTTAGTGAGTGCATGTTTGTCAGTGAAAGTGTATGTTTTGTAAGTGAGTGTGTATGTATGTCTGTCGCTGAGTGTGTCTCTGTCAGTAAATGTGTGTGTCTGTTAGCTAGTGTGTATGCGTCTGTTAGTGAGAGTGTGTGTCTTCAGCATTTACCTTTCTCCAGCGCCGGACTTCCTTGGCGCTGGGGATCCCTCCACCTCTCAGCTCCAAATGCACATGCGCGGCAAGAGGCACGCGCACGCATTTAAACCGCCCATAGGAAAGCATTACTCAATGCTTTCCTATGGACGTTCAGTGTCTTCTCACTGTGATTTTCACAGTGAGAATCGCGGAAGCTCCTCTAGCAGCTGTCAATGAGACAGCTACCAGAGGCTGGATTAACCCTCAGTGAAACATAGCCGTTTCTCTGAAACGGCTATGTTTTCAGCTGCAGGGTTAAAACTAGAGGGACCTGGCACCCAGACCACTTCATTGAGCTGATGTGATCAGGGTGTCTGTAGTGGTCCTTTAAGTGTGTGTGCATACCGCAGTCGCGGGGTCGCAGCCCTGCAACCAGGTGCCCGCCGCCATGTGTTGCGGCTCCGACCCGCGCAGAGTAAGCGCGGGGGGGCCCACGGATCAATTTTCGCACCGGGGCCCCATGGATCATGTGTACGCCACTGCTTCGAACAAAAGGTTCTGGTGCATAAATCTACAAAACAGGATCAACTAAGGGAGGGAGTAGGTGGCCGAGTGATTTAGGGAGAAGGTGGAAGATTGAGGGAGGTGGTGACAGGCGGTAGAGTGCCTGAGGGAGCGACAGGGTGACACAGTAAGGGAGCGGGTTGCACAGTGAGGTGAAAGTGATGGAGGGGATTGCAACTGGTGGTTCCTGGTGTCTTTGATCCCTGGTGCTCCGGTGGGCTCTCTCTCCAAATTGCCCTGAGAGGCAAAGAGCCAGCACAGTCTGCAGCTCCACTGGGTGTGAGCTGCAGATTGTGCAGTGCCGCGCAAAATTCAGAAGTCAGAGCATTGCCGTGGTATCCTGCGGCAAGCTCTGATTTGCCAGAGACCACGAGACACTGCACAGTCTGCAGGTCACAGCCAGCGGAGCTGCAGACTATGCTGGCTTTTGGCTTCTCAGGGCAGACTGGAGGGGCAAGGTGTGGGGTCCTTGTACCTGACACATTATGCCTGCCCTATGTCAAGTTAGGCCTTAGGCGGCGCCGAACTCGCTGCTCAGTGCCGACTGCGGTCTCTCTCCCTCCAGTGCAGCATTTTCTATTTGACGCTGGGAGGTAATGATCGTCAGTCACTTCCCAGCATCTCATGCTACGGAGACCCTGTTGGGCAATTAAACGGTGCTTACCGAATCCCTCTGCAGCAATGCCCATCAGGTTTCCCTAAGTGTATGGGCTACCCAATGGGCAAATCACTGCAGAACCCCAATTTTGTTCTCGCTGGACCCTAGGTTCCCGAAGAAAACCAATTGGAAAACGCTGTTTGAGTGTATACAGGCACATCTGGTGGGAAAGTGTATAATGTGTTGGCGCAATAAATGAGAAAAAAAGGCCAGTTACAAAAAAACAAAAATGCTTATGTCTTTAAGATCAAAACAGTCTTATCAGGGTGTCTTTAATGAGCTCAACATTTCTGCAGACACTAAAACCACCATGCTGATATGTAGATGACGCCTTCAATGGTCTAAATTGTTCTTTACTGGCAAACACTAAGGCATAAAAAAAAAAATAAATAAAAAAATAATGAACAATCGTATGTGGACCAATGTAGATACTAAGGACAGGTATCTAATTCAGTCGGGGGTTTGCTGAACAAATGGATACAACTAAACCTTTAATGAGAATAAAGCTAAAGAAGTCACTAATATCAAGACTTACACAAAATAAAGACAATTACAAAAATAAATCCGTCCATATGCAATGTGCAATAAGAGGGAAACGCCTGCTAAATGTTTCAAAGTAAGCCTGCGCACATTCCTCATGAATAGGGGAAATTACAGAAAATAGGGTAGGTGGGCTAGATATTGCACACTAGCTGTTTCGAGGTATACATGTCAAAAAGACCTTTTAAAGTCTAGTAAAATACTAGCGTGAGCAAAAAGACGCTCGAACCACATACTAGGCTTCCATGAGTTGCAACATAGTGATAGACAGTATCAGGATGAAGTGAAACATTGTTTCAATAGGCTATAACAAAAGAGAGAGAGAGAAACGGATACACGTATCGAGTGAAATCCCTGGCTATGTAGCTATTTGGTAAAGGATTAGGTATAAAATCTCCTAGAGTAGCAGTTTTTTTATAATATCCCTAAAGTGCCTTCAAGGGCTGAATAAGAAGACGGTCTCTAATCTAGAGTTACTAGATATACAGCCACCCAACGAATATCTTCTAAGATAAGTCCGGTATCTAAGTAGACTTGAAAGTAATAGAGCGGAGCAAACTGAGCATTAGGTGGCTAAATCAGCATGTGAGTGATAGTGGTAGGAGCGTCTACAATGTGCAAACACTGCTAGCAGCTCGAGATCTTCGTTAGATCTCCTGAACAAGTCTCAGAGTCACAGGACAGCATGGAAAAGGTTAAGTGAAAGGAAAAGCTACACGTTTGCGTGAGGTTGTGGTGGGCAGTAAGTAAGCTGTAGAGTTGATGCATGGGTGTGATGGCAGCTCTGAGAGAGACAGTGTGGGTGGCTCTTAAAAGAGCCTTTGTGTTAGCGGGTGATCAGGGAGGCGGACGTTTACTTGGCGCTGGTGTACTTTGTGACAGCCTTGGTGCCCTCAGACACGGCGTGCTTTGCCAGCTCTCCGGGTAGTAGCAGGCGCACGGCAGTCTGGATCTCCCGGGAGGTGATGGTGGAGCGCTTGTTGTAGTGAGCCAGGCGAGATGCTTCTCCTGCGATGCGCTCAAAGATATCATTGACAAAGGAATTCATGATCCCCATGGCCTTGGAGGAGATGCCGGTGTCGGGATGGACCTGCTTCAGCACCTTGTACACGTAGATAGCATAGCTTTCCTTCCTGCTCTTTCTACGCTTCTTGCCATCTTTCTTCTGAGTCTTGGTGACGGCTTTTTTGGAGCCTTTCTTGGGGGCTGGTGCGGACTTTGCTGGATCAGGCATGATCAACGCTGTTAGCTCGCGAGCGAATAGCAAGCTGCTCCTCCGGCGGTTCTATTTATAGGCGGACCATGTAAATGAGGCCCTTCCGCTTCCCTTCATGCGATTGGTTACTAAAGTCAGATGACCTAAGGAAGCGGCTGTTTAACACTAGCTCCAGCAATAGATTGGTTCCCTGTATAACGTGTCTCTAATTGGCTGCTTGTAAAGCCATCCAATCACAGAGCAGAGTGTGTTTATAAATAGCCTGTGGTAGGGGAGGAGTTTTCATCTTCTTGCATTTCATCAAGAACAAACATGTCTGGCCGCGGAAAGCAAGGTGGAAAGACCCGTGCAAAGGCGAAGACTCGCTCATCCCGAGCGGGACTTCAGTTCCCAGTCGGCAGAGTCCACCGTTTGCTGAGGAAAGGCAATTATGCAGAGCGTGTGGGAGCCGGTGCCCCCGTCTATCTGGCTGCAGTGCTGGAGTACCTGACCGCTGAGATTCTGGAGCTGGCAGGGAATGCCGCTAGAGACAACAAAAAGACCCGCATCATTCCCCGCCATCTCCAGCTCGCTGTCCGTAACGATGAAGAGCTCAACAAACTGCTGGGAGGAGTGACTATCGCCCAGGGAGGTGTCCTGCCTAACATCCAGGCTGTGCTGCTGCCCAAGAAGACCGAGAGCCACAAGCCCACCAAGAGCAAGTAAAGCGGACAGCTGCTGCACTTGCCTGCCTCCCTCACCTACCAAACACAAAGGCTCTTTTAAGAGCCACCCACATTCTCCACAAAGAGCCGATTAATTGTTCTGCTGCGCGCAAACCGTTCCCTGTATCTGCACACCCACACCACGCTGGGAACTCATAAGCAAGCTAAAATAATAGGGCGCTTCTGTCACAGCACTCCGTGCCATTTGCAGTCCATATCCTGTCCAACATTCCAGCTATAGAACTAGTTAAAATCAATGGCTGTCATGCAGGTCTATGATACACGCAGCAGCAAATTAATACAAATTGGGGCAACAAGTGTGTATATAGTGTGCAGGACCTCTTTTGTTAAGCGAGGGCATCTCTACATCTCGCTCACTCTCACGATTCCCCCTCTCCCGCTGTCTGGAGGACATGCCGGGTGAAACCTACTATGAGCGTTCAAATCCTAGCGGCGCTACAGCTCTGTTGTCTGAGTTAACGCAGCCTTAATAGCCTGGCCTCTCGGCTGAAAACATTGTTTCAATAAGTGGATGCCTTGTAACATTTCCTGCTGCTCTGTCTCATGGAGCTCATTTGCAAGGCTACTGAGCGTCCTGTGAGTGAAAGTCCTTTATCAGACGTGGCTTCTATCCCATCGAAAGAAGCGGCCTTTCTGCATGTGTAAGAGGTGTATGTCCCATGCACCCCTTCCCCTCGATAAAGCCTATACAGCTATTACTAAGTATGTTGGGAGGAATACGTCCATTACTGCCCACTGCCAATCCTATCAACTAGTGGCGTCCATAATAAATGCTGTCAGGACAGGAAGGGTCACTAAAGGCTTAGATCCCTTCTTTGGACGCGTGGTCTCGATGGAGGGGGGAGGGGATGAAGCAGTTGATTTGAGCGGGCATTTTGAATGAGAAGCAGTTGATTTGAGCGGGTATTTTGAAATGATTTACTATTTGTTTTCAGCCAATCAGAACATACCACCCACCTGATGAACCAATGAAAACGCCGTATCGGCTATAAAGCCCAAGCTACAGCGAGCTGCGTTCATTCCCTTTCGTTTTGCTACAATGGCCAGAACTAAGCAGACAGCCCGTAAGTCGACCGGAGGCAAGGCTCCCCGCAAGCAGCTAGCTACCAAAGCTGCTAGAAAGAGCGCCCCAGCTACCGGGGGAGTGAAAAAGCCTCACCGTTACCGTCCAGGAACTGTGGCTCTCAGGGAGATCCGCCGTTATCAGAAGTCCACCGAGCTGCTCATCCGCAAGCTGCCCTTCCAGCGCCTTGTCCGTGAGATCGCTCAGGATTTCAAGACTGATCTGCGCTTCCAGAGCTCTGCTGTCATGGCTCTGCAAGAGGCTAGCGAGGCTTACCTGGTGGGTCTCTTTGAGGATACCAACTTGTGCGCCATCCACGCTAAGAGGGTCACAATCATGCCCAAAGACATCCAGCTGGCTCGTAGGATCCGAGGAGAACGTGCTTAAGTTGAAACCTGCTAACAAACACAAAGGCTCTTTTAAGAGCCACCAAATCTGCACTCGAACGAGCTCCAACACATTCACAACTTAAAAACTTAGTCTTTTAGCCTGGGACTTTGAGCGGGCTGCGGAGCCCTCACACTATGCTCAAATGTCCCCACATATCCCATTTTCACGTCAGGCAACGATTTAGCCATCTCTGCTGCTCTATTTCACTCGCAATTTTACAATAACTTCACTATTTAGAATCCATCGTGTGGAGAGGCAGCAGGAAAAAGACTACTTTGTCGCTTGGAGGAGAATACATAGTTAACACAGGAGTGCATATGTAAAGCTAGTAACAATGTTTCTATTTAAGTGGCTGCAAGCATGTATTAAATGTAGGCAACAGTAACAATACACCAAAACCAGAGCTTTCTTGACAGTGTGTGGACGTACTTGCTCGTAATCTAAATGCACCTCACTATAGCAGAAGTTTGGACATCCCCTACCATTAACAGAAGGCGGCTCCAAATCCTCCGATGGTTCGAACATGCGGTCTACAAAGACAGTGTTTAGCAACCTTTCCTGTCTACATGTTTGGGAGCAGCCTGTATTAGGATCTCCTTCTCGGTGTCGGGTGGATCTATGTAGATAGAAGGCAATTTATCAGGTGTGGAAGGGGTTAAAGTGATTAGGTTCGGTCTTTTAGTGAAAAAGTGGGTGGCCCTGAAAAGGGCCTTTGGGTTAATGGGGTGTGCGGTAAAGTCAAGCCCGAGTTTTAACCTCCGAAGCCATACAGAGTGCGGCCCTGGCGCTTAAGAGCATAAACTACGTCCATGGCGGTCACAGTCTTCCTCTTGGCATGCTCGGTGTAGGTGACGGCGTCCCGGATGACGTTCTCCAGGAATACCTTCAGCACCCCGCGAGTCTCCTCATAGATGAGACCGGAAATACGCTTCACGCCTCCCCTGCGAGCAAGGCGACGAATTGCAGGCTTGGTAATGCCCTGGATGTTATCACGAAGGACCTTCCTGTGTCGCTTAGCGCCACCTTTTCCGAGACCCTTTCCTCCTTTGCCTCTGCCAGACATGGTTCTGCTCTTCTTTCTGCACGAACGATATGAGATGCTGTGCAAAGCTCTTCCTTATATACTCCTCGGACGGACCGTATGGGGAACTGCAGCAACGGAGGCGGGCGTTTTAGACACGCCCCATCACTCCCCCCCCCCCCTCAGAAATATGCTTAACCCTCTCCCTCCGTGCTCGAAATGGTTCTGGCTCTTAAAACCAAAGCTGTTTATGCTTCAAAAGATTTCACAATCGTGAAGCCTTTTTGAAGTATAATCATTTTATCATGTCTTTAGTGTGTCTTTGATAGTCGGCTTAGCTACTGCACAAGGGATCATTTCTTGGGCTTTATCACTCTTTGAACAACAGTCCCTTTTATTATCACCATGTAACTATTCAGCTCCAAAACCGCAATCCCTAAAATATTTTCTGCTTTATTATCTTACTGAAAAGGCAATGAAATTAAATGTAGTCTGGAAGGACACTGTGTGGTATTCTATATAAAATATGTGTTTCTCACTAAAACTGGCCTTTCGCAGTTTAATGAAGAAACACCCATAGGATCTTAGAACGGAGGGAATTTCTACTCCTAAAAAAATATAAAAAATTGAACGCTCGAGTGTAGCACTGGTCTACGGGGACGACAAGGTACATTCCTGTGTGATCTTTTCTAGCACTAGATGCTGGGATTACAGGATTCATTAGGTTATTCCTGACTTTAGAACGAGGGATGGGAGGGGGGACGGTGTGTGAGACATGATACCAAAACAAACACGTTCCTCTCACCGATATATAGCTCTGAAAGGAGTATGTGGTGGCTCTTACAAGAGCCTTTTGGGTTTGGAAAATAAAATTAAATGCGAGCAGGGCTTATTTCTTTTTGGGAGCTGCCTTTTTAGCCTTTGCGGGACTCTTGGCGGCTTTGGGTTTGGCTGCCTTTTTAGCCGGGCTCTTCACGGTCTTCTTAGCCGGGCTTTTCACTGCCTTCTTGGGTTTGGCGGCTTTGACTTTCTTCGGGCTTTTGGTGGCCTTTTTAGCGGAGGCGGCCGGCTTTTTGGCCTTTTTCGGGCTCTTTGCAGCTACCTTCTTAGGTTTAGCTGGAGACTTGGTGGCTTTCTTCGGGGCGGGCTTCTTGACCTTAGCCGGTGCCTTTTTCTTGGCAGCCTTGTCCTTGCTCTCCGCCTGCTTTTTGTTGAGCTTGAAGGAGCCGGAAGCTCCGCTTCCTTTGACCTGGACGAGAGTGCTTTTAGTCACCAAGCCCTTGAGAGCCAGCTTGAGGCGGCTGTTATTCTTTTCCACATCATAACCAGAAGCGGCCAAAGCCTTCTTCAGAGCTGCCAGGGACACCCCGCTGCGCTCTTTAGAAGCGGACACAGCTTTAACAATGAGCTCGGACACGCTAGGACCGGAGGGCTTAGCGGCTTTCTTGACACCGGCTGCTTTCTTGGGCTGCTTCTTTTTGGAGGCGCCTTCTACCGCAGGTGCGGCGGCGGGAGCAGGGGCAGCTTCAGACATGGTCACGATTCTCTATGAAGATCAAGCAATAATACGCGCCCGCAGCAGCCTCCAAATTATACATCTCCAGCTAGCATCTTATTGGCTGATCTAACCCCGCTCTGATTGGATACAGTCTTATGACACACCCTCCACTCTCCCTACTCCATCTTTTCACATTCTGCTCTCACACTGTGTTTCCGAATGGATAAAACGAATACATTTAGGTAAAATAAGAGGACGGAGGTCGATGTCATCTATCGTGGAATGTACTAAACTATCTAACCAAGAATTCATAAGCAGCTCCATGGGTCCCGAGGGTTGTCACGATCTAGCAGAGCCGGTGAAAGCTGACACATCTCCTTTGGGATGAGCCTGGTGTTCTCCACAAACATTACTGTGATAACTATTAAAAGAATATATTCCAAGGTTTTCTTTCTCACTCTTATGCATGAAAGGGAAGGGGCCTGTGTTATCAAGGTGGGTTGAAGCTCATGTCGTAAAGAAACAGAGAAAAGGGATTTTGCACCTCGTTTGTTCAGACAGGTAGCTCAGGCAGTATGCAGTAAGATCATAGCAGAAGAGCTCTTAGTCGTGGCAATTTTGAAATTACATAATTACATAATTGTATGTTTTATATTTATGTTTACCCTCTAACAACAACTAAAACCAGTTTTATTAAAACACACACACCTTGCACTCCAGGAAATCCTTTATGAAGCCTGGTGTAGGTCTGGCACAGTAAACAACAGCAATGAAGGTCCGCACTCTAGGGACTTTTTCCAAAATATCAAAAACATTTAAATGTTATTTCATATCACGATAAAAACATGACAGCAAAAATTGTCCTGATTTTAGCTCCAAATTAGGAGCTAACATGTTGATCCGTGTGGCGGACCACCAGGGTATCACTGTCATGGATTCCCTTTCCCGTTGTGTTAGCTAGTACAGCTTTCCACCCATACATTTGTCTAAACTTAATGATGGGAGTCAGTGGCGTACACACACGACCCATGGGGCCCCGGTGCTAAAATAGATCCGTATCCCCCCGCTTACTCTGCTTGGGCCGGGGTCGCAACACATGGCGGCAGGCTCCTGGTCACAGGGGTTGCAGGGCTGCGACCCCTGTGATCGTGGTATGTACACCAGTGCATGCAGATACACATACACTTAACGGACCACTTTAGACACCCAGATCACTTCAGCTCAATGAAGTGGTCTGGGTTCTAGGTCCCTCTAGTTTAACCCTGCAGCTGAATACATAGCAGTTTCAGAGAAACTGCTATGTTTCACTGAGGGTTAATCCAGTCTCTAGTTGTAGTTGTCTGTCTCACTGACAGCGGCTAGAGTCGCTTCCACGATTCTCACTGTGAAAATCACAGTGATAAGACCCTGGACGTCCATAGGAAAGCATTGAGTAATGCTTTTCAATGGCGGTTTGAATGCGCGTGTGGATCCTCAGCGCCAAGGGAGTCTGGCGCTGGAGAAAGGTAAGTGCTGAAGGGGTTTTAAACACACACACACTCTCACGAACAGACGCATACACACTAGCTAACAGACACACACATTTACTGACAGAGACACTCAGTGACAGACAGAAACACATACACACTCACTTACAAAACATACGCTCTCACTGACAAACACACACTCACTAAGACACCTAACAGACTCATTAACCGACTCACTAAGAGACACACACAAACTAACACACTCAGTAACAGACACACTCACTCTCACACAAACTAACATACACTGACACTCACTAACAGACACACTCAATAACAGACACACATAACTAACACACAGTAACACACACAAACAAAAACTAACACACTCACTGACACTCACTAGCAGACACAGTAACACACAAAAAATTACACTAACACACACACTGTAACACTAACAAACATACACACATGATTTTTCTTTTTTTTTTAGATTTAATCCCCCAGCCTCCCTATCTTTGGGAGTTTTGAGGGGATTCCCTGGGGTCCAGTGGGGCTGCCCAGCGGCCGGTCCTGCGGGCGCGTGAGGGAGCACTCTCCCCTGAGCGCTCTCTGCCCAGCTCCCTCTCACGTCGCTTACTGATGCCGGAGCTGGAGTATAATGTCATATTCCAGTTCCAGCATAAGTGCGGTGCTCGCGAGGGAGCTGGGCAGAGAGCGCTCAGGGGAGAGTGCTCCCTCGTGCCCGCCCGGTGACACCAGGGCCAGCCTCGGGGGGCCCTGATGTGGCCAGCTCCTGGCATACATACAGGGTCACAGCTGCGACCCCTGCAACCGCGGTATGTACGCCAGTGCTGGGAGTAGATCTGGTTTATTCAGGCAAGGCACACAGAATTTATACACAGACCCCCAGCATGGGGTCTACATTTATGGACACACAATCCTGCCGAGCCGACTCTGTGTCTGGAACAGTGGCGTACATACCTGGGGGCCCGGCCGCCCCTGCGACCCGGTATGTAGCCACAGGGCCAGCCTCTTCCCCTGGGGGGCCCAGGAGCCGACCACCCCAGGGCCCCCCGAGGCTGGCCCTGCTGACACCCTGCTGACACCGGCCGCTCCGCTTTTGCACCCTGCTCCCTCTTATGCTGTGCTGGTGCCCCTGTGCCACAGCGCCTCTTCTTCTAAACTTCACACGTCATTCGCATGACCTTGATTCCATGTGGGGTCTAGGACCTCATCATCCTCCACATCATCTTCCACCCCCTCCTCAACACTGCCCTCCTTGCAGGTATGCACACTGCAGAAAGCCACAGCAGTTGGCACCTGTGTTTTTCCAGCATGTAAAGTCTGCAAAGGACATATGGAAATTGTTTTAGAATTTCCTCCAGGCAACAATTTTCCCTATAAACTGACCTCTCAGTTTAACTTGTGAGTGTATTGCCCCAGAATTACAATATTGTTGAAGTACCTCTTAGCTATTGATCACTGGTTTAAATATAGCAGCTTGTTATCTGGTAGTTTCTAGTGTAGAAAATATCAATCTGTTTTCTATCACTTAGATCTGTGTAACAAGTGTTGTAGGTGTGAAACAATATTACAAATGACCGATGTAGTAAATTCGAATAAAAGTTACGCTTCAATTTGACTCTCAGATATGAAGTGAACACCACAAATATACTATTTAGAGGCAATTTTTTTTTTTACTTTTTAAAACTCCAATGTAAACAGCAGATTAGCAGCAAAACAATTAGAATGTTTACAACTGCACTGTAAACGCAGTATTAGACGCTTCGATTTGACTCTCAGATATGAAGGACAAACCCTAAAATGTACTATTTAGCAGATTAATAGTGTGCTTACAGCGCAGTGGTAAACATTCTAATTGTTTTGCTGCTAGACGCTTAGATTTGACTCTCAAATATGAAGAACAGGCCCCAAAATGTACTATTTAGCAGATTAGCACCCAGAAAAAAAAGAATTTTTACCACTGCGCAGCGAACGCACCATTTGATGCTTCTTTTTGACTCTCGGATATGAAGTGCACCGCAGGTCCCAAAATGTACTATTTAACAGATTAGCAGCAAAACAATTAGAATGTTTACAAGTGCGCAGTAAGCACACTATTTGATGCTTCTATTTGACTATCAGAAATGAAGAACATCCCCCAAAATGTACTATTTAGCAGTTTAGCAGCAAAACAATTAGAATGTTTACAAGTGCGCAGTAAGCACACTATTAGACACTTCTATTTGACTCTCAGATATGAAGAACAGGCCCCAAAATGTACTATTTAGCAGCACAACAATTAGAATGTTTACCACTGCGCAGTAAGCGCACTATTAGACGCTTCTATTTGACTCTCAGATATGAAGTGCACCGCATGCCCCAAAATGTACTATTTAGCAGATTAGCAGCAAAACTGTTAGAATGTTTATAAGTGCGCAGTAAGCACACTATTAGACGCTTCGATTTGACTCTCAAATATGAAGAACAGGCCCCAAAATGTACTATTTAGCAGATTAGCACCCTGAAAATAAGAATGTTTACCACTCCGCTGTAAGCACACTATTAGACACTTCGATATGACTCTCAGATATGAAGTGCACCCCACTAAAATACTATTTAGTAGTTTAGGACCCCAATTCAAAAATTTAAGTTTTAATTTAAGTTTTAAAACTGCAATGTGACAGCAGTATTTGACGCTTCTATTTGACTCTCAGATATGAAGTGTGCCCCACTAATGTACTTTGTAGCACCCAAAAAGTTTTACGTTTTAAAACTGCAATGTGACAGCAGTATTTGACGATTCTATTTGACTCTCAGATATGAAGTGCACCCCACTAATGTACTATTTAGCACCAAAAAAAATTACTTTTTAAAACTCCAATGTAACCGCAGTATTTGAAACTTTGATTTGACTCATAGATATGAAGTGCACCCCACCCCACTAATGTACTAGTTTGCAGAATTCTTTCCTAAGCGGCAGCATCCTCTCCCTACACTAATAAGACCGCATGTGCGTGCGGCGCTACGCAAATCCTGCTTATATATAGAGGCTGAGTCACATGCTGCACTGGCAAATCAAAGCCATGCGATTAGTAGGCATGGCTGTGATGGCTTCTAAGGGCACACGAGTCAAACGCTTGTTGATTGGCTGCCCTGCAGCCTTTCAAAACGCGCCATTAAATCGCCGAACACCGAACTCCAACCCGAACATACAGTGATATGGTCCAAAAAACCTAATGTTCGGTACGAACCCAAACTTTTCAGTTCGGGTTCACTCAACTCTTCTCCTGATGTATGGCTAAAAAAAGGCCTTCACAAGTCTCTGGTGACCGTGGCGGTGTAGGTGGAAGCGGCGGTGGAGGAGGAGGTAGCCAACACTGTTTTTTTATTTGCTTATTTTGTTTTTTTGTTTTTTTTTTAAATTGGGGTAGCCCACAAAATATTGGGACATACAAATAAAGAAACATTTGCTGCCTGCGGTGCATTTCTTGCAGTCTGTCAGTGTATTTATATCGGCAGACATTTTGTGCTATGATAGAAACTAAAAGTGTATATTCTGAGTCACTCTGAACAGACCAGACTCCATTTTGTTATTTTCAAGTTAACAAAAAAGACACAAGATTTCTTTCTGTAAGACTAGCCACTTTGCCAGAGCTAAGGAATGCATAGTATAAACAAGTGATAAGAAGAATATAATCAATTCTAAACCCAGACAATTGTGACAGAGAAGATTAAATAATAAAATTTAACTGTCTATATATATATAAGGTACCATTGTATGGAAAAGGGTAAACTTAGTTCATGATCTGCTATATCAGACAAAACTCAGATTGCTAGACACATAGTCTGGACAAAATTTAAGAAACCCTTTGAAATTTTAAATTATGGCACTATAAAGATAACGCAAAATGACGTCAAAATAGCCACCAGGAAAAGTTAACTCTTTCCTGGATAGGTATGTTTAGTGGGACAAGACTGCCCTCTATAGACCAAATAACTAAATTGCGATCTGGAAGATAACCACACCTCTAGTGCTTCTATTGGGTTATCAACTGATGACGTACAGAGAGTCTGGCCCTTTAAAAGTTAAGACAAAGGGAAGATAGAGATATGCAGGGTATGCAGGAGATGCAAAGGAGAAAGGAAAAGAGGAGAGAGGAATTGGAAGTTTGGGGACTCCAACCTCCATGCAGAGAGACATCCAAATAAGTTCCTGAGACTACCAATCGGATGAAATATCTACTCAACTGGTAATTATACTGGTGTCATTTAATTAATTAAATTAATTAAAATGTATTAATAGCATTATATATATGACTGGATAAAGCACGGTCAGATTTCCATATTAAGAAATCTTAGTTAACTAAAAAGAATATATAGTTATAAACATTCCATTCTGCAGGTGGAATTAAGAATAATTATATATTAATGTGATATTATCACGTGTTAGCATACCGTTATTTTTATCCAGGTGTATTGATTTGCTCTAAATTAAGATAAGATATCTTTTAGACAAATTAAAATTCTGCTTTTATATATATGGTAGATTCTCTTATTGGATGGTTCCAGGAAATGACTAATGAAATGGGTTTAATGTTATTTTATTTAAAATTACATAAGAATAGATCTTAACTACTTAGGAGATCTAGCCAGCATTGAAAGGGTTATTCTAACTGTCAGCTAAACGTTACGACCTTACGCTGCACTCTGAGGAATTCTGTTCTTCT
The DNA here is from genome assembly GCA_933207985.1 of Pelobates cultripes. NCBI lineage: Eukaryota > Metazoa > Chordata > Amphibia > Anura > Pelobatidae > Pelobates > Pelobates cultripes. Next base: position 240,044,879 of record OW240917.1, read on the forward strand.
GTGAAAAGTTTTCCTTTCAGTCTGTAAAGATAGTCATAAATCGTGTAAGCCTTGACAGATAATGCTGTTTAAGCCGTTGAGACGTATGTAGCCATTCCTTTGTATTACATACCATTTTATACTGGATATTCATTGATTATTGTCATGCATGTTACATATTATTATTATTAATTAGTCATTATAAATAAAAATCTATTTTTATACATTGTGATATTATTATATGAAATATTTCTCACTTACGATAAACATTCTTTGGGATCTGAGAATTGAATTAGTGGGCAATTCTCACTGTTACTATTATTATCCCATAAATATCCCCACAAGTCCTGATGCATGGAGAAATGCTCAACTCCTGATGCATGGAGAAAAGGCCTTCACAAGCCTCTGCTAATGTGTACCTAGTTTATACTAAGTGACCCATAGGTTGAGGAGGCGGTGACCGTGGCGATGGAGGAGGAAGCAGGGCTGGACTGGGGATTCCAAAGCAGCCTTGGAAAAAAAATCTATGCCAGCCTCATAAGTCATTGCGCCATATATTGTTGCATGTACTATGTAAGGCTATGTCTTGCTTTTTCCAATATAAAATATTGGTCCTTTCAGAGTAAAATTTTTAATTATACAGTAAGCATACTCACTTGCAGACACAGACAATCTCACTGTCAAAAGCTGATTGATACACAGCCTCATAGACAAACAATCTCACTGATATACATAAGGTCATTGACATAAAAACACAAGCTCACTCAGTAGCAGGCACACACAAGCAAGCCCACTCACCAGCAGGTGCACACACACACACACAGCTTAATGTAGTGGCTGTGGTGTCTATAGCCTGTCCCTGCAGGCTTTTCAATGTAAACACTGACTTTTTAGAGAAAAGGCAGTGTTTACATTGCTTCCTAGTGACAGACACTTAGACGGTCACTAGAGGTGCTTCCTGTGTCAGTGCGGATTGGCTGAGATCATCAAGCTTGATGATCTCAGCCGTAGAGGCAGGGCCAGTCAAGGGGAGACCAGCATGACGTGGGGGGAAAAAAAGTGAGTAAAAACACACATACACATACCATGACAGACACACACCATGACACAGACAGACTGTGACACAAACACACAGACAGAAACACAGAGTTAAAAATAGAAATGAGTCCAGGCACTCCAATGAATTCCAAAGTGCAGGCAGTTTATTTAGAATCCAGGACCAAAAAGCAACGTTTCAACCCCTTAGGGCCTTTGTCAACCTAATGGATTGAAACGTTGCTTTTTGGTCCTGGATTCTAAATAAACTGCCTGCACTTTGGAATTCATTGGAGTGCCTGGACTCATTTCTATTTTTAACTCAGTGTTTGGTCCTATTTGGTACTGGTCCATTGGAGCACCATGGATTCTGGAATGGAGGGTTGAGTGCACTTCCATCATTTTTGTTTACAGACAGAAACACAGACACACCATGACAGACAGACACACACACATACCATGACAGACACACACACACACACACACACACACACCATAACACAGACAGACTGTGACACAGACACACATTACATGACACACAGAAAATAGTTCAACAGGATCACTTGGTTTAGGTCAATGAATTCAACTTTCGCACCTAAACCAAGCAGCGACCAATCAGTGCTCAGGAAAGGGAGGAGTTACAAGGTAAGCCCTCTAACTTGCGCCGACCAATCCGTAGAAAGGGCGCAAACCAGTTTGAATGGTAGCTCCTTTTCCCATTGGTCGGCACAGACTTCCAGGCGACCACCGGGACTCTGTGGCTGTGAGGCCAACCCATAGCTCCAGAGGGTTGGCCAGGGCTTGCGTCTCTCACATGAATATCTCCGCTTAGATAGCAATGGATAGAGCGCTCCTTGGCCAGTTGCTAGCTTGGATCCGTAGCTCCCGGGTAGGTAAGCAAAGGAGCTGGGACAAGGGATTGCTAGGATGGCAGCGACATGAGGAATATAGCCTTTTGGGGACACAGTTTAGATGTATTGCACGACTAGGAACACAATTTGTTACAACCACCAATAGGAGGAAGACCATTGGATTTTGGCTCGAATTCTCAAATTATGTTTGGTGCCCTGTAAATATGAAAATAACCGGAAAAAAACAGTTTCAAATAAGCAACAATAACTCACAATGATTGTTCACTTAAGCATCCAATGCCAGAAACTATCTGCCCAAGGGAACTGAGGCAGACATATGAACCTTGGGCAGGTGATGAAAGATAGCACATTAGAACATCAAGTAATCCGCAGTTCCAAGGGGTGTGACAGAATTATGAAGAGCCTCCTTTAAATAATCTGTTGGATGAAGGAAAACCACAACACCCCTTTGTCTGCTTGAAGTAAATTTTAGAATTATACTTCAACTCCTTAATGGCTATATATTCCAATTTAATTGAGCATATTATTAGCTAAATAACACATTATTTTCGACAAGTGAATGATACATTTCAATTGTTTTACCCCTTGATTGCATTGGTAAAAATAAAAAAAAAATCTTTCATTTCTAAACATATCGCAAAAGGAATCACTAACATACTTCTGGTCAATTCGGTTTAAAGCTTCTCTATTACAGTAAAAAGATAGTGATTGTAGATGAAATTGGCCTAGCTCCTCTGAAAACCACGCTGATCTGTCAGACAAGACTTAACAATTAGAGTAATTCTCACTGTCGACCTCCTCAGAATCTAACAGGAAAAAATGGCCAGAGAGAGTCGGTTTTATGACAAAACGATTAACGTCAATTATGGTAATGTCAGGATTACTGTTTGATCCAGCACGTAGAACTGTACAGCACGGATGACAAATAAGTAACGTATTACCGGTCCTAAGAATGGTCGGATTTAACGTACAAAGAATAGTCAAAAATACTAGCCGAGGTCAGGGAACACAGAAAGGGACACAGTGATGAGGAAAGCCAGGAGTCAGGATCCCAGAATATAGAGAAGTAAATAAACAAAGCCAAAGTCAAAAACCAGGTAGAAAACTATAAACAGGAATGCGCTCTCAGACAACCACAAGGGAAACCACGACAGGGCACTGAGCAGGCTGAAAACTGGGCCTAAATACCCCTCCTTTAGTTCTGATAGGCTGTAACCGGCCTTTGACCCCAAAGTCAGTTACCAGGTTTAATTTGCATAATTGCTGCTCAGCATTAACCCTTTTGTGGATTAGGTTGCTGCTCGGCACAACTTTTCCTGTGTGGACAGTAAATGTCATTAACCACTTTTCTATAAGCGGATGAATACGTGACACCAGGTTTCATTTGCACAATTACTGCCCAGCATTAACCCTTCTGTGGATTAGGTTGCTGCTCGGCACAACTTTTCCTGTGTGGACAGTAAATGTCATTAACCACATTTCTATAAGCGGATGAATACGTGACAGGTAATAGCTCAATGAATAAAAAAAAAATATATATATATGTAATTTTTATAAAGCGAATACAATTCAAGGGGAAAATATCAGTGCAAGTATTTACTATATTAGAGGGTATGGTAGCTGTACAAATATAATTTACAATGGTAGACATTAAAGATTTTTACACAACATTGTTTCATGTGTGAAGAAAGGGAATTTCACACACGGTGTTAGAGCAATCTTTTAGGTTGTATGTACTAATATACATTATTGTGAAAGTATAGTAAGAAATCAGTTGAAATCATAAGATGGAGCAAAGTTCAGACTAGAGTAGAGCGAACCCGAACTGTAAAGAACTGTAAAGTTCGGGTTTATACCAAACATTAAGTTTTTTGGACCCCGGACCCGAACATGGACATATCACTGTATGTTCGGGTTGGAGTCCGGTGTTCGGCGATTTAATGGCACGTTTTCAAAGGCTGCAGGGCAGCCAATCAACAAGCGTTTGACTTGTGTGCCCGCGGTTACATCAGAGTTTTAAAAAGTTATTTTTTTTTTGGTGCTAAATAATACATTAGTGGGATAGTACTAAATCTGCAGTGTGACAGCAGTATTTGATGCTTCTATTATTGAGAGTCAAATAGAAGCGTCAAATACTGCTGTCACATTGCAGTTTTAAAACTTAAAAGTTTTTGGGTGCTAAACTGCTAAATAGTATTTTAGTGGGGTGCACTTCATATCTGAGAGTCAAATAGAAGCATCTAATAGTGTGCTTACAGCGCAGTGGTAAACATTCTTATTTTCTGGGTGCTAATCTGCTAAATAGTACATTTTGTGGCCTGCTCTTCATATCTGAGAGTCAAATTGAAGAGTCAAATAGTGTGCTTACTGCGCAGTTGTAAGAATTCTTGTTTTTGGGTGAGATGAGACAAGTAGAACAATGAATACTCACCCCCACGGTCACCTGCCCTTATATGTCTCCTTAGCGGACCGGATGGGGAACTGCAACACAAATCAAACGTCACTGGGCGGAGCTTGTCGATGATTGGCTGATGCAGTAGGTTGTACTCGTGCTTTGCAGTGATTTTCGGCAAGTATTTAGTGCAGACTGAATTTATTAATAAAATATTTTATTCCCCCTCCCTACTCCGCTTCATACATAATAAACACAGATAAAGAGATTGAAATTAAATGTGTCTAGATAAAGAAGTTACCGAAATACATATTGATACTCTTTTCATTCTTACACTGATTTTATTAAAGACACGGAGGCTCATATTATGCATAACTCTTTCTTTATTTCCTCAGCAGCAAAGAAAGAGGAATATAAATATTATCAAGAAATGAAGAAAAAACTGTATAGGCACAACAGGTAGCCAATCACAGAATATAGGAAGTAGCTACATAAGCCCTGTGTCTCCCACAATCCCCCTCTTTCTTTGCTGCTTCCTCAGACAGATAAGTGTTTTTTTTTTGCTCTCTTGCATTTTGGTTTGCATTTGGTTGTTGCCTTTTGCCCTTATATTTGCCTTATTCATTCAGTATACTGTTTGTTGTACTTGCCTTGCGGTTGGTGTTCCCCTTGGGACCCCATGGGTGTCCCCTTTCCCGACCGGGTGGTCTCTTCCCTGCCCTCCCCTACCCCTCGTGCTTCAGCACGGGACCCGGCGCTGGCTGTCTGCCACGGCCGCTCTCCTCCCATGGCCGCGGCAGTGCGCGCTTTCTCTCCCCGCTCGCGGACTGGCACGGCGGGTCGGGTGTTCCTTCCCCTTCCCCCGCCGAGTGCCAGGTCGCGTGCGCCTTCCCTCACGTGCGGCGGCCATTTTGGGCGGACCTCGCTCCTCCCCGTGCTGCCGTGCGGTCGGTCACCTCATTGCCCTGCTCCCCTGGGAACACTAACCGGTCTGTTTTCAACATTAGTTGCTTTGTGGGTTACTCAACCCCCTCTCTCCCTCTCCAGTTAGTTTTATTTAATTTATTTAGTTTGTTTGGTCTCACCTGTTGCTGCCTCTCACTAGCATGCAGGATAGGGATGATGGGCCTGTTGGTCCTTCAGGGGACTTCCATTTAGACAGTGCTGAAGGTGCTATGGCCTCCCAGGAGTTTCAGACCATGCTAGAGGCCACTATGGCTTCCTCCATACAAAAGGCTATTGCCTCAGCCATGGGAGCTGTCTCTAGTTCCTTTTCTCAATCCCTGCACTCTCTAGTTTTACCTGCTCTGGCCACCCCCGCCCCTAGGGGCTTGGGGTCCCCTTCTCCTGCTCATACTGTGCCTGGAGCCCGTAAGGCAAGGGCCAAATCTAATCATGTCGGCTCCCACTCCTCGATGCAGGTTCTACCTGCCATGACTGACACGCAAGAGGCGGTCTCAGATAGCGCGCACCCCACGCGCAAAAGAGCCCCTGGCCGGGCTAAAAAGGCTAGATTGTGGAAACAGGCTAGAGCCCTTGATGGTTGGTCGGATACCGACCGGAGTGTGGAGGATGAGTCCGACGTTATGGAGTACGACTCCTTTGACGATGATGAATCTGGCGAGGATTTGCCCCTTACGTGCATGAACCCCTCGGGGTCCTCTGCCAAGGCCCGGGGTCCCATACTTGGCCCCTCTGGGGATGACACCTCGATCCTTGACCCGCAGGGTAACCCCCTATTTGATCCAGACGACCTACGTCACCCCCGGTCCGCTGAGTGGGTTCCCCCGGATCATATTGCCCAGTACGTGGCTAGGGGCATCCGCACGCCACTTTCTAGAGAAGGCCGCAATAAACTGCGCGCCGAATGCCCACGCCCTTCCCTCCAGGGCGCTGCTTGTAAGACCCCAGACATTGACCCACAAATCGCCCAGTTCCTGATTAAGTCAGGCTGGAAGCCCAAGAAGGGCCTTGACCACTCCCTAAAAAGCTGCCAGGACAAGATCCTGGATACCCTCGGGCCCCTTTCTAAGCTCTACAAGCTTCTCGATGCTGCTAGAACCGGGGATTCAATTCTAGATGTGGATGTGGCCATTGGTTGGGTCCAACGGGCCATCTGCTTGCTGGGGAACGCCAATACTGTGGGGATATTTATGGGATAATAATAGTAACAGTGAGAATTGCCCACTAATTCAATTCTCAGATCCCAAAGAACGTTTATCGTGTTAAGTGGAATGTATTTCATATAATAATATCACAATGTATAAAAATAGATTTTATTTATGATAACCAATAATTAACAAATAATATTATGTAACATGCATAACAATAATCAATGAATATCCAGTACAAAATTATATGCAATACAAAGAAATGGGTATTACGTTTCAATGGCTAACTAGCATTTTCTGTCAAGAATTCTGACGATTTATGACTAGCTTTCACAGACTTAAAGTGAAACTTTTCGCAGGGAAGAACAGAATTCCTCAGAATGCAGCATAAGGTCGTAAAGTTTAGCAGACAGTTAGAATAACCCTTTCAATGCTGGCTAGATCTCCTAGGTAGTTAAGATCTACTCTTATGTATTTTTAAATAAAATAACATTTAAACCAGTTTAAATTCATTTTCTTAAACCATCCAATAAGAGAGTCTAATATGTTATATAAGCAGATTTTAATTTGTCTAAAAGATATCTATCTTAATTTAGAGCAAATCAATACACCTGGATAAAAACAGCGGTATGCTAACACGTGATAATATCACATCAATATATAATTATTCTTAATTCCACCTGCAGAATGGAATCTTTATAACTATATATTCTTAGTTAACTAAGATTTCTTAATATGGAAATCTGACCGTGCTTTATCCAGTCATATATAATGCTATTAATACATTTTAATTAATTTAATTTAATTAAATGAAACCAGTATAATTACCAGTTGAGTAGATATTTCATCCGATTGGTAGTCTCTCTGCATGGAGGTGTTGGTTAGAAAGTCAGTAAATTCTAAGTGTTAGAGTTTTAGGAGTAGAGTGTTAGTCTCAGATGTTGTCCGAGTTGGAATCCCCAAACTTCCAATTCCTCTCTCCTCTCCTTTGCATATCTTGCATCTGCCTCCCTCTCGTATATTCCCTTTGTCTTAACTTTTAAAGGGCCAGACTCCCTGTACGTCATCAGTTGATAACCCAATAGAAGCACTAGAGGTGTGGTTATCTTCCAGATCGCAAATTAGTTATTTGGTCTGTAGAGGGCAGTCTTGTCCCACTAAACATACCTATCCAGGAAAGAGTTAACTTTTCCTGGTGACTATTTTGACGTCATTTTGGCCTATCTAGATAGTGGCTATAACTTACGTATCCTTCAAAGATCAAAGGGTTTCTTACATTTTGTCCAGACTATGTGTCTGCAATTCCTGCCATAATTTCTGATATGACAGATCATGAACTAAGTTTACCCTTTTCCATACAATGGTACCCAGGGCCGGACTGGGAGAAAAATTCGGCCCGGGCATTTTTTTAACACAGCGGCCCACTAAAAAGGGGGGGGGGCATAGGAGGTGTGTTTTGTCATCACCAATGACAAACACGCCTCCTCTCAAAGTGAGCATGTTGGTTCAATGCTCTTCCAGGGCAGACCATGCGCAGAGCTCTGCTGAAGAGCTCTAGCATGAGAAAAAGTCCTGTATTTGTTCTGCACAGTGCAAGCAAATTTAATAACATGCTTGCACTGTCTTTCCTTGCAACTTGTCTCTGGTGTCTCTATAAATGGATACCAGGAGACAAAAGGCCAGGAAAGAGTATTGTGCATGTGTTTGGAGCCTGCTTGTGGTATTGCGTGTGTGTAGAGTGAGCTGGTCGTATTGTGTAATAAGGTCGGTTTTAGTCGTGTTGTGTTTGTGGTGTAATGTGATGCATATGTGGCTCAGGGACCCCCTCCCGCCCGGCTCTGGAAAGGGGTTAAAACTTACCTTTTTCCAGCGCCGGGCGGGGAGCTCTCCTCCTCCGATCCGCCCCGTCGGCTGAATGCGCACGCGCAGCAAGAGCTGCGCTCGCATTCAGCCGGTCGCATAGGAAAGCATTTATAATGCTTTCCTATGGACGCTTGCGTGCAAAGCACGCAAGTGCCTCTAGCGGCGGTCAATGAGACAGCTGCTAGAGGCTTTGGGGGAAGGCTTAACCCATTGATAAACATAGCAGTTTTTCTGAAACTGCTATGTTTATAAAACAATGGGTTAACCCTAGAAGGACCTGGCACCAAGACCACTTCATTAAGCTGAAGTGTTCTGGGTGGCTAGAGTGGTCCTTTAAGAGTGTTGTGTGTGTGTGTGTGTATATATATATATACACACACACACACACACATATATATATTTGGAAGTATTGTGTATGTGTGTGGTGCAATGTGTTGGGGGGGTTCTGTGTGTATGTGAGGGGTGCAGTATGTGTGTGTGTGAGGGTGCGGTGTGAGTGATGGGTGTGAGAGTGCCGTGTGAGAGTGCCCTGTGTGAGATGGGTGTGAGAGTGCTGTGTGAGAGAGTGCTGTGTGTGTGTGAGAGTGCTGTGAGTGTGATGGGTGTGAGAGTGCTGTGTGAGAGAATGCTGTGTGTGTGTGAGAGTGCTCTGTGAGAGTGCTGTGAGAGAGTGCTGTGAGAGAGTGCTGTGAGAGAGTGCTGTGTGTGATGGGTGTGAGAGTGCTGTGTGAGAGAGTGCTGTGTGTGTGTGAGAGTGCTCTGTGAGAGAGTGCTGTGTGTGTGAAAGTGCTGTGAGTGTGATGGGTGTGAGAGTGCTCTGTGAGAGTGCTGTGTGTGATGGGTGTGAGAGTGCTGTGTGAGAGAGTGCTGTGTGTGTGTGAGAGTGCTCTGTGAGAGAGTGCTGTGTGTGTGAAAGTGGTGTGAGTGTGATGGGTGTGAGAGTGCTGTGTGAGAGAGTGCTCTGTGAGAGAGTGCTGTGTGAGAGAGTGCTGTGTGTGTGTGAGAGTGCTCTGTGAGAGAGTGCTGTGTGTGAAAGTGCTGTGTGTGATGGGTGTGAGATTGCTGTATAAATGTTATTGTGTGTGTGTGTAGGGGGGGGTAAATAAAAAAATAAAATAAAAAAAACAGGCATTATGTCCCCCCCTCCCTTCTTACCTTTAGCCTGGGAGGGGGGTCCGGCACGCTGGCAGGCAGGGTGGCGGTGTTCCCTGGTGGTCCTCGTGGGTGAGTGAACTCTAGCCAGTGAGGCTAGAGTTCACTCTCGCGAGATCCGGTCGTTGCCATGGCAACGCGCCAGATCTCGCGAGAGGAACCCGGCGGAGCTGCAAGTTAGAGCTCCGCCGGGTTCTCTCTCCAGCCTGTCTCCCTCCCTCCCCGCCGGCAGCCGCATGTGGGCCGGTCAGGGAGATCCTTGATCTCCCCACCGGCCCGTCGTGGCAAACAGCGGGGCCGGCGCTGGGAGAGTGCCGGCCCTGCATAGACCGGCAGGGGAGATCCTGTGATCTCCCCTGCCGGCCTCGGCCCCACGGCCACCGCGGCCCACCGGGCATTTGCCCGGTGTGCCCGATGGCCAGTCCGGGCCTGATGGTACCTTATATATATAGACAGTTAAATATTAAATTATTTAATCTTCTCTGTCACAATTGTCTGGGTTTAGATTTGATTATATTCTTTTAGCATTAGACAGTCTGTCCAACCCCCTTCCTTATCACTTGGCTTGTATATACTATGCATTCCTCAGCTCTGGGAAAGTGGTTAGCTTACAGATAGAAATATAGTGTCTTTCTGTTAACTTGAAATAACAAAATGGAGTCTGGTCTGTTCAGAGTGACTCAGAATATACACTTTTAGTTTCTATCATAGCACAAGATGTCTGCGGATATAAATACCCTGACATAACCCCCCTTTAGTGCATTTCATAGCCAAAATTAATTTAGCTTATGAATAAGCACTATAGAAGTTACCAGACATATTGTGCAATCACATCATTTCTAACATAGGCCCGTGCGTGGAATGAACATTTTTGTATATATTTGTACCTGTAAAAGTTTTGAACTTTACACTTAGTACAATCAACCATAATATCATTATTATCATAGCACACCCAATAACAATCTTAACATGGATGAACCAGTCAACACGAGCAATAAGGTCAGTATCTAGCTCAGAGTATTTAAATGTATCCACAGAAATGTTATCTTTTCTGATTGACATTTGGATAGTGTGGTTGGGCTTGTGGTCCAGCAAGAATTTTAGATTAGGATCTAGAGGGATATCTAGATTCTGGAAGGGATCCACCATCTCAATAGCACTTTCGATGACGTCAGTGTACACTGGGTATAGCGTAACGTCACCGATGGTGATACGAGAGTCGTGGGGTACCTTGATCAGTGAGACAGGTGCTGGTAAGGCAATTACTTTATTAGTCACCTGGTCCCTGCGAAAAACACTTATGTTTTTAAGACACGTGCTTACCAACCATTTATCTTTTACTAAGATAGCATGTACTAACGCATTACTGTCGGTTTTTGACATAGTTACTTGACATGTTTCAGAGCCATGTTTAAGGTACTCGATCCCACACAAAGCATTGGTAGAATCGTACACAAAAGGTTTTCCATCACATTGGAAATTATTGTCTTTGAATTTCTCACAGTCATTCAAAATGGGTATAGAATACCAATCTGGTACCCATGGTTGAAAAGCCAAAACATCTGGGGTTTGGACTTTTACGTGGATATTTTCCTTCCATGTACCGACATTGTAGATTGTTTTCATTTGAAAAATGTTTTTGGGAGTTACATATGGTATGGCCAATAAAAAGCAAATCTCCATACGTTCCGGATCAATTAAGAGAGGTATAGCGCTCCCCATCTCAAAGGCCAGATTTAATTGCATAGGCTCAATTGTCTCTCCATCCACATTGGCAAGCATCGCATGAACAATATCCTTGGATACAAAATACAGAGGTATGCGTCCCCCTGCCAATTCGATCATTCCAGTTTGCACTTCGTCAAGAAAAGCAAGTGTGTGGAACAATATTGGGTCATGCAGAAATAGAAGTTCACGCTTAAATAAGTCATGACTTTGGTGCAACTCAGTGGATTTGGCAATTAATTCCGAATGCAAATTTGTTGTAACAACTGTGTCTTCCACAATAGTTAACACGTCTTGGAGAAGTGTTCTTTGCTGGTTTATCACCTGATGAATATCGTTAATGTGTTGCTTTAGCGCATAGATTTCCATATCCAGCTTTTGGACAGTAATAGAGTTGGCTGCAGACATTCCAGTTGCGACAACTGCACCGACAGTGGCACAAACTAATGCAACAATTATAGCGGTGAGGAACCTTTTGGGTCGGTTGCTCATCGGAATAGAACTGGATACAAATGGTTTCCGGGCTTGCTCCAAGATGTTTCGCACACGGTCCTGTGCTCTTTGGAGGTGCATCTGGTACCAAGTCTGTAACTCAGGAAGCTGCATCGATGAAATGTTGTATGCCTTCTCGATGGAAATCTTGGGGTCCAAGCTGACGAACACACGTCGGGTCAGGATCCTCTTCTCTGTTAAGATGAACCCTGGTGTCTCTTGAATCAGGATGCCGGAGGATGGTCCCATCTCTGCGATCGGGTCGGTCCGTAGCTCTTGGCACAGGAGCAGTACGATCCAGAAACACGCCACATCCTTCTTGGACATCTTTCGACAGTCACGGATCAGGAACTCGTTTCAGACTTATCTACTAATGATTCAAGGTTTGTTAAGCATACAAACTTATAACAGTGTGACATCATTTGGCCTAGGATAACACATTATTACGATTCATCAACATATGTATTCGCTCTAATTCTATTTTTATAAATTCATCCCTCACTACATTTATTACTGACTCTTCAGTAATTTGCCTATAGCAGTTAAATAAGCTAGTAACCTGCTTATAAAATGTAGTTATTGGATGGCAAGGAAATGGTTAATGACATGAACGTACATGAGATCATGGCACATCACAACAATTCACATCATACTATACCACGTGAATCAAGCATTCATCCAGGTTAGTGGTTCACCCTTCTGCATCCGAATCCGCATCTATAATCCTTAATTGAGATTTAGGATGACAAGCACGCAACTGGTTAATGTGAACCCACTTTTCAATAAAATCACCATCCTTAGGAATTTTTATCTTGTACGCTACTGGGGAAATTTTGTCAATGATGACATATGGTCCTTTCCAAGAAGGTAAAAATTTATTTTCCTTAACTTGATTTCGCGCAAAGTTATACAGATAGACTTGATCTGTTATCTCATATTCCTTTTTCGTGGTTTTTAGATCGTAATAGGTCTTAACCCCTGTCGCTGCTTTTTCTAGATTCTTTTGGGCAAAAGCAAACGCATGCTGTAAATGCTTGCGCAAATCTTCGATATACTGATGCGTAGTGGCAGCATTGATCAAGTTATGATCCGAAGTACGATATAGTAAATGCTGTGGTAAAACCATCTTTCTTCCTGTCATCAATTCAAAAGGTGACAATTTGGTAGCAGTGCTAGGTGTGGCTCTAATCGCCATTAAAACTAGGGGCAATTTAATGTCCCAGTCTTTACCAGACTCCTTAACATATTTCTTCAGAATATTAACGATAGACTGGTTATATCGCTCTACCCCCCCGCTAGACGCAGCGCGGTATGCAATATGTAGCTTTCGTTTAACACCTAGAATGTTCCACATCTTAGCCATTACTTCGCTGGTAAAATGACTACCTCTGTCTGACTCAATTCTTTGAGGCAGACCGAACCTGGAAAAGACATGGTTAATCAACAAAGTGGCGCACACGGTACTCGTGTTCTCTTTACAAGGCAAACATTCTATCCACTTTGTGTACATACATGTAACGGTTAACATGTATTTGTTACCTCTTGAAGATCTTGTTACAGGACCTATAAAGTCAATTTGAATATCAGACCAGGGTAATGACACCCCCCTCTTCTGAAGTGGTGCACGATGGGTTGGACCATGGGGTTGATATTGCGGACAAATCAAGCATCCCTGACAGTATGTCTTAACATCCCTTAACATGTGTGGCCAATATGCATAATCACGCAATATCTCATATGTGATCTTATCACCACGATGCCCAGATGTAGGTGCATCATGTGCGTGTTGGAGCATTAACCCTCTGTATACAGTTGGGACTACCCATTGTTGTATACCATGTTTAGAAGTTCTGACCAGTAACCCATCCATGATACTAAATTGGACTTTATATCTCATCAAGATTCGTAAATCTTCATTATCTTTGCAATCCTCATCTGTGATGGGATTGGTAGTAGGGTCTTCTATATGTCTATAGAAAATACCTATGATGGGATCGTTCTTTTGACTAGTAATCAGGTCCTCACTAGGAGCTTCTTGACTCCATTGCACGACATTTAAGTCGGCATTATCTCTAGCCTGTCGTCTAGTTATGGCTTCAACATGAATTGAACCCATAAGATCATCAATGTTTAGGGTTTCACCATTGATGGCAGCTTGTTTTGCCAGTGAATCAGCTAAATCATTACCATCCTTGTCAATACCTTCTATTTTAGAATGGCCTTTGGTTTTCTTCCAATATATGGTTAAACCATTTTCCTTAACCAACTCATCGATTTTACAAAACAATTTCCCATGTTTAACAGGTTTGTTATTGCTTTTCAGCATTTGGTTACGTTTCCAGCTAGGCAGATATTCGACGAAACTGTTGCGAACATAGTTGGAATCAGTTATAATAACAAATTCTTTGATACCATATTCTATTGCCATTTGAATGGTCTTATATACTGCACAGAGTTCGGCTATCTGACTGCTTTTGGGACCAATATTGTATCCTATAGATACATTGGGATAATCACCTATCCAGGCGATTCCGATACCTGCAACTAACTTCCGTTCGGCACCAGCTACGTTGTGATATGAACAACCATCAATGTATACCCACGGTAGTGGTCGACAGTATTCCTCGTCATAAACTTTATAAGGAGATAGCAATTGCTCTTCTAGGAAGTCATCTCCGGTGTCATTATCATCCAGAGATGGAGCAGTACAGTCATGTAATTCTGCTAAACCTTGGACAACTGGGCTTCTCTTATTATGTTTATAACGGACTTCTAACGGCCATCCCTGTAAGGATAGAGTCCATGCAGTAATCCGACTGTTAGAGAGATTACCGTCTCTAATTCTTTCACTCTGCAGATACTGTAGAGGTTGGTGAGCTGTTTCTACAATTATTTTCTCACCTTGGATATAGCTACGAAAATTTTGTAGTGCCCAGACAGTCGACAATAACGCCTTCTCACACGTGTTGAATTTAACTTCAACAGGTGACAAAGTCTTGCTAGCATATGCAATAACTTTGTTTAAACTGTCCTGCTTCTGATACAGAACAGCACTTATGCTTAAATCGGTATATCCTGTCTCCAGATAGAAGGTTTACCCCCCTCTGGGTATGCTAAACAGGGTGCCTGAGTGAGCTTCCTCCTCAGTTCACTTACCGCTTGGTCCTGAGGCTCCCCCCAGTTCCAGGTAGTTTCCTTTTTAAGCAGGTGTAAGAGTGGTTTAGTTATTTCTGCATAGTTGTCTATAAACTTACGGGAGTAGTTAGTCATACCAAGGAACGATCTTAATTCCCTGATGTTTGAAGGTGTTTTAGCCTTTAGTACGGCTTCAACCTTCTTCCTCTGGGGATTTAATCCTTCAGAAGTTACCTCATGTCCGAGGAAATTGACATGGGTGCGACACCATTGCGCCTTTTGTAAAGACAGTTTAATCCCTGCCTCTCTTAACTGAGTGAGAACATGTCTAATCTCTAAGATATGCTTATCAAAGGAAGTGCTTTTCAGCAAGACATCGTCGACATATGATAACGTTCCTCTCTCGAGTGCGTCAGGCATAGCTTTATGCATGAACACAGCGAATTCATGACCAGAGTTTATATAACCGAAAGGCATACGGGTCCAGGTATACTGCTGCTTTCCAAATGTGAAGGCCAATTTGTATTGGTCTTCATTATGGACTGGTACAGTCCAATATCCCTGCGCACAGTCAATGGCAGTGAATATTTTGGATCCCTGCATTTGTACCAAACATTGGTCTATGTATGGTGTTGGCCAACCAGACATATAGACGCGTTTATTTAGCTGTCGTAAGTCAGCGCATAAACGCCATTGTCCATTAGGTTTCAGAATCCCCAAGATCGGATTATTATACGAACTGTGCACTGGACGTATAATGCCCCTTTCCTTTAAATTCTGAATGATGTCTTGTAGACCATCATATGACGCTAATGGGAGTCTATATTGTTTGATAAATACAGGTGGTAAATTTGGATCAGTTTGTATTCTGGCTACGTGGAGGTTAGTTAACCCACAGTCGTAGGAATCTTTGGCAAAAATATCTTGGAATTCCAAAAGGATTTCCTTTAGCTGTTGCCGCTCAGCATCGTTGGAGCAACCGTCAGCTAAAGATATTTGCTCTTCTAGCCTTTCCTGAAATCCTGGAAAGATT
Source organism: Pelobates cultripes (assembly GCA_933207985.1). Lineage (NCBI taxonomy): Eukaryota > Metazoa > Chordata > Amphibia > Anura > Pelobatidae > Pelobates > Pelobates cultripes. The sequence continues at coordinate 240,060,668 of OW240917.1, forward strand.
TCAGGCTGGCCTATCTCATAAGCTTCTTCAAGCCTAGAAGTTAGGTCAGTTCGGTGTTGACTTACCTTTTCTCTTTGGTCGTGATACTCTTGTGATTCCTGCTCATTGAGCGGATGATCGAAGGTAATAGATGCTTCTTCGATTTTACACGAGCCTTCTTCAACGTTGAAGGGATATACAGATAGGATAGTGAATAATCCTTCTGGGGAGGAATGGAATATTTGATCGACAATTTTGTCCTCAGTTAAGTATTCTTCAGGGATGAGGCCTATAATTTGGTTTTGGAAACCAAATGTATAGTACTCAGCATCCAATGCTAGACCTAATAATGTTCCTTTTGGTAAAGTAACACTATTGGGTGTAACATTGTTGACCATGATATAGGTGGGATTCTTACCAATACTTACCATTGGTGTATGTGTTACCACCATCCCTAATTGTTGTATCCTGTTGGATAAACAGATTAGGGCATCAGAGTTTTCCAATCTCTGACCCTCCTTGACCTGTAGGGGTAATAGAAAATTACTTGTCCCCTGTGGAATGGTTATGTCATCAGGAACTTGGATACTTACCGCATATGGGAGTATTTGTCCTGATTTCAAGGCATTTTCCTCGTGAAGGTATCCACAAGGATTACCTTTTAACCTTGTCCACAAATTGGAATTAATCAGGTCAAGGTGTATGGCAAAGCGATGTATGACATCATTGCCAACGTAAACCTGATAGCGAGGTTCATCTATCACTAGGAATAAATGTTTAACTGTTTTATTTCCGATGGAAATAGATAGTAAACATTTTGCTATCACATTGTGGCTCTCTGATTCGCCATCCAGATTCTGGATCCACCTGTCATGTGGGGAAGCGTACCTGATCATTTTAGGATTAGCAATCTGCTTTAACAGACTTCTGCTAATATAGCTGTTCTCACTCTTTAAATCCAGCTTTGCATTCCTACTTCTTCCTAAGTCATTTATTTGAATAGGAAAGAATAAGTTGTTATTAACCCTTTCAATTCTGGCAAGGAATTGAGCATGACCTGCCAGATCTACAGATTCAACATAGTCCCTGTGGAGAGAAATGGTTAAAACATCACCTTCCAGAGAGACATTCTGGATCCTCTCTGGAGCAATTCTTACGGAATGCTCATCTACAGGTGCAATTGCATCATTCACCTGCAGGATAGTCACGTCAGGTGACTGACTATTTCTAAAATGTACCTCAATTGAGTCAGGTCTTTCTTCTATCACATGGCAGTTACGATCAGATTGTACATGTGATTTCTCATAGGTTATGGGAACCTTAGCTTGTGACCATACAATTCCATTTACACAGTCAATAATTGTGTTAAGTCTTCTGAGTATGTCTATACCCAGAATCAGTCGGTCATAGGGGAGATCTACCACTATCACCGGGTGTCTAAAGGTTTTGTTACCTATTTTAAACTTTAACCAGGTATTGCCAATAACATGAAGGGCATTTCCTCCTACACTCAACAGAGCATTGGGGAAATCTCTTAGCTTCGGCTTATCCGTTGCTAAGTCCATTACCTGCTGGAAGTAGGTATTGGATAAGATAGTGGCTTGTGAACCAGTATCTATTAACCCTTTAAAAGGCTGGGGTAACGAATCCTGTATTTCTACAGACATGTAGTACCTTCCTTCATGTTCTTCTAATTCACATAAGAATTTAGAATGTGTCAACATATTACTTGTTTTCCATACATTACCGGTCACAGCAGTAGTTTCTACCTGTACTGAGGAATGCTCAGTCTTACCCACAGGCCCATCCTTTTTAGGAATATCTTGAACTGTCAAGCGGGAACTAGTGGTCGGCATCTCATCAGTTAACCCTTTCAGGTCTGGATCCTGGAAACTAGTGGTTGCTGGGGCTACTTTAGCCTTTGGCTGAAATGAAAAAACAGAGGAACACGTTGCGCCTCCTTCACCCGGAAGTGAAGTGACGGTATAGGCAATAGGTTTTCCAACACAACTATTGTTTGTTTGACTATGAGTACCTGGAAAGGAAACAGGGTTAGGCATTACATCTACTGATAACCTAGCCTGTTTAGTCACAGTGGCTATTATTGCTGCGGCACCTGTTGTTGTTGCTGCGGTTGCACAGGTAGTTCTGCAATTGGAGCTATCCCTAAAAAAGGATTTAGAGCAAAGACTTGGTTAATCTTTGTCATTTCCTCCATTAATTTGCCCATCTGGTCTGTCAATTGACCAACCTAACGTCGCAAATTATTTCCCCCATTGCCGTTTTGTCTTTGCCCATTAGAATTTGGCTGGGATGGCTGAGACTGTTGGGAGTTATTGGAAGCAGATTGATTGTTTCTGTTTCCATATCTCCTATTTCCCTGAGGATTCCTTCTCCATTGGGAATTGCCTTGGTTCTTATTAACCCAGGGGCGTTTATTCCCATTGGCATTGGATTTTTCAGAGTTATTAGAGGAATTTGCAGAATTGCTTCTGGCGTTTTCCTGTTTCTGAGGTTTTGGTGTTTTCAAAACCTCGGAATAGGTCCTCTTTTTCTGTTGGGTTTCTAAACCTAACTGAATTTTAGTCTCTGACACCATTTTATCACCAGGTTTCTTAACCTTTGGCTGATTTTCGTCATGTGCATGGTGTATAGTATACAATTTCATGCACTGACTGACTAGCCATTCTAATGGCAACTTACAATCGTAATCTCTTGCGAGATTCATTTGTATGTTTACCGGCATGGCATGAAAATACAGATCTTTGAAGTCTGTGCTTTCATACCTGGGTTTTCTTTGGGCCACGGAGTATGCATTTTTAAGAATTATTAAAAATTCTCTGGGGCTTTGATCTGGACGGCACTTTAAGTTATAAAGCGCCTTCTTTGCAGAGGCAATGGTTTTATACTTACCATATTCCATGATTATTTCATATTTCATCTTGGACCAGGACATTAACTGTATAGCTTGAAGACTTTCTAGATAAACACGGCACATTGAATCAAAGGTCCATGTAATGAACCATTTCTTATGAATGTCATCATACATGCCCAATGAATTCATTGCTCTATCATAATTTTCCAGATGTTCAGATATGTTTCCTGAACCTCTAGAAAATTGTGGGATAGTCTCTCTAAGGAATTTGATAACCTTTGGTGTTTCATAAACAGGCGTCGTTGATTTACGATCTCTGTTTCTGTGTTTGGGTAAACGTCTATGCGATCTGTCTGCTGAAGAGGAATTAGACCCATACAACAGCGCAGATGGCATATCAGTTACATGGCCTTCAGAGTGGATAGTGCAATCACTTTCACTCCCATCACTCTGAGCTTCTTGTTCACTGTCACAATTCTGATCTGCATCATAATCCTGCCAGTGTACAGAACCATGTCTGTTTTCATTCCTATCACCTTGAATCTGATTCCTTCTGTCAAGCTTGGCCAGGACAGTCTTTTCAAACTGTTCTGCCCAAGATTGCCAAGAATCTACAGGTGTTTTCTCAGAATTACTCACATCTTTTCTTATAGACTGTTTTATGAAAACCTGGTCTGGTGTGTGAATATCAGGAAATTGAAAAGAATCACTTGGGTCTTTTCCCAGTAATCCTTCACTTCCCTTTTGATATTCATCTAGCTGCATCTGTATCTGTTTTATCTGTTGATCATAATCATCCACCATTTTGTTCATTCTTTCCAGTTTATTCAAAAGGTCAGAGTTTAGAACCTGAAGGAGATTATTTTCATCAGACAAAGTTTTGAACCTTCCTTGTTCGAGCACCAGGTCTTTCTGACACTCGTCCAATTTACGTTCTATCTCATTATGCTTTAACATAATAGAATAACCCAATATGAAAAACGGGCATGAGTTGGTAACAGATCGCATTGTAGACTCTTCATCTATATGGCTAAGATATTTAACCATAGGTGAATCAGCCGATCTATCATGAATCGAATCATCAACCTGTTTTTTTATTTGGAGTATCCACTCTGGATAATCAACTTTAATATTTAGATACTGATATATGATGCTTAAGGGAAAACCTTGCATTTCCGCTAACTTCTTCCCATTCTCTGATTGAGATGAAGCACTAGATTCAGCCATATTTCTATACAGTGATTTAATCTCAATACAAAACTCTTTTCTATATCAAGATTAAATTGCATGAATTACACCAATATTATTATTATATATGAAATACCATTTCAACTTAAACGATCTCAGCAGTGCCTCCAATATGTGGGGATATTTATGGGATAATAATAGTAACAGTGAGAATTGCCCACTAATTCAATTCTCAGATCCCAAAGAACGTTTATCGTGTTAAGTGGAATGTATTTCATATAATTAATATCACAATGTATAAAAATAGATTTTTATTTATGATGACAAATTAATTAATAATAATATTATGCAACATGCATGACAATAATCAATGAATATCCAGTATAAAATGATATGCAATACAAAGGAATGGGTATTACGTTTCAATGGCTAACTAGCATTTTCTGTCAAGAATTCTGACGATTTATGACTAGCTTTCACAGACTGAAAGTGAAACTTTTCACAGGGAAGAACAGAATTCCTCAGAATGCAGCATAAGGTCGTAAAGTTTAGCAGACAGTTAGAATAACCCTTTCAATGCTGGCTAGATCTCCTAGGTAGTTAAGATCTACTCTTATGTAATTTTTAAATAAAATAACATTTAAACCAGTTTAAATTCATTTTCTTAAACCATCCATAAGAGAATTTACCATTATATAAGCAGATTTTAATTTGTCTAAAAGATATCTATCTTAATTTAGAGCAAATCAATACACCTGGATAAAAACAGCGGTATGCTAACACGTGATAATATCACATTAATATATAATTATTCTTAATTCCACCTGCAGAATGGAATGTTTATAACTATATATTCTTTAGTTAACTAAGATTTCTTAATATGAAATCTGACCGTGATTTATCCAGTCATATATCATGCTATTAGTAAATTTTAATTAATTTAAATTAATTAAAATGGACTCAGGTATAATACTATACGTTAGGTAGATATTTCATCCGGTTGGTGGTCTCTCTCTGCGTAGGTGTTGGTTTGAAAGTCGATGATTCTAAGTGTTGGGGTTTTGAGGGTAGAGTGTTAGTCTCAGATGTTTGTCAGGAGTTGGAATCCAAACTTTAATTCCTCTCTCCTCTCCTTTGCATATCTTGCATCTGCCTCCCTCTCATTATATTCCTTTTGCTTTTGTCTTAACTTTTTAAAAGAGATTGGGGCCCTATAAGTCATCAGTTGATAGCCCAATGGGGAAGCACTAGAGGTGTGGATTTATCTTCAGATGCATAAATTGGTTATTTGATTCTGCTTAAGGGGCAGTCTTGTCCCACTAAACATACCTATCCAGGAAAGAGTTAACTTTTCCTGGTGGCTATTTTGACGTCATTTTGCATTATCTTTATAGCGCCATAATTTAAAATTTCAAAGGGTTTCTTACATTTTGTCCAGACTTAGCGTCTGCAATTCCTGCCATAATTTCTGATATGACAGATCATGAACTAAGTTTACCCTTTTCCATACAATGGTACCTTATATATATATAGACGGTTAAATTTTATTATTTAATCTTCTCTGTCACAATTGTCTGGGTTTAGATTTGATTATATTCTTTTTAGCATTAGACAGTCTGTCAGCCCCTTCCTTATCCTTGGCTATACTATGCGTTCCTCAGCTCTAGGGAAAGTATAGTTGAAACACAGATGAAATATAGTGTCTTTCTGTTGGCTTGAAATAACAAAAGAATGGAGTCTGAAAAGGTCTGTTCAGAGTGACTCAGAATATACACTTTTAGTTTCTATCATAGCACAAGATGTCTGCCGATATAAATACCCTGACAATACGGCTATGTCTACAGAGAGACGTAAGGCGATACTGTTAAAGATCGACCCTAAACTGGCCGCTATGACCATGGCTGAGCCTGATCCGACCGATGAGGGTCTGCTGTTTGGCACCTCCTTTGTTAAGGACATGGGTTCTTATGTCAAGACCTTCACGGCAATTGACAAAGCACAGGCGAACATGAAGCGCGTGTTCGCGCCCAGGGTTTTCGGAGGGGCCGGGCGTAGCAGGAACCGTCCACCCGGCCGTGGTTTCCGAGGCGCATTCCGCGCAACTAGAGGTTCCTTCTTTCCCTCACGAGGATTTCAGGACCAGAGAACCCCTCCCTTCTTTCCGGCCAGAGGTCGGGCTTGGGGCTCCAGATACCCCCGCGGTGGTACCCCTGGCAGACGTTCTTACGGTGAGTACCTTTTCTTCCCCTCACGCTCAAGTTCAGGTAGCGGGGCGGCTGGCCTTGTTTTGCAAAGAGTGGGCAAATATCACCTCAGATGCTTGGGTTCTGCAATGTATAAGGGGCTTTCGCCTGGAGTTTGTTTCCATGCCTGTCCAGTTTTATCCCCCCAGAGAACTGTCTCTCCCTCCGGAGCAGGACGAGATGATTTCCATGGAGGTCGTGGAGATGTTGTCCAAGGGCGCTATAGAGGAATTGCCGTTCGCCACCCGAGGCTTTACGAGCAATTTGTTCCTAGTGCCCAAGAAAGGGGGCGGGGTTCGCCCTGTGATAAATCTTCACCCCCTCAACGCCTTTCTATGTTACCAACACTTCCAGATGGAAGGTATACACTGCCTCAGAGACCTTCTACGACAGTCAGACTGGGTGGCCAAGTTGGACCTGAGGGACGCTTACTTCACGGTCCCCATTGCTTTGGAGTTCAGGGATTATCTCCACTTCACATGGCACGGGCATCGTTGGCGCTTCACCTGCCTGCCTTTCGGTCTCTCCTCGGTTCCTTGGTGCTTCACCAAGCTCATTAAGCCCGTGGTAGCATTCCTCCGAACCTGGGGGGTTCGCCTCATTATTTACCTGGACGACATTCTGATTTTATCCCAATCACGAGGAGATCTCCTCATACACCTGGAATGGACGACCGGCCTTCTGCAGAAGTTAGGATTTCTGATCAATTGGGACAAGTCGGTCCTGATCCCTGCCCAGTCCATAGAGTTTCTGGGGTTCCAGGTGGATTCCGTCCGACAGTTTCTATTCCTTCCAGGTTCCAAGGTGAAAGCCATCCAGAAGGAAATTTGGAGGGCCCTTCGTGTCCCGGACTTGTCAGTCAGACAACTGGCGAGGATTATTGGCCTTCTCGCGGCCTCTATTCAAGCAATCTTCCCAGGCCCGCTGCACTACCGGGCGCTCCAACGGCTCAAAGGATCACACCTTCGCTCAGGTCGTTCCTACGAATCTCGGATAATTTTGGACGCGGAGTCCAGAGACGAGTTGGTGTGGTGGTTGGCGCACATGGAGGCATGGAACGGAAGGGCCATTTTCGGTTCCGTCCCGGATGTGGTGATAGAGTCCGATGCCAGCTTACACGGCTGGGGCGCTCGTTGTGGCGACGTTTCCACGGGAGGCAGATGGTCCGACACGGAGAAGTCGTTGCACATCAATTGCTTGGAACTCCTGGCAGGTGCCTTCGCGATACGCAGTCTTACCCCAGGGAGGGCGAATTGCTGCGTTCTCCTCAAGATGGACAACGTATCAGCAGTTCATTACATAAATCACCTAGGGGGTACAAAGTCCAAAATGTTGGCGGTTCTGGCGAAAGATTTCTGGCAGTTCTGCCTCTACAACAATGTCTCTGTGACGGCGGAACACATCCCAGGTCTGGACAATTCGGGGGCAGATTGGAATTCCAGACACTTAAGAGACTCTGGAGATTGGCGTCTGCACGCTTCGGTGTTCCAGAGCCTAGACAAGTTGTGGGGATGATTCCAGTTGGACCTATTCGCATCACGGCTGAACACTCAGCTACCGAGGTTCTACAGTTGGAGGCTGGACCCGGCAGCAGTGGCGACGGATGCCTTTCTCCAAGAATGGCCACCGGGTCTTATATACGCCTTTCCCCTGTGGGGATATTTATGGGATAATAATAGTAAAAGTGAGAATTGCCCACTAATTCAATTCTCAGATCCCAAAGAACGTTTATCGTAAGTGAGAAGTATTTCATATAAATAATCACAATGTTATAAAAATAGATTTTATTTATAATAACAAATTAATTAATAATAATAATAATAATAATAATAATATGTAACATGCGTGATAATAATCAATGAATATCCAGTATAAAATGGTATGCAATACAAAGAAATGGCTACATACGTCTCAACGGCTAAACAGCATTATCTGTCAAGACCTTATTTATGACTATCTTTCACAGACTGAAAGTGAAGCTTTTCACAGCGAAGGGCCATAAAACCCTGGCTAACAGTTAGAATAACCCTTTCAATGCTGGCTAGATCTCTAGGTAATTAAGATCTATTCTTATGTAATTTTTAAATAAAATACATTTAAACCAGTTCATTAGTCATTTCCTGGAACCATCCAATAAGAGAATCTACCATGTTATCTAAGCAGAGTTTAATTTGTCTAAAAGATATCTATCTTATATTAGAGCAAATCAATACACCTGGATAAAAACAGCGGTATGCTAACACGTGATAATATCACATTAATATATAATTATTCTTAATTCCACCTGCAGAATGGAACGTTTATAACTATATATTCTTTAGTTAACTAAGATTACTTAATATGGAAATCTGACCGTACTTTATCCAGTCATATATAATGCTATTAATACATTTTAATTAATTTAATTAATTAAATGAAACCAGTATAATTACCAGTTGAGTAGATATTTCATCCGATTGGTAGATAGTCTCAGGAACTTATTTGGATGTCTGTCTGCATTGAGTTATGGTGAAAGGTGGTGTTGGTTAGAAAGTCAGTGAAATTCTAAGTGTTAGAGCTTTAAGAGTAGAGTGTTAGTCTCAGATGTTGTGAGTTGGAGTCCCCAAACTTCCAATTCCTCTCTCCTCTTTTTCCTTCTCTTTGCCTCTCTATCTTCCCTTTGTCCTAACTTTTAAAGGGCCAGACTCTCTGTACGTCATCAGTTGATAACCCAATAGAAGCACTAGAGGTGTGGTTATCTTCCAGATCGCAATTTAGGTATTTGGTCTATAGAGGGCAGTCTTGTCCCACTAAACATACCTATCCAGGAAAGAGTTAACTTTTCCTCGTGGCTATTTTGACGTCATTTTGGCCTATCTCTATCTTTGATATAACTTAGATTGCTGTCAGATAAAAACAGTTTCTTTAAGTTTTGTCCAGACTATGTGTCTGCAAATCTGAGTTTTGACCCGTAACTTACAATGGGACCTTATAGATATAGACAGTTAAATTTAATTATTTAATCTTCTCTGTCACAAATGTCTGGGTTTAGATTTGATCTATTCCATTAGCATTAGACAGTCTGTCCAACCCCCCTTTTCCTTATCACTTGGTGTGCATATACTATGCATTCCTTTAGCTCTGGGAAAGTGGTTAGTTTTACAGATAGAAATCTTGTGTCTTTTTGTTAGCTTGAAAATAACAAAATGGAGTCTGCTCTGTTCAGAGTGACTCAGAATATACACTTTTAATTTCTATCATAGCACAAGATGTCTGCCGATATAAATACCCTGACACCCCCATTCAACATGATCGCACGCACGATCTCGAAATTGGTTCGCCACGATTGTCGGATGGCGTTAGTCACCCCTCTATGGAGGTCTCGACCATTGTTCCCTCGCCTGATGGAATTGTCCATAGACTACCCTTGATTGGTTCCGATATTCCAGGATCTCCTTTTGGTTCCAGATGAGAACTCACACGAACTGGTGTTGCGACATCAGTTACCCCTGATGGCATGGTTCCTTTCAGGGGACCTTGGGTTGTCCCAGACGTTCCGCAGTCAACTCTCCTGCTCCTCGATAACGCCTGGGCCCCGGGTACACGGGCAGCTTATCGAACTTCATGGAGATCGTGGTCTGGTTGGTGCATGGAACGGGCAATGGATCCCGTGTCTGCCCCTCTACATTTGATTCTGGAGTTCCTCACGTTCCTGTTTGATTCGGGCAAGGCATACCGCACGATCAACCTTTCCCGCTTGGCTATTTCGGCCTGTCACAAAGGTTTGGACGGTTCTCCTGTCGGCAGACATCCCTTTGTATGTCGCCTTCTCAAGGGTATTCGCCTTGCTTGTCCTCCTCGACCTCGTTTTTCTGCCTTTTGGGATGTCAACGTGATGTTACAGTTCCTATCATCGTGGTACCCTAACCTGGAACTGACTCTCAAGCAATTGTCATCCAAGTTGGTGATGTTACTCTGTTTGATTTCTTGCAAGAGGGCCTCCGACGTAAGGGCCCTGGATTGGGACGCCGTTGCATTCACCCCAGAAGGCGTTACTTTTGACATATCCAGGAGGACTAAGTCTGCATCCAAGTCATTTACATACCCTAGGTTTTCGGGTTGTCCGGCGCTCTGCCCAGTGGATTGCATCAAAGCTTACCTGGATGTTACACGTTCCCTTCGCTCAGCAGATCTGCATGATCTGATCATATCCTTTAAATCACCTCACCGGCCAGTTTCGACTCCTACTCTGGCACGTTGGGTGCGTTGGCTGTTATCCTCTGCGGGTGTAGACACCTCTGTCTTTACGCCTCATTCTGTGCGAGGCGCGATGGTCTCGAAAGCATCTTCAGTCGGATGTCGTCTGGAGGACATTATGCGAGCGGCGGATTGGTCTCGAGAATCGACCTTTCGAGACTTCTACTTCAGACCAATTGAACACATCGCATCTCGAGTGGTAGCACAGCTTTGAACTTGCATAATATGAGCCTCCGTGTCTGTAATAAAATTCACAGATTTTACTAGTAACATGACGTACAAGTACAAGTCATGATTTTATTAAAGACACGGAGGCGAGTATTATTCCCTCCCGCCCTCCCGGTGTGGATTTGGGATACGAGATGCTTTGTGGCTCTACAAGTATGTTTCTATTAGGTCTGTATTTTAAATCATTTTTCTTGTATGGTTTTGTACGCTTTGTGCTGATTACTAATTCTTATATGTTTTATATTTCAGAATTCAGTTTTTGCCTGCGACTCCCCACGGTTATGTTCGGTAAGTCTGCAGTTGTGAGTTAAGAAATTACCATATTTCTCTGTCTTTTTTAGCTTGAAGTTATCGCCTTGTTCCTGTTATCCTGTTTTGATCAAGTGGGACATCGTTCATCTTACCTGGTCTTCGGTTTCACAAGAAAGAGGGGGATTGTGGGAGACACAGGACTTATGTAGCTACTTCCTATATTCTGTGATTGGCTACCTGTTGTGCCTATACAGTTTTTTCTTCATTTTTTGATAATATTTATATTCCTCTTTCGTTGCTGCTGAGGAAATAAAGAAAGAGTTATGCATAATACTGCATAATACTCGCCTCCGTGTCTTTAATAAAATCATGACTTTACGTCATGT
>OW240917.1:240072154-240094619 GCA_933207985.1 Pelobates cultripes
GAGCCCTATACCTGGCTCCTGGTGTGTAGGTGTCTGTGCCTTTAAGGGGGCAACTACCCTTCTTTAAGCAGCAACAATGGAGGGTGGATTCCAAATATAAAACAAAATTTATTAAATAAAGTAGTAAAAACTTACAAATAAAATATGAACAAAATTGTAAGAAATTATAAAATGTGGAATCTTCAATCCTCCAGTCAAAACATGTTTCACTGTACCCAGACAGCTTTTTCAATCGGTAATATAGTTGCTGCTGTTACTTGTTTAAATACTTTGTACTTCCTCCTGTGTGGTCCTTCAAACTTCCCTCCCTCCAATCCGCTGGCGTCCTTTTTCATGAACAGCTGTGTTGTGTTAGTAATGAGAATGCTCCGGTCTCGGAACAAGTCATGTGACCCGAAGCATCACGTGCCGCATCACAAATTGGGCGTGTTTTCAATGTAGGGCTCACAGTTCCATATCGTCCATTTTTAAGTTGGGCAAAATGCCCTTCCTTCAACCAAGTCCGTTCCTATTTACAAGCCAGGTGCTCAATTTGAGCGATATATAAACGAAAAAATGAAGGGAGAAAGGGGGATAGTATTATTGTATATTGCTTACAAGTTAATTCATAAAATTTACATATCAAAAAATAAAAACATCTAGTGTTTTTCATTCAAAGTGACAGTACATGCATAAAGACAGGTGGTGAATAGGAGTATGCTCTTTTAGGAGAAATGGTGATTATTATTGAATAGGTCTCCATTGTGTCAGCAGCTTATCTTCAATGATGATATCAATATTAAAATATATATATAAAAAACATATAAATATATAGTAGGTTCCTAGCTGGTCTCCCATACAAGTACTAACCAGGCCTAAGCCTGGATGGCTTCTGAGATCTGACGAGATCAGGCATTTTCAGACTGGTAATAAAAAAATAATTTAAGTTAAAAAATGGCATAACTCAAAATCATCATTGAGACCATTAGGCTGCATGGTATTCCGGTTAAAAATCCATTGCATCTCCCTTTGGCCTAATTTTTTAATAAAATCTCCCCCTCTCCAATCGGGTGATACCCTCCCAGTTAGAATTCCATGCAATTCAGAGGGTATCACCCGATTGGAGAGGGGGAGATTTTATTAACCCACCCAGTTAGAATTCCATGCAATTCAGAGGGTATCACCCGATTGGAGAGGGGGAGATTTTATTAAAAAATTAGGCCAAAGGGAGATGCAATGGATTTTTAACCTGAATACCATGCAGCCTAATGGTCTCAATGATGATTTTGAGTTATGCCATTTTTTAACTTAAATTATTTTTTTATTAGTATGTTTCATACATTTTAAATATTTGCTCTATGGCCATACCAGTCTGAAAATGCTTGATCTCGTCAGATCTCAGAAGCCATCCAGGCTTAGGCCTGGTTAGTACTTGTATGGGAGACCAGCTAGGAACCTACTATATATTTATATGTTTTTTATATATATATTTTAATATTGATATCATCATTGAAGATAAGCTGCTGACACAATTGAGACCTATTCAATAATAATCAGCATTTCTCCTAAAAGAGCACACTCCTATTCACCACCTATCTTTATGCATGTACTGTCACTTTGAATGAAAAACATTAGATGTTTTTATTTTTTTTGATATGTAAATGTTATGAATTAACTTGTAAGCAATATACAATAATACTATCCCCCTTTCTCCCTTCATTTTTTCGTTTATATATCGCTCAAATTGAGCACCTGGCTTGTAAATAGGAACGGACTTGGTTGAAGGAAGGGCATTTTGCCCAACTTAAAAATGGACGATATGGAACTGTGAGCCCTACATTGAAAACACGCCCAATTTGTGATGCGGCACGTGATGCTTCGGGTCACATGACGATTTGTTCCGAGACCGGAGCATACTCATTACTAACACAGCACAGCTGTTCATGCGAAAAGGACGCCAGCGGATTGGAGGGAGGGAAGTTTGAAGGACCACACAGGAGGAAGTACAAAGTATTTAAACAAGTAACAGCAGCAACTATATTAACGATTGAAAAAGCTGTCTGGGTACAGTGAAACATGTTTCGGCTGGAGGATTGAAGATTCCACATTTTATAATTTCTCACAATTTTGTTTATATTTTACTTGTAAGTTTTTACTACTTTATTTAATAAATTTTGTTTTATATTTGGAATCCACCCTCCACTGTTGCTGCTTAAAGAAGGGTAGTTGCCCCCTTAAAGGCACAGACACCTACACACCAGGAGCCAGGTATAGGGCTCCACATCAGGTGAGAAGCCATTTTTTCTGCACTATTTGACATTGTACATTGGGATTGACCGCACTAGGGGTTCTCCTCTTCCCCTTGTTCTCTCTCTCTCATGTATGCATAAGGATCTCCAGACGCCTAGAGGACCGATTGGGTACTGTGTCACCATAAGCACACGCAGGCCATTGAGATCTGAGCCTATCCTATAGGGCTCTGCTACATGTGAGTGAGACCATATAGAATATTCCCTCACTGCACTTATTGAAAACGTTATCTGCACTATTTCTTGCATTTACATTTGTTTCAGATATATCGCTATGAGTCACGTTTTCCATACATATGTATGTTAACCCATATGGGTGAGTCAACAAATTTGTAAGCGCTCCATATGCACACCAGTGGTGGTTTTTATCATTAATTTCCAATACTGAGTGTACACCTAATCTTTTTTGTACTAATCTATAGGGTAGAGAGTCCCTATTTGTGTGGTAGCTGCTGTCATTTTACTCAATTATTAACTGAAAGCGCCTTGAAAACACACAAATTCTTATAATAGTGTGTATGTATGTATATATATATATATATATAAACTGGATTATCACTATGAAAGTACACAGATGCTTTAGTTAGTTATTACATTTCACTCAATTGCAACACTGTCACTAAAAAGTAATTAAACTCACATTTACCAGAGCCTAATCACCACTGGCTCTGAGTTTGAAAAATGCAGCTGGAGAGGGACACTTCCCACAACAGGATAACCAGACAGCATACATATTCTCAATTATCAGGTGTGTTGAGCCAGATAGGTTCTTCTATATAAGTAGGAGACAAGCAGAGAGGACAGGACCACAATTCAACAGTATCCAAATCTTTATTATAATAAAAAAAAAGGTTAGCAACTCTTACATAAATCGTGGTGGGTATTGCCTGCAAGGTACCCACAACAGAGCATGTAAAACAAGAAGATGCCAGTGTTCAGTGGTCCCTTCTGGGTTCCAACGTAACTCAACCACGTGGGGCTTCCTCTTAGCGACGCACTTCGTGACTAGTTTCGTCCACCTTCCTGGGCTTCATCCGAAACTAGTTTGTTTGTCACTTTGGTGAGTACTTCTGTAATTGTGTGGATTTGTGCACTATTTATACATTTTGTATTCTTAAGCACTTTACACTTTTCTTGTTTCTGTTAAAATGTCACATTGTAAATCACCCCCAGCTTGGTTAAATTGGGGATTCCATCGAACCTGAAATGTCACAAAGTTGTAATGGGAACAGGGGAGTCAGCCCCAGGCTTGGGATCCAGACCCATCCTAGTACATTATTCGACCCTTCTTCTCTTCAACCAGGGACCATGTGGAATTACACAGCAATTTTCCAGAGTAAGGTCTTCTGTTTCTTCTCTACATACTGGACTGGCAGATATCATCCAATAATTTTTTTGAGGAAGTTATCATCCCATCTGACCAAACCAATTTCAGAGCAGGTATCATCACCTCTGCCAAGACATCTTTCAAGACCATCTTTACAAAGAACCATTCTGGTTAATAGGCCAAACGTCCATACTGTGTGTATACCATGGACAGCCTACAACGTCTGAGATATGGGGCCTACACCAGGTAACATTGTATCACAACACAAATCCTGCAAACTCAACCAAGTCCACCTCCATATTCCCTGCCTTTTCCTCTTTACTCTCGTCTTCTTTACTCTTCTCATTCAATTTGTCTTTTATGTTATGCTTAAAACTAGGGCATCTGAGACTTTCTTTTCACAAATGGAACCTCGAGGTACCTTTGCATTCATGCTTTCTATAAATAAAGATTTTCTTTGAAAATCCACTTCTGCAATATTTTCACGCAGTGTTTGTTTATCCTTATTTTTTTTTTTCAATCTATGCTAGAACCCCATGTGACATGATGTGAAAACTCGTAGAGTGAATTTCTCTGATGCAAGAAAACCACATTAGCCACTAAAACCACCAGATGGGACTAAAGTAGATTATTTGCTGGTCAGAGACAGAAAAACATGTTTAAATATATACTATTCAGAGATTAAGCTCAGTGTACCAATCAGAGCCGTTCATGGTTTTTTTGCTGGCTGCTCAAGGCATATCACAACACTCCAAGCCTTTAAATCACATCACACTGAGACAGAGACTGTGTTTACAGTAAACACATCTGCTTTGCAAAGCATATATAACATCTGTTCACCGATTGCAAGCACAGTTAAGTACAGATTGTCAGTGGAGCAGCTGTGTGATATGTAGATTTAAGGGAATCTAAAGGAAAATGAATTAGGGGAGATCTATATTAGGATTGATTGAATTACATGCAAGTTAGGGAACAAAACACATTTTTATATACGGTACTTTTTTAATGTTTCAAATTTTTTTGTTGATAATTTTCTTTGTTTACAAAAAGATGTCAGTGGACAGAGCGATTAAAGATTGACTGGACCTCGGCACAGTCGTAATCCACGGTATAGTTCATGAGTATTTTACGGTATCTTGTAAATAGGCACTCGTTGTATAAAATGAGTCAAGGCAATCATCAGAGGTCCTCAAGTCCAGTTGGGAAACACAGTAAGCTTCCCAGGCACCCATACCCCTCCCCTTTTAGGGGCTCTTGGGACCAGTCCCTTAGTCCATGGGCAGGAGGCTGGCCTTCAAGCCTCTCCAAAGGTCTGTGGCACGGCAGTTTCCATCACAGTCATGTTGCCTGAAGTCTGTAGGTGCAGATTTCTGTTATGAAACATTGCACAAGCCGAGTTTCCTACCTTTTGCAGCCGGGGGTGTAACTCTTCTTTGGCAGTGCCATTTTGGAGTCATTAGTCAGCTTAGATCAAGAGTTCCGGACTGCCTAATGCACATTCTGTACATATTTCTATGCACAGATGTTCATTAATTGGCTGAGAACAATCAGCGGACCATCTCAGCCAATGAATGGCTGGCGAGATCGGCATCCGATTTCTGCGGTGCAGCAGAAGATGGATGTCGCAAGCCGGCAAGAAAGGAGACAAGCAGTCCAGTAAAGTATTACAAGGAAACGCACCAGCTACCATCATCAGCTACCAGTCTAGTGATGACTGAAGTAACCCTTTAACCCATATTAAACATACACTTTTTAATCCCTACAAAGCAAAGATTTAAATCAATCCCTTAATATCGGGTCTGACCTAGCAAGTCATCTAGTGTTAAGCAGTTAAAAAAGATTAATGACAGCTATGTAATATACCTATATACTTATGTCACAGTTTCATAGGTATTTGCCCCAAATCCTATGATGGAGGTCCCGTAGACAGTGAGGCAATACAACAGATATTCAAGCTACTTATATGGCAGAACCTATGTTAACCTCGAAGCATGAATTACACGTGTTGTATTATCTCACGTGCTACCCAACCACATGTCTTAGCCCTGGCACATTTTCTAAAGTATATAATATTACATAATGCAGTTATATACAAAGTAAAATATTACTTAGCTACATATGCAGGGTTGAGAAATATTTTAATTTTAAATCTTACATTTTAATTGGTGCCAATTCACAAAACAACCTGAAAATTAGGCTACAATCTGTTATTCACTCTGAATCTATGACAATTCACACTTAAGTGAATAGCTCTGACACTGTCGCAAAGAGAAAAGTAACAAGCTCTTTACACATTGTCGGTTCTTCCAGGCTTATCTTAAATTATCGATAGCATTCTTGTTTCATACTGTCTGTCTTTGTGTCACTCAGAGGCCACTGTCCACCATCCCTTAACAAATGCACGCAGTAGAAAGAACAAGCACAACGGGATTTATGTAATGCAGTGGGCAATAAACCCTTGAGCAATATGTGCACCGCTTTTGTGGTCAGTTGGTGAAAGGGTTAAATTCAAGCTGTTGTTAAACAGTTTGATTTTGGTAGTTCAGGCTGACATTATTTGCAATATTTTAAAATCTGCAGATAGCTCACACTTTGGAATCCTCAACTGGGCTTGCTATCAGATATTAGCAGTGCTAGGCACAGTGTGGGTACGAATCGTCAGTACATATAGGGCTGTTTTTTTTGTTTTTTTTTTTAATATGTGCTTGTGCCAGTGATCATTGCAGCGGTGCCCCGCCACTTTAATTATACGAAATCTTTGTAATATAATTTGTATGTTTGCATGTTTACAGTTATCTGTTGATTATCTATGATCTAATTTAAGATTGGTATCAATTAATAAGTTAATTGTCGTGGTATATTATTGGGGTATAGCTATTCTCCTTTTAAATTTGGGAATAGACTTGTATGGTGAGTTATTTTGGTTAAGGAGATCTGTTTTTTTAGGGCTATTGGCTATTAAGTTTTGGTTTAATATTTTAAGATAATGTAATTATTTACATTTAAACCCTAATAAACTTTACAAGGGCCTTACGGCAATCATCAATTGGTTTCTGGTGTGTTCGTATTTATTATTCAATACAGCATGCACTGCATATATATGCAAATTAATTCTAGAGCAAAACGGAACAATCAGAAAAAACATTCTTACACTCTGTGATATTTATTTCCTGAGAATAGTTTTTTTAACATTACCCCCAATGGGTTATAGCTCCCTGTCTGTGGCTCTTCATCAGCAAGAGCTTGTACGGTACACATTTACACAATGGTATAGCAATGGTATAGCTCCCATTTATCCACATGTTACTGTTTAATCATATTAAACATAGAATTATCTGGTGTATATAACGTAACAGATGTAGGTGAAATAATAGCCACACTGTCGCATATAAAACTGTTTTACAGAACACAATTTAACATTTATAATAGATTAAACACTCTAATAAGTCATCAAAAATTTTAGATAGATGGAACAGCTTACCATGAAAAGTGCTAGTTACCATTCTACTAGTCCGTGGCTAGTTGCCATCTCGTTTTAGGACACAAACTATCGGGGTTCTACACATCATCTCTTGCTCTCCTGCCACATCCTGTCTTTGATGGCACCACAACCACTTTACTGATTTGAAGTGGTCATGGTGTCTGGGCTCTGTATGTGTGCCATTTCACTATAAAATGCTGCTGCTGCCAGACGGGGTATCTCCACCAGCGGCATTGGGGTGTCATTAACTTGAGTTCTGGGCAGTCTGATATCAATTCTGTACATATTTCTTTACACAGTGTGCTGTAGTGGTTATGATAGTTGGAGTAACCCTTTAAGCGTCAATTTTTTGGAATTCAAAGTTAATGCAAGTTTACGATCTGAGACTGATATAGTCAAATTCAAAACATTTTTTCCATTTTGGTTATTTTGGTTTGAAATGGAAAATTAATTTTACATTTTTTTTGCGTGCCCAACAATTCATAATGAAGTGAATAACCGTGATAGTGTTGCAGAAAATAACTAAAATAATCAAGCCTGGGGCTTTTAGATAGGTAACTGGAAACTACGCAGGACATTTGTTCTCTGACAACATGCACAAGTATGTTTAGATATATCACTGCTGTCATACAACAAGTCCGGTTTAGATTTAGCGGCTCTAAAATGGCTTGGCAGCTGTCCATCGGCCATTGGGAGTCTATAACTCTAACCCTTGTACATAATGTCAGCTGCCGTCTAGCACATGCTGGAAGTCCCATTCTGGCAACTTTACTCGATGACAGCTTGTTGGCTGCAGTCTGTGGCTTAGAATAGGCTTGGTAACACGGGAATGTCAGCAAAGTGTGACTGAAAAAAAAGGTAAACAATTTAAACAGTCATAGAACAACTCCAAGTGTACGCAGACGGCATGCGTTAATGAAATTCGAAACCAGATATGTTAAAACACATTAATTCTTTAAAGGCCAAGGAAATTTTCTTGCACTCATCACAACCAGGTTGTTAAAGTGGCACTGTTACTTGTGAAGTCTTTGAATTTTTTGACCCCAAAAGGTGTCAAGTGCACTTGAGTAGATAAAGCTAAGGGAGGAGTAGTTAAAGACAAATACTTACCTTAGGCTGTGCTTACCTTCAAGACTAATGGCTAATTAATTTTCGAATCCAAACATAGGCTAAAAGAGCTTTTTTTATAAATATTATCTGCGTATTCAGTAAAGTGAGAATTTCAGAAAATTCTAAATTAATTTCAAAGTGGATTTCATATTTAAAGCCGAATTAGCCAAAGTGGCTATTGACTGGGAGAATTTTTCCAGTTTAGCTATGTTGATCTTAAATTTGAAATTCACTTTGCATTCACTGTAGTTCTCGCTGTAGTAAATAACCCTGTATGCGTCAAAGACCTCATGCTGGCATAACATGTTCTGCCTATGTCTATACAGACTCACTATCACTGAATGAGTGAGACATTTTAGTTTGGAATTATATATTTAAAGGAAAACTGTTATTGTTTTTTTTAAAATTAATATTATTAAAAATAAAAAATGATATGCATCTGGAGAGTATGTAAACAAATAATTCTGAGATGAATGCATAGCCCTAGGTAAATAGCCATTTTAGTGCATCTAATTGTGCCATCTTTAAAGGGACACTGTAGTCACTGTAACTGCTTCATCTCACTGAAGTGGTTATAGTGTCTGGAGTTCCCTTGGTGTCGTTCTTCCATTTAGTGTTAAATTGTTTTTATACTGAATGAGAGTCTCCAGTTGCCCATATCCACTGTGCTGCTTGGTATAATGAGATAGCAGTAGCCTGAGCCAAAGTGATTGGCTGAGAGTGTCAGCCAATCACTGTGTCCACTGCTGGTGTGAATTGCTTTGGTTAGAAGGAAGTGCCTGAGACCTCCACTGGGGGCAAGGCTGTGGATGTCTACGGACGCTTATTTTGTTTTAAAATGAGGGAATGTGGTTTAACACTGAATGGTGGGATGGTCCCAGAATACTCAAGGCACTGTAACTAATTCAATTCAATTAAATTAAAATGGTTATAATGGCTACAGTGTCCCTTTCAATCTGCTTTGGTCAGAAACACAGTATATCTTTAATTACAAAATTCTCAGATGCTTTAATACATGTCATTATTTTTTTTCAACAACACTTCAAAAATGGTGACCGTTTTCCTTTTCCTTGAATTTGAAATTCACTTTGTTGAATAACCCTGTAACATGAGAATTGACAGGAATTCAAAATGAATTCAAAGCCAGATTCAAAATATTTGGAGAATTTTCCTAATCTGGCCTTAATTTTGAAAGTCACTTTAAATTCCTAGCAATTCTCAATTTAGTGAACATCCAACCCTGTAAAACTCAATTTTTTTGTGGCCTGTCTCCTAGTCCTGAATTCGATATCACGGTGGCTATGGCTAATTTGATAAATAAAACCTAAAATTGCCCTTTGAAGCTGTTTACTATTTCCCTCACTGACCAGCTTTAACCAAAAGAGTGCCGTTCTGACAGTAGTACCATCCATATAGCAGTTCTCACGATGGACGCATTGACAGGCTTTTAATGATCTCATCTCACCTTTGCAGGTAAAAGCAAAATGGATCTAGAAGGGCCGTTTTAGAGTTTTGAAATCAATTCTGAGTGAAAACAAGCACTTAGAAACAGTTACTCTTACTACAAGAGTTTGATTTTGTTTGTAGATAGTAAATACAAGTATCCGGTCACACCTGACAGTTTCTTTTGAAAAGACAGTCTTTATTTGAAACACAGAAATGGAGACAATGTTTCGGCTTCTACGTGAGCCTTTGTCAAGCCTTGAATATGCCTTTAGAGATTTAAATATATTCCTTTTCCCTCTATTTTTTACTGTGTGTTATCGGTCCTTTCTCTACTTTAATGTTCAATAGAGCATCACAACAAAACAATGGAAAACTTGGACTTCCAGAACTTATTTATTATGACCTGGCTAATGTCCGTTTTCGATTAATATATGTTTGTATCCTGTCCCTACGGCTGTGTAAGAGCATGCAGCTCATGTACCAATTTTCACACCTAACCTCTTTAAAAAAGCGCAGACTTCAGCAGCAGGATGGAAGCCACAACAAACTGCTTCTTATTCACCTACAGCTGTTAGAATTTGTCAAAGCGAGTTATATCTCCCACTTTCATAGATCTGTGTCTCGCTAAGCCTCTGTCTAAGGATAGAGGAACAAAGGCAGAAAATAGGAGGGGGCCTCTCTCGATGCATTTGTTATGAGACAGATTCTGGGGAAGCGGTGAGAGACGAAGAATGATGGAATATGAGCATCTTACAGCTCCCTGCGCTAGAAGCAATTATTATATGCTAATGATCTATAAATGGAAAAGATTTGAAAGGTGTATGTGCACGTGAGCAAGTGTTAAAATATGTGTGTGTGTGTGTGTGTGCATGTCTGTGTGTGTGTATGTGTGCCTTTTTCATACGTACTCAAGTTGTATCTTATCTACACAAGAAAAAAATCTACAACCCACAAAATACAGCCACTATATTTTAATTGGTGTTAATTGCATCCCCTATCTACCTCTTGCCATTGTTACTGCTTTTGTGTCCTCTGGCATTTGTTGAATAGGACCGTCCAAATGTAGCAGTTATGTGTCACAGATAGAGCAGGTTGTTCAGGTAATACTTACTGCATGACTTAATTACTCATGATTCAAAAAGTTATTTTTTTGTTTTTTTTTTAAAGTTCATTTTTATCTTTATTTCTAAATTACTTGTATAGTCATAGATAAAAACTGGCAGCAGAAGACATCTAATTCTTACTTTCAAATTCATGTTGCCCTCTTATTTTTTGACATGCGGGTAGACAACAAGTGTCTTGAAGTTCAAATTAGATAATGTTTTGCACCTGTGAAGCCTCACAGAAATGTGATTGCGGATATAGAAAGGCTGGCCAGAGTGGCGGAAGGGTCATTTCTCTTCTGGGTGACGGATATGAAGAATCTAGACTAATAACTTCTAGTAATAGCTCTTTATAGCTTGCAATTGCATGTACGGCTATAGAGAATGTCTGAAATAGAAGCAAAACCCATAGATTAGGTAATGTTTTCATAATGACTTAACACAGCCTGTAGTCCTCCCACAAGTTAGCTCTACAAGAAAAGATTCCTTAAGGAGTCTGGGTAATCCCTTTGTCACATTGTGTCTGCAGGATTGGAATCCTACACCCAGAAAGAGTATATAGAAATATATAAAATTCAAGGATATTATGGTGTTAAAGTGGTGCAGAATTAAAGAGTTACTCCAAGCACCATGACTACTTCACCAGCCCTACTTCAATGGTGTAAGGACCTTGTTTACAGAGATACTAAGTTATTTGATGTTCCTGCTAGAAATGTAACTCCAACTCTGGCAGTGTCATTAGATAGTCTGGAATGAGAGTTCCGGGCTAACTAATGTAGATTCTCTGCAAACTTCTTGCCCAAAGGTTCATTCATTGGCTAAGAGCACTCAGCTGACTCTCTCAGCCATTAAATTATCAGTGGGATCGGTATCCAGCTTTTGCAGACAGACAGAAGCGGCTTGAGTCTTGGTATGAGACATTCAATATCCCAGCAACCTCCATGAATATGAGCTGCATTGCATGAGAAGCTATTCACAGGATCAACAACACAGATTCTCTTTAATACGACTCCATTACCACCAATAACAACTAGCTACGAATGTCAAGATCAAGGACTCGTCTCACCATGTGGTCATTTGCAAACACCTCTGTAGATGCTACACATATTGGCTATAATATAGCAGCCTGGTCAGCCCAGATACTGCAGTCTCAATTTACAGCCAGATTTATTATGTAGGGACTATTGGAGCTACAGCCCTGGAGAACAATGAATTCATGGGCTGTGAGCCAAGCGCTAACCCATATATTGTTGAGCTAGCAAACACTCTGTGTAATTCCTGCTTGCTGTTTCAGTTCTCCAGTACCATACCAAGAGACACTGTAATGCAAGTCCAGCAGCTTTTAATCAGCAGAAAAATAATGTTGTGACTTTAAAGTTGTTGCCAACAACCCCTGTAGGGTAGTGACCCAGGGGGCAATTGCCCCTTTATTGCCAGCAGTCATACACCTGTATTGGAAATGCAGTATTACAAGTGGATTCAAATTACAATCAGTAACATTAGAAAATGGTCAACATGTGACGGAGACATTGATGTCCTGTTCCAGTCTTACCCAGTTCCAGCATCCGAGAAAAACCAAGAACCACATTCTAAGTTGAGTTAAAATATTCTAGTTGGCTCCATTTACAAATATTCAAGCCTCCCCATTGTACTTTTCACTTTCAATACCAGTTATATTTTTTCCAAATCTTGTTCCAATTCCTGTGCTTTCCCACCTCTGACTTCTGTGTATAGTCTAGTCAAGTGAAGTCAAGTCTTGTGTACCTCTAGTCATGTCAGCAAGAAGTAAATAGCATGAATTTAAACAAATAGCTAATTGCGTGTTAATTAACTCTAACACACTGCTGAATAACAACCCTCGGGAGAACTCTCTGCTAATGAATGTATTCATACTATGCGTTATTAATGTCAATAGACCAGCTAGCAGACCTCTCATCGCAGCAAATCCATTTAGATTAATCATAAAGCCATATTTGACAAACGCCAGCCTACTGCAGTCTCCAGGAGATCATGTGTGAAAACATTTGGCCATATTTTTGACACATTCTAAAGAAATTGAAGTTTTTATGGGTATCAATATAAAGTTTGGGAACTTTATTCTTCCTCATACTATATGACTTGATTTAACCGATAACCAAATTTGAAGTTTGTGAAATAGAACCCTTAAAATATGTTTTATTAATTTAGTATCAGATACTAACCAACCAAACTTCATCTTACATCTTACTTCATCAACAGCTTACCAGCTAGACCTTCATGCTACATCTTTATGGTCACTGTCCACCTCTGTAGTTTCAATATTGTCTATCATACTTTTGTTATTTTGAATGAGATTTAATTTAATTAATTTAACTCCATCTTTGGCAACGTCATTAGCCAGTCTGGAATGAAAGTTCCGGGCTGGCTAATGTAAATTCTCTGCAAACGTCTTCCACAAAGGTTCATTTATTGGTTATGAGCACTCAGCTGACTCTCTTAGCCACTGAAATACCAGTGGGATTGGTATCCAGCTTCTTTAGAAACATAGTGGCTGCTGGAGTCTCAGTATGAGACATTCAATATCCCAGCAACCTCCATCAAGATGAGCTGCTTTGCTACAACGCAGATTCTCTTTTATGCGACTCTATTACTCTATTACCACCAATAACAACTAGTGAGTGAGATCAATGTCGTGATCACTGTGGCGGAGTTGACCTATGTTCCCTTATGATTCCCTGGTTTGTTCGGTAAAACCTTTTCACCTAATTTTCCCCTTGTTTTCTTCGACAACTGAACAAAACCACGAAAGATCCAGACCACCCGTATGCTTGTTAACCTCCATCACCCCTGTTAACACTTCCATAATGGTTCACACCTCAGTGTTCTAAATGGTTGGCTGGGTGACCGTTGTTTGTATGTATGAACACGTGGTGGTAGCCATCTTGTTCCCTCAAAAGCAGGCAGCGGTGTTTGGTCGTCGAGTGCATGGAACACAAATCGGACACACGACCTCATGAACACTGCTGAACTTCCATCTCCGCCTGCATTAGTTTCTATACATCTGAGAAGAACACTGTTCGGTGGAATCATTCCCACAAATACAGGTGAAAGCATCCATTCGGTATTTTGTGCATTTTCATGCTCCTGAAAGAGACCGACCGCTACCCCAGATTCTATGGAACTATTTTGAGCAGGAGCCTCGTGTGCAGTCGGTCAAAACTTTACCCCGGTGGCGTTTCGGCTGTGTTCGTGGGATCTGAGAGCTTTTCGGATATGTTGTGCACTCAGATCCAGGCTCTCTGGGCATATAAGACTTCAGGGGGTACATGGTTGTTTTATGTGTGTTTTGGGGTGTCATACAAATTTTAGATTTTTCTATACCTGAGAGATAATTTATTTATATGTTTTTCCCCCAGGTAATTATCTCTCAGGCACAGAGGATCATGTGAAGGATTACGCTGTAAATTTGTATGGGAAACCGTATGTTTGGGCTTTTGTAGAAAAGGCCATGTGTGGCTCTGAATAAACCAGTTGACTCCCAGAACTGTGTCTCGTCTGGCTACAAAATTTGCTGGTATTATATAAATAATAATTAAAAAAAATAATAATAATAATACTATATCTGCCAAACAATGCTTCTTTTCCAGCTTCTGAGAACACCAGTGGAGATTTTGGATTTTATTATTGTAGCTCCACTACAATCATGGACTCATCCTACCCATTTGTGAACACCTATGTGGACTCCACACATACTAATCATAATATGGCAGCCTGGTCAGCTCAGATACTACAGTCTTCATTTACAGTCAGATTTTTAAAGGGGCTATTGGAGCTACAGCTCCAGGTCCACACATTGAAGGAAGCCCTTGATGTTTGAGTTTCTCCAGGAGATCATCCGTGAAAACATTTTTGAGATACCCTATACAAATTGAAGGTTCTATGGGCATCAGTTTAATTATACAACTTGTTAACAGTCACTGTTCACTTATATAGGTTCAAGATTGTCTATAGTACTCTTGATATTTTGCATGATATTTATTTGAATTAAACAGGACGCAAACGGAAACAAATCTCTGTTATGCCTGGATATTGGGCCAAGACAAACCCTTTTCAGTTTAAAAATAACAGCAATTAAGTAAAACTGATGAAAAGGCCAGGAGCTGATATAAGATAGAACACTGTTCGGTGGAATCATTCCCACAAATGAGCAGCACACGATCAGCATTCGGTATTTTGTGCGTTTTCATGCTCCCTAAAGACAGACAAATAGAGTAAAAACAAAATAAATTCAAATAAAGTCCATCCAATATTCACAAGTGCACATACAAAAGGCCCAAGTTATAAAGTTAGTTAGTGATGGGGATATTAAAAACAATGTAGCAAAATGTGCTACAAAATGGACATATACTGTAGCAATAATAAAATTACATCTTGCTAAATGATAGAGCACTTAATGTGCAAAAATACAACATAAAATCACATATAATACCCAAAATTAGGAATTCATATTAGGTAGCGGCTCTTACTTATGCACACTGTCCCTACAGGGAAAAAGGTGCTTCTAATGTCTCTACAGTACATGTCCAGTTTGTAGCACTTAAACACATTTTGCTACATTTCTTCTAATTTCCCCATCACTAACTAACTATACAACATTTGGACTTTTTTTATGTGCACTTGTGAATATTGGATGGACTTTATTTTAACTTTTTTTGTTTTAGTATTTGTCTTTCATTGCTTTGTGTATATACTATCTCAACGCCTTGTCTTTTTTTTTTTCTTATCAGTTTTACTATTGCTGTTATTTTTATTCTATTAGGTGGTTTTTACGGTGACTCCTTGACTAGTTTTAGAGCGATATTTAGTAGATAGACCCAATTTCTCAGTTTTTTAGCCAGGATTTGTTGCGATTTCCCTGCTTCCAAAGTGGTTTTCCAAATAAGCTATCACTATTCTATTTATCTATCCTTGTCAATTCATGTCAAGTACTTAAGTAGTTGAATACACCATAGCAGTCTAGATGGTGGCTGTTCTAGTATTATTCAAAAGAAAAATCCAGATCCAAGGTTATCAAGCATATGAAGAGTTTATCCAGGTTAATACATCAAGGATAAGAACATTGAGCTGACAGAAATAAATCCAGTTCAATAAGCATAGATTATGGGTATTAAGTAACTGAAGAATTTATGGAATTGTAACACAATTTCAATATCAAGGAATTTATTCCATCAAGGTGTGGACCCTGCAAAATTTTGACCCTCTAAATATGTCTTTGTCAAAGCCTTTGTGGAATAAAGTCCAGAATTATATATTGCTAGTGGTGCAATTCAAATATTTTTTGGTTGCTCAATAACCATGATCTAGGCTCGCTAAACTGGTTTACACCATGTCTGTTCAATAGACTTGTGCAGTTGGTTTTAAATTAATTACAAGTCATCAGACTCTTCGAATTCCAAATATGACAGAATCACAAAACAAATGATAAGGACAATGAATTAGCCATTGTGTTTGCTTCGTGATGGGTGGTAAGAGGACTGCCACTAAATGTTCACAGATCAAGTGAGACGTGACAAACAGAGGGGGAAAAAAAGCTGCGGGATATATATAAGCTAAAAAGCCACAATATTAAAACCACTGACAGGTGAAGTGAATAACATTGATTATACATGCCTAAGGATAGGTTATTTTTGGCAGCAAGTGAACAGTCAGTTCTTGAATTTCATGTGTTGGAAGCAGGAAAAGTGGGCAATGAAAAGATCTGAGTGACTTTGACAAGGGCCAGATTGTGATGGCTTGACAACTTGGTCAGAGCACCTCCAAAACGGTAAGTCTTGTGGGGTGTTCCCTGTATGCAGTGGTTGGTACCTACCAAAAGTCATAAATGTTTTGCTTGGAAATTTTTGAGTCCTGGCATTCATGTGGATGTTACGTTGACGCATGCCACCTACCTAGAGATTGCTGCAGACCACATACACCCCTAATGGCAACGGTGTTAAATGATGACAGTGGCCTCTTTCAGCAGGATAATGCACCCTGACACACTGCAAAAATTGCTCAAGAATGGTTTGAGGAACATGACAAAGAGTTGCCTTGGGCTCTAAATTCCCCAGATCTCAATCTGATTAAGAATCTGTGGGATGTGCTGGAATTACAAATCTGATCCATGGAGGCTCCACCTCACATCTTTCAGGACTTAAAGGATCTGCTGCTAATGTCTTGGAGCCAGATACCACAGAACCCATTCACAGGTCCTCGACACATCAAATCTGTTTTGGCAGCACGATATTAGGCACGTTGTTTTAATGTTGTGGCTGATCAGAGTATATGTAACGCATATATAAAATTATTAATAAATAATATATAGATTTCCTTCACTGTTCCTCCTTTTTTCTCCTCTATTGCTTACTTTTTCATACTTGATGTTTGAAACAATTAATGCACACAATTTTCACGCCATTTTGATTCGTCGTTTTTATAAAACAATAGCATGGAGGAAACTTGTATGAACTGAAACACATGGGAAAAATCCCAAATCAACCAAAAAGATCTTTTTTTTCCATGAATCGATTTGGACAAACCAATTTATTTTGTTTTTTGCCTTGCGTAAGACTACTGTTCAAAGTCATTGTCCTACAATATAAATACATGACTTAATTACTTCTTTGGTTTCTATTTAAGGGCTCAAAGGAACCTTTGAATTCACCACCCATCTTATCCCAGCAGAGCCCAAATCCTCCTCATTACTTTCACTATGGATATCGAGAAGACAAACATCCAGGCACAATCCAGTGACATTTTTAGGGACATCAGACATAGGTATTGAGGCCACCATCTTTATTCAGACCCCACTGGCTATAAGGATAGATACGCTTTACCCCACTCACAAAATTCAATACAAAGTAACAAAAACCGGCATCACACACAAAGATAAAATTGCAACTATTCTAGAGAAAACTAAATGCAGACCGAAAAATTATTTATACGCACACAAGCAACATTTAAACCTGTGTGCTCAAACCACGTACACACAATCCACTTATTCCGCATTTCCTTTTCACACCTGTCAGTAAGGGGTTTACAGACCACATTACACATTACTAGCGTTCCACTTTGCATTCTGGGAAAGCTGTCTCCTGGGAACTGCGTGAAAAGCAGACACGACCTTGGCATGACATCTTTCAACCTTTAAATATGATACGTGGGATACAGGCAAGTCGGAATGCAGCATTTTTAAGGCGAAATGTGACGGAAATGTTCAAGAGTTGAGATCTGTACACGATATGTTTTTATATAATAATGCAAGATTAAAAATCCTGCACGGAGCTATATAAAGCTAGAATATAATGCATTTGTCACTCTTTAAAACAAAGATAAGCCTTTTATTCATTCAAAAGCCCAAGAGATTAATTAAACCTTTCAGTGCCAGATGTGACTGCATCCAATTTAATGATTGCATTGTGCATTTCTATTTCTCTGTAAGTAAAGAAGTTAATTCTGATTTGGGCATAAAATAAGTGATTTTAACGTGTTGGGGCAGTGGAACCTCTTAATATCTCAGTAAACAATAAAGCATATTGTCAGGGCTTGCTCAACACATTCTACTATCTGGATCTAAGTATAAAATGCTGTCCCCACCTCGAGACTAGGGTGGGTGGCAAACGTACTTGCTCAGAAAGAGAGTGGACCCACCCAAGGAAAGGGCACGTCAAGTCAATCAAGTTGGCTGGCCCAGTATGTGCTTGGTCCCAGTGTGGCAAGAATTAATCTAATGATGAGGTTACGCTACGTTGTCTGAGGACAGTTTCCTGGTGTCCACAAAAGTGGGACAACGGGTAACAAATCCGGGATGACATAACAGAAGCCCAAAATAGGAACTCTCCCACTCGATTCAGCACATTTGGGATACCTGACATATTCAAATTTCTCACATATAACTAATTCACCAATCACATATATACATACAACATTTATCACAAACATTTATCTAATCACAGATGCACCCACTTAACAACACACATACAAACACAGGCACTAACTCGTGCATGCATTCAAACACAGACACTCTTTTTGTAGCTAGATCCATACTTACTACCTTACTATATTGCTCCATGGGCAATCCCAAAAACCATATGGGCTGGCAGAGCATAAAAAGTGGGGGGTTTTATTTAACCCAAATGGCATTTGGAGTTATAAAGCATCCATCTGTATTTTTTATTTTTTTTGCAGACAAATAAAAAATGTATAAAGATGAAACTTTTTTGCCAAAGAAAATAAATATTTTTAAGATATATTCTAGATGCTTAGCATTCACTGACAGCCTTCTCCTTCAAATGCCCAGAAGCTCCACTGTCTAAATTGCAAATACATGCAGACAGAGAAGGTCCATTGGAATACTGAGACGTTGACACGTATTCATTGTCTGCACAGAATGCTGTTAACTGTGTAAGCTGACTATTTAAATAAAGCACTGACACAACTGGACATGATTACCGAAGATTGCTTTCTCTATACATATATATGTACACGTAAGCAATTTATTCATGGTGCGTTATACTTTAACTTGTGCTGATAAGATACAAGTGCCCACTTACCACACTATTTTCTTTAACGCTGTTAAGGACACATGACATGTGTGACATGTCATGATTCCCTTTTATTCCAGAAGTTTGGTCCTTAAGGGGTTAAATCATTACAGGCATTCTGCATGGACCCTTTTTTCTCTCCTAACCATTTCATCTATGCAATGTACTTTTTCGAACAGCTAGATTATACAGTTATATGAATTTGCAGATATTACAAAAAATGCCCATGACCATTTTTAGTGTCTCGAGGTCGCATATGAAAGTTCTACGTATGCCCGTCTCACATTCTCTGTAGTCTTTCTACTTATGCTTAGCTCTTGGTACAAATTAAAGAGAGTGCTAAAGGACTTATAAGTATGTATGGATCTTCAAAATAGACTGCATGTAGCCAGACACCCAGGTAACAAGACAAATGGGGTATCATACTCTCTTATTTTAAAATGATCTACTAATCTATAAATATGTTAGCTATCAAGTATATAAATAATGTAAGCAGACTATAATTGGATTTAGTCATGCTATGTGCCTTTAAATATGTATCTTCTTTCAAGGCTAAGTGAAAAACGTTACTAACACATATGATGTAATAGTCAAGTTATGCACAATAGAGTGTCTTTGATGATCTGAAATGTTATCTCTTGTTCTGATTAGAAACTGTTTAAATCCCTGGTGTCCACACTGCTCTCTGCCATCTATGCACTCCAGTGCTCTTTCTGCTCAACATTTGAGATAGGTTGCAAACATGTTTAAAGCAGAGATAGACATTCAACTTCGCAGAGGGTTACAAGGAATTCTCAAAGGTTCCATCAGCAAGCAAGGCAACTAGGTCAACCGTGGACTTGAACAACTGACTGACCATCGTAGCCACTAGAAAAGACATGTATTAGAAAACAAATACTACATCAGTTGTCTACTACATATCTACAGACCTAAGGTCATGGGTTCTAATGGTGTTCCTCCATCATATGATGTGAGTGACATTTATCATAGCATTAAAAAGACAGGCTTGAAAATAAGATGTTTAGACATGTCCTACCCTCCTTCCTGTAGTACAGAATCTCCAGCTTGCGTTCATCGGCCCCCAGCAGGGCCTGTGTAAGTTGGGTGATGCTGCTGTGCGTGGTTTCCGGCCCGGTGAGGAAGTCACAGGTGCATGATCTTTGCATAACTTCGACTCTGGAGTACCCGAACATGTCACAGAATCCATCATTGCAATAGATTATGGCGCAATTGTCCATCTGAGCATTTGCAATCAGGAACTTGCGGCCTAGAAGGAAAAGAAGATAATCATTCATAGTGGGGGAGTTTTCTCTTAATATCAAGTAAACCATTATGGAGTACTTCTCTGGGTCAAAGCGCTAAATAAGGAGCAATTGCAATCGCGGAAACAGCAGACACATTGCATTGTTGATTATTATTAAACGTTTACAAGTATGCATCACTTTTCCAATTAAAACACTTTGATAAGTCCCATACACAATGTTTAGTGAATAGATTCCTCACACACACGCAGTCACGGTTATTTCGTAAAGTGAAAATTCTAAATGAATTTAAAATTTAAGACCAGCTATTTTGACCTTAAAGTTCAAATTAACTTTGAATTCTCAATTAAGTCAATATGCCTGACGGCCTTTACATGGCTAACTACATAGGCTCATAAAACATTTTAGTAACAGTAATAGCCAAACAGACCATCAATTGTATCTATTAGAAAATAATATTGAAATTTATAGAGTTATATAAACTGGTAAAATTTCTATTTAAACTATTATTGCTATCCATCACCTGTATAACAATATTTGTTTTTGTATTTGCACTGTAGTAAGTTGCATTGTGTTTGGCCTCACCACAATCTTTTTGGTAACTGGCTAAATTTTCTATGGCAGAAATAAAAGCACTTGGTTATATATGGCTCCAGAGCATGTAAGAATGAATCGAACAAAACCACGAATTGTGGGTAACTGGCAACATTCCATTTTAGACTACTCTTCAAATCAGGGATACGCCACCTCCAGCATTTCACATGTTGTAGGGATAATTGAGGGCAATATATTTTAAATTATATATTGTGAAACATTTGAACCATTAATAATTGTATTAATATTAAAAATATTATCAATTGTTATTAATATGAATATTGATATGATGATATTATTATAGGAACACACCCACAAATTTCTTTTAAAGAGACACTTACTATTTTATCTCTGATCCTATATTCTTGTAGTTCACTTTAATTGTATAACTCAATACGATATAACACATAGTAACTATATTACCCATTGTAAAGCGCTGTGGAATTTGATGGCGCTATATAAATACCATAATAATAATAATAATATTACTTGAGAATATAATTGTGACCACCACAATCTATACGATAGCAACATAATCAGTGATCATACTATATGTAAAAAAGAAAATGGCTTCAAACATGTCAGAATTTAATTTCCATGGTAGACAAGGAAATCTTGCTAATGAGCAATTCAATTACTGGCTCATAGAATTTATCACCAACGAATGTCAGCATACTATATTGCATTAACAAGTAATATTCTTCACCTTAATAGACAGGGGATCATATTACAATGTCTCCTGCAATAAAGAAACTTAAACCGCATGTATTTCTAGACTTTTAAAGAAAGAACATAATCCACATTTACTGCTTCTACGAAATATCAATTACTCGTTTAGACAACCTCTAATAACCAACTATTTCCACAAATGGTTGCAAACCAAATCATCTTTTTCCAATCCACTCAGCATCTAAACTCTCTCAGCTTGGAATTGCAAACTGATATTATGCAAATGCATTAAATAGAAACAGTAATAACAATAACTATATCTCGATATATTGGTATGCAATAAGATTATGCAGAACAAACCAATAAAAAAAATAATATGAGCATGTATTTTAAAAAAAACAAAAAACTTGAAAATGTTGAAGTAACTCTGTATCTACACTAAACAAAATGTCTGACAATGTGGAGCCAATAATGAAAAAACAAACAAAAAAAACTTTAACTTAATCCTAGGTTTAACTCGTCTTAAAAATTAAAGACCTCGTACCCCAATATTAAATGTAACCCCACTCTAACCTTAAACTCAATAATCGCAAACACCCCTTTTACCACAACTCAAGCTTTTAA
>OW240917.1:240094719-240335647 GCA_933207985.1 Pelobates cultripes
GGCGCGGATGGTGCACCACCCATGTATGTTACCTTTAACCCTTCTCAAGCTGCTACCCTTGTGACTTCACTCCCTGATCC
Source organism: Pelobates cultripes (assembly GCA_933207985.1). NCBI lineage: Eukaryota > Metazoa > Chordata > Amphibia > Anura > Pelobatidae > Pelobates > Pelobates cultripes. Next base: position 240,094,800 of record OW240917.1, read on the forward strand.
TGAGAAACACCCCATGCCCTTTTTCCGCCGGATGGCTCAGATCCGCAAAACATACTCCGCTGCTTGGCGGGATCTCATAAGTTTATGTGAAATAAAGGCTGGTGATGCATACTGGCCAATTATGGAACGGAGCTTTAGCGATGCTCCTCTTACTTCTGATACTGATTTTCACTCTGGTGAAATTTTCTGTGAACAGCTTCGAGCCTGGGCTCAGGATAAACTAGCTGATCAGGCTACTTGCATAAATGACATTCTTCAAGATAAACTTGAGACCGTTGAGAAGTACCACTCTAGGTTGACTCAGACTTTTTCAGATTTGGGGTTCAGCTCCTATAACAAAGCACACACTCAGATGCTATCTGCAGCGTTTGTGGCGGGCCTCAAGGAACATATTCGTAAGGGGTTAATCCTAGCTCGCCCTGAATATAGAATTATTCCACTGGACACTCTCTTGTTGGTAGCCAAGGGTTTGGAAACAGTTTTACAACCCACACCACGTAGAACAAATCCTTTGATGTACACTACCTCCACTCCTATCACAAGTTCTAACCAAGCACCTCAGATACCCCTCCAACAGTACCACCACCCTTCCCAGACACTGCCTGCACCACTTCCTTTTCCCAGAGACCGAACAATCACAACAATCAGGACCTGTTTTAATTGTAACCAACCCGGACACTTTAGAAGAGATTGCCCACAGCCTAGGGTGTTCCGTCAGCAGACTTCCCGGTACCCTGGTCCCCATGCCACCAGCTATAACTTCCCTTCCACAGGTTATCTCTCTGCCCTACCCCTTCCACAGCTGCCCCAACTTCCCCCTCCTCCACCCCCTCCGCCTCCTGAGTACACCCACGCCCGGCAGTCCACATCAGATGCTCGTGCTTACTCTTCGCCCTCTGGTGAAGGGTATGACAACGATGATTTTCAAGACAGTCTGCCACAGCCCCGCCATGCTGTCCGTCCATCTCGCCCACCCATGCATTCTGCTAACCCCCCTTCCACTTCCCGCCGATACCAGGGACCAGACCAGGCCCATTTAGATTTATTGCAATAGGTAACCGGCAAGCCTGTGTCAGCAACCCCTGCCATGGCAGTGTCTGCGGGGGATGGGGGAGGGCCTTTAGCTACTGTAGTTCTCCTCGTGGAGGGCCACCCAACCACCTTTCTAGTTGACACAGGTGCAGCCCGTAGTGTTCTTAGGGAACAAGACCTGCCAGACCCTTCCTTTTTATCTGACACTGATGTCTCCTGTGTTGGGGTAGATGGTACACCTCGCAGTAACCCCCTTACTAAACTCTTACACGTAGGATCACACATCCTCTCCCGGTTTGTTGTTTCCTCTACCTGTCCCATTAACCTCCTAGGTGCCGATGTTCTCTCTCGGCTTCAGGCTTCCATTACTTTCACTGCAGATGGCCAAGTCGAGTTAACAACCCCCTTATCACAAAAGGATACCTCTGCCCTCTGCTCCCTCCCCATCCTGCTAAACATAACTGACAACACAGGGAATGCACGGGTCACACACACCCCCAGTGCTCTGGCTCGGGTCCCCCAAGAACTTTGGTCTACCGGCCCGGATGATATTGGCCGTTTACATGTACCTCCGGTCCTGGTTCAGCTCCTGCCTGGGGCACTACCCCCCCGTAGACCACAATATCCTCTGAAGCCAGCACAAGCTGAAGCCATCACCAAGCAAGTTGACAGCCTACTTGCCAAAGGTGCCCTCGTCAAATGCACATCTCCTTGCAACACACCCCTTTTTCCTGTTAAAAAGCGAACTGTTAAAGGTCAGCCTGACCAGTACCGCATGGTACAGGACCTTCGTGCTGTCAATGAAGTCACTATAAAGGACACTGCTATTGTTCCAAATCCACATACCCTCTTGTCCCAAGTACCACCAACTTCTACTATATTCACTGTGGTGGATTTAGCCAATGCCTTTTTCAGTGTTCCCCTTGACCCTTCCTGCCGTTTTCTTTTTGCTTTCACGCATGAAGGGCAACAATATACATGGACTGTTATGCCACAGGGTGCTCAGAACTCTCCCACGCAGTTTGCTCATGCCATGTCTCTTGTTCTGGATCCCTGGCAGAGATCTCATCTGGATGTTGTTCTACTTCAATATGTTGATGATCTACTTCTCTGTGCTCCTGATTTGCTCACTGCAGAGCGTGACTCAGAAGACCTCCTGTGTTTCCTCACTGCACCAGTTTGCAAAGCTTCAAAATCGAAACTACAATGGTGCCGGCCACCATCCGTGGTCTTCTTGGGACACTGCCTTTCCCATGGCACCAAACATCTGACTTCTCAACGTGTGCAAGCCATTCTGCAACTCCCTCTACCTGCAACACATCAGACTCTCCATGCTTTTTTGGGTCTTATAACATACTGCAGGTCCTGGATCCCAGAGGCATCAAAACTTATGCAACCACTCTATGATACCCTCAGGAGTGAGCCCTTCCACCTTACTGAAGAAACTATCACCTGCTTCCACAACCTGAAACGAGCTATTGCCTCAGCACCTGCCTTGGGCCTCCCCAACTACCAACTTCCTTTCACTCTGTTCGTCTCTGAAAAGTCAGGACATGCTTCCGGAGTTCTCACTCAGAAACATGGGTCAAGACAACGCCCTATTGGCTATTTCTCCTGCATGCTTGACCCTGTTGCCTCCGAGCGGTGTTTGCCGCCAGCGCTCTCCTGGACAAGACCAATGATTTTGTTCTCGGCCACCACTTAACAGTGTTGGCCCCTCATGACATTACTGCCATCCTGCAACAAACCCAACCAAAGCACCTTTCCTCCCAACGCCACCTTCGCCTACAGACTTCCTTGCTCCTACCTGACAATGTTAAGCTTCAGAGATGTCTTTCCCTGAATCCTGCCACTCTTCTGCCACTTCCCAAGTGGGGAATTGTTTATCATTGGTCCAGCCTGCATATTAACCCAGAGGTTCAAGCAGACCTACAGTTGCCTGTACTTACACCCCCACATGATGAACAACCAGAGGCCCTACTCCACTGCACATTGTGGTTTAGGGATGTACCAAGCCCTGATATGAACTATGAAGAAGAACTATTCCAGCTCAAAGAAATTCAAATTTCCCTGACTGATTTATTCTGGGACTCTACAGGTACAATGCTTGTCTTAGTTTGCCTCCCAGAAAATGTAACACACCTCTATCACCACTGGGATACAGCTATTCCACACATACCTCTCACCAGATCCCTCAACACCTCATGGAAAGACCTAGGCCCGATGGCCAGAACATGGAACCAAATGACTCAAACACAGCTAATTTCTGCAGGGATCAATAAAAAGACCATTGATTACTGCACTACAGGGTACCCCAGGTACCACACAGAGGCCTGTGAGGACCCACTTACCGCGGATTGTGACTTCATTGATATCCCCCATGACTGTTTTGAACAAATGAAAATGGAAACTACACACCTACCAACTGTTTATGAAGCTGCATTACTTAATCCGGATCAAACATTATTTGTGGATGGCTCAAGATTTGCTGATGAACAAGGACAGTATCACACTGGATATGCAGTCACCACAGGATTTCAAGTATTACAAGCAGCTGCTCTACAACCAACCAAGTCTGCCCAAGAAGCAGAGTTAACAGCTCTGACCGTGGCTTGCAAACTGTCTGAAGGTCTACGTGTCAACATTTATACGGACTCAAGATATGCCTTGGGGGTGGCCCACGACTTTGGTTTAATTTGGAAGACCAGAGGATTTCTTACAGCTACTGGTACTCCGGTAAAACATGGGGCAACTATTGCAGAACTAATGGATGCATTGGAACTTCCAGCAGAAGTGGCAGTATTGAAAGTAAAAGCCCACGGAAAATTGGATACAGAAGAAGCACGTGGAAATCACTTGGCTGATCAGGCAGCTAAAGAGGCAGCGCGGCAAGGATGGGAAGTGGACAGAAGAGTGGCCACAGATGCATTACCTATCTACACTATGCAAACATTGCCTACTGACCTCAGGCTCCTGAAGGAACAACAAGCAGCTGCTACCCCACAGGAGAAACAAAGTTGGAAGAACAAAGGAGCTGTACTCCGTGATGATGTTTACACTATCAATCTCAAGTTCTGCCTACCCAGGAACATGTATCCAGCGGTGGTCCAATGGGTCCATGGGCCAGCCCACCTGTCAAAACTCCTGATGAACTCGCTGATTGACAAGTATTTTGAAGCACCAGGCATCACTACTTTAACACAGAATTACTGTAAATCTTGTACTATATGTGCTAAATGCAATCCTGGGAAAGTTATAAAGACTGCACTTAACCACCTAGCTAAACCACAATACCCCTTCCAGAGGATTCAGATTGATCACATCCAGATGCCAAAAAGCGGACGTTATGAATATGCATTGGTTATAGTGGACATGTTTTCAGGATGGCCAGAGGCCTTCCCAGTGACCAACCTCACCGCAAGAACTACAGCCAAGTACCTTCTGACAGAAATTGTTTGCCGCTATGGAGTTCCAGAAGTGATTGAAAGTGACCAGGGAACCTCCTTTACTGCCTCACTAACACGGGAAGTCTGGTCAGCACTGGGGGTGACCCTTGCATTCCATACACCATATCACCCACAGAGTAGTGGCAAGGTAGAACGCATGAATGGCACTTTGAAAGCCAGAATGCTTAAAATGTCACAAGAAACTAACATGCCCTGGCCCGAGAGTCTCCCATTAGCATTGTTTAGTGTGAGGTACACTCCTAGGGGAAAATACAGCCTGTCACCTTATGAGATTCTGTTTGGTTCAGCACCCAGGTTAGGTTGTTACTTTCCCCAACAGCTTCAGATCCAGTCAGATGCTATGGTAGATTATGTGACAGCCCTCTCACATGCCTTGACCAAGATACATGCCCAAGTGTTTTCTTCTATTCCAGATCCTGAGTCGAATACAGGTACACACAAGCTGCTTCCAGGCGACTGGGTTATGGTTAAGAAGTTTCTCAGAAACCACACCCTAGAACCGAGATTTGATGGTCCTTACCAAGTGCTCCTGATTACAGCAACGTCAGTTAAACTAGCTGGGAAGAGTTCTTGGATACACGCTTCACATTGCAAAAAAGTGCCTGCTCCAGAAGAGACTGATCCTGTTGAAAAATGAATTTATTATGTGTCTTGTGTTTTCTTATGCTGCTACATCTTGCCTGGGCCCAACAAGTGGCCATTACCAAAGATGATCATGTGTACACTTTTTGGTACAATTCTTCTAATACTGATGTGGCTACATACACCTTTGACTATTGTGACATAGTCACTTGTACATTTCCACAAACACAACATGCAGCTATATATAAGGACATACCTAACAAAAAGGATCCATACATTTGTGTGACTGGAGGAGTTTGGGGTCACCATTGTAGTTCATGGAAAGCTGCCGGGTGGAACACAGGTAGACCATGGGGTTACAGACCTCAAGTAGCATTAGACAAACTTGACAAAGATGGGAAACCCTTACTCTCTAGAATGACCCTGAGTAAACCCATAGGGTCAACTCCCATTAAACTCACCTTGAATATAGAACACCCTAGCCCAAGGGATGCAGGGGAGTATGTGATGGGAATGTACTGGAAGGGAGGCGGGTCACATAACGCATTAGGGACCTTTTACCTGCAAGATATGCTAAATTCTTCTGACTGGGTGGGAACCACACATATGGTCATTAACCCATTGAAACCACATATCAAGACCCTACATGACATGGTGGCCATAGCTAACCCCACTTTTGAAGATACCATGGCAGTAGAAACAGGGTTTTCAGACACTAATTTGTGGCTAGAATGGATGAGGTACAACGCAAACTCACACAATAAGACTAATTGTTACGTATGTGGAGGTGCCAGACCTCATCTGGGCACAGTACCTCTGAGCTTACCCCCCGAAATAGAATCATGTGTACTGAGTTTGTATGCACAATCTATCACCAACTCCTCAACATGTGAATCCTGGAAGAAGGTTTACCCAATCACCCATGGACATGTGAAACCACCTGATGGAGTCACCATCTACCCAGGTAATTACACATGCTATTCAATACCTAAGAACACTGGTTTGTATCTGGGCAAATTCCCATCAGGATACTGCTCAACTTACCATAGTCCACCTGTATCACTGCTAATGAACCACACAAAGACAATCGGTGATATCTATTGGTTATGTGGTGACAAACAATTGAGGTCCCAATTAGTTGGGCAATGGTGGGGGGAGTGTGCCCTAACCAAAGTCATAATGCCTATCCACATTATTCCAGATGGTAGTCATAACACTTTAAATCTCACACATGTATATTCTAGAACCAAACGAGAGGCTCCTATCCGAGGGAGCTTCGACCCCCATGTATATATTGATGCCATAGGTGTGCCTAGGGGGGTGCCCAACGAATTCAAAGCAAGAGATGAAGTAGCTGCAGGATTTGAATCCCTAATTCCAATGATAACTGCTAACAAAAATGTCAATTGGATCAACTATATCTATTATAATCAGCAGCGCTTTGTCAATTATACAAGGGATGCCCTACAGGGCCTAGCAGAACAGTTACAAGCCACAACCCAAATGACATTTCAGAACAGAATGGCTCTAGATATGATTTTAGCTGAGAAAGGGGGGGGTATGTAAAATCCTCCCTGAAACCATGACATGTTGCACATACATTCCAGACAACACTGGGCCCAATGGTAAGGTGACTATGGCCATAGAGAAGCTAGATAGTCTTGCAGACGAATTAAAGAAGAATTTGGGAGCCACTGACATATGGGATAAATGGTTTGGATGGATGAATGGCTGGCAAAAGACCCTCTTCCAGGTGGGGACAGCTGTTCTTATAGTGTTCATTATCTTCTTGTTTTTAGCCTGTTGCATACTCCCCTGCATACAGAAATATCTGCAGAAAGCAGTGGATAAGACTGTAGATAACGTGACCCCTACCTTCCTACACCAAGATATCACAGACCTCGAAGATGACACCCCACATACACCCCTACAAACACATCAGTTTAAACAGACAACTGCCTTCCTATAGGGATAGAGTAGGGAAAGCATCTGTCTTGACAGGTGAGTCTCACGTGTGGAGATGTAGTGGGCTAGCCACTGCGGGATACCCGCGGAGTGAAGCGTTCGATGCTTGTCGAGACGGATAGGTTGCGGGCAACTAGGGACATATTAGGGACAGCAGCAGTTGTTATGGTAAATAGCCATTTTAGGGGGGACTGTTGTGGAAATAAGGTCTGCGCATATTTCCTAGATAGAGAAAATGTCTATTTACTCATTTCATGATATATATCGTATAAAGCTAAACACACATATTTTAATCAAGATGGCTGCTAGAAGCTTTTAATCCCTCCTCCCCCCTCCTCCTAACGTCGACTAACTACCTCGTGCATCAAGATGGCGCCGGGAAACCGTGGGAGACCCTCATGGCCCCGGTGACATCACCTACAGTAGGCAGAGCATTAGAGCAAGCACTTAACACCTAACCAATTATTGATGTATTATTCCATGTTATCTCTGACAATGCATATGATGTAATTTTGCTTTAAAAGGGACTTGCCGTCCCCTCTGAATAAACTTTCCTCAAGTTATTCAACAACCTGGAACCTGTGTCTGGTGTGAATTACTTCAGGGAGCGTGCACGCATTGTTTCATTGATTTGGCCAGGGGCAGATACACAAAGAAATAATCAATACTTTAATTGATTTTTCCACTTCACAGGACCTATAAAGTCAATTTGAATATCAGACCAGGGTAATGACACCCCCCTCTTCTGAAGTGGTGCACGATGGGTTGGACCATGGGGTTGATATTGCGGACAAATCAAGCATCCCTGACAGTATGTCTTAACATCCCTAAACATGTGTGGCCAATATGCATAATCACGCAATATCTCATATGTGATCTTATCACCACGATGCCCAGATGTAGGTGCATCATGTGCGTGTTGGAGCATTAATCCTCTGTATACAGTTGGGACTACCCATTGTTGTATACCATGTTTAGAAGTTCTGACCAGTAACCCATCCATGATACTAAATTGGACTTCATATCTCATCAAGATTCGTAAATCTTCATTATTTTTGCAATCCTCATCTGTGATGGGATTGGCAGTAGGGTCTTCTATATGTTTATAGAATATGCCTATGACGGGATCATTCTTTTGACTAGTAATCAGGTCCTCACTAGGAGCTTCTTGACTCCATTGCACGACGTTTAAGTCGGCATTATTTCTAGCCTGTCGTCTAGTTATGGCTTCAACATGAATTGAACCCATAAGATCATCAATGTTTAGGGTTTCACCATTGATGGCAGCTTGTTTTGCTAGTGAATCAGCTAAGTCATTACCATCCTTGTCAATACCTTCTATTTTAGAATTGCCTTTGGTTTTCTTCCAATATATGGTTAAACCATTTTCCTTAACCAACTCATCGATTTTACAAAACAATTTCCCATGTTTAACAGGTTTGTTATTGCTTTTCAGCATTTGGTTACGTTTCCAGCTAGGCAGATATTCGACGAAACTGTTGCGAACATAGTTGGAATCAGTTATGACAACAAATTCTTTGATACCATATTCTATTGCCATTTGAATGGTCTTATATACCGCACAGAGTTCGGCTATCTGACTGCTTTTGGGACCAATATTGTATCCTATAGATACATTAGGATAATCACCTGTCCAGGCAATTCCGATACCTGCAACTAACTTCCGTTCAGCACCAGCGACGTGGTGATATGAACAACCATCAATGTATACCCACGGTAGTGGTCGACAGTATTCCTCGTCATAAACTTTATAAGGAGATAGTAATTGCTCTTCTAGGAAGTCATCTCCGGTGTCATTATCATCCAGAGATGGAGCAGTACAGTCATGTAATTCTGCTAAACCTTGGGCAACTGGGCTTCTCTTATTATGTTTATAACGGACTTCTAACGGCCATCCCTGTAAGGATAGAGTCCATGCAGTAATCCGACTGTTAGAGAGATTATCGTCTCTAATTCTTTCACTCTGCAGATACTGTAGAGGTTGGTGAGCTGTTTCTACAATTATTTTCTCACCTTGGATATAGCTACGAAAATTTTGTAGTGCCCAGATAGTCGACAATAACGCCTTCTCACACGTGTTGAATTTAACTTCAACAGGTGACAAAGTCTTGCTAGCATATGCAATAACTTTGTTTAAACTGTCCTGCTTCTGATACAGAACAGCACTGATGCTTAAATCGGTATATCCTGTCTCCAGATAGAAGGGTTTACCCCCCTCTGGGTATGCTAAACAGGGTGCCTGAGTGAGCTTCCTCCTCAGCTCACTTACCGCTTGGTCCTGAGGCTCCCCCCAGTTCCAGGTAGTTTCCTTTTTAAGCAGGTGTAAGAGTGGTTTAGTTATTTCTGCATAGTTATCTATAAACTTACGGGAGTAGTTAGTCATACCAAGGAACGATCTTAATTCCCTGATGTTTGAAGGTGTTTTAGCCTTTAGTACGGCTTCAACCTTCTTCCTCTGGGATTTAATCCTTCAGAAGTTACCTCATGTCCGAGGAAATTGACATGGGTGCGACACCATTGTGCCTTTTGTAAAGACAGTTTAATCCCTGCCTCCCTTAACTGAGTGAGAACATGTCTAATCTCTAAGATATGCTTATCAAAGGAAGTGCTTTTCAGCAAAACATCGTCGACATATGATAACGTTCCTCTCTCGAGTGCGTCAGGCATAGCTTTATGCATGAACACAGCGAATTCATGACCAGAGTTTATATAACCGAAAGGCATACGGGTCCAGGTATACTGCTGCTTTCCAAATGTGAAGGCTAATTTGTATTGGTCTTCATTATGGACTGGTACAGTCCAATATCCCTGCGCACAGTCAATGGCAGTGAATATTTTGGATCCCTGCATTTGTACCAAACATTGGTCTATGTATGGCGTTGGCCAACCAGACATATAGACGCGTTTATTTAGCTGTCGTAAGTCAGCGCATAAACGCCATTGTCCATTTGGTTTCAGAATCCCCAAGATTGGATTATTATACGAACTGTGCACTGGACGTATAATGCCCCTTTCCTTTAAATTCTGAATGATGTCTTGTAGACCATCATATGAAGCTAATGGGAGTCTATATTGTTTGATAAATACAGGTGGTAAATTAGGATCAGTTTGTATTCTGGCTACGTGGAGGTTAGTTAACCCACAGTCGTAGGAATCTTTGGCAAAAATATCTTGGAATTCCAAAAGGATTTCCTTTAGCTGTTGTCGCTCGGCATCATTGGAGCAACCGTCAGCTAAAGATATTTGCTCTTCTAGCCTTTCCTGAAATCCTGGAAAGATTTCAGGCTGGCCTATCTCATAAGCTTCTTCAAGCCTAGAAGTTAGGTCAGTTCGGTGTTGACTTACCTTTTCTCTTTGGTCGTGATACTCTTGTGATTCCTGCTCATTGAGCGGATGATCGAAGGTGATAGATGCTTCTTCGATTTTACACGAGCCTTCTTCAACATTGAAGGGATACACAGATAGGATAGTAAATAATCCTTCTGGGGAGGAATGGAATATTTGATGGACAATTTCGTCCTCAGTTAAGTATTCTTCAGGGATGAGGCCTATAATTTGGTTTTGGAAACCAAATGTATAGTACTCAGCATCCAATGCTAGACCTAATAATGTTCCTTTTGGTAAAGTAACACTATTGGGTGTAACATTGTTGACCATAATATAGGTGGGATTCTTACCAATACTTACCATTGGTGTATGTGTTACCACCATCCCTAATTGTTGTATCCTGTTGGATAAACAGATTAGGGCATCAGAGTTTTCCAATCTCTGACCTTCCTTGACCTGTATGGGTAAAAGAAAGTTACTTGTCCCCTGTGGAATGGTTATGTCATCAGGAACTTGGATACTTACCGCATATGGGAGTATTTGTCCTGATTTCAGGGCGTTTTCCTCGTGTAGGTATCCACAAGGATTACCTTTTAACCTTGTCCACAAATTGGAATTAATCAGGTCAAGGTGTATGGCAAAGCGATGTATGACATCATTGCCAACGTAAACCTGATAGCGAGGTTCGTCTATCACTAAGAATAAATGTTTAACTGTCTTATTTCCGATGGAAATAGATAGTAAACATTTTGCTATCACATTGTGACTCTCTGATTCGCCATCCAGATTCTGGATCCACCTGTCATGTGGGGAAGCGTACCTGATCATTTTAGGATTAGCGATCTGCTTTAACAGACTTCTGCTAATATAGCTGTTCTCACTCTGTAAGTCCAGCTTTGCATTCCTACTTTTTCCTAAGTCATGTATTTGAATAGGAAAGAATAAGTTATTATTAACCCTTTCAATTCTGGCAAGGAATTGAGCATGACCTGCCAGATCTACAGATTCAACATAGTCCCTGTGGAGAGAAATGGTTAAAACATCACCTTCCAGAGAGACATTCTGGATCCTCTCTGGAGCAATTCTTACGGAATGCTCATCTACAGGTGCGATTGCATCATTCACCTGCAGGATAGTCACGTCAGGTGACTGACTATTTCTAAAATGTACCTCTATCGAGTCAGGTCTTTCTTCTATCACATGGCAGTTACGATCAGATTGTACATGTGATTTCTCATAGGTTATGGGAACCTTAGCTTGTGACCATACAATTCCATTTACACAGTCAATAATTGTGTTAAGTCTTCTGAGTATGTCTATACCCAGAATCAGTCGGTCATAGGGGAGATCTACCACTATCACCGGGTGTCTAAAGGTTTTGTTACCTATTTTAAACTTTAACCAGGTATTGCCAATAACATGAAGGGCATTTCCTCCTACACTCAACAGAGCATTGGGGAAATCTCTTAGCTTCGGCTTATCCGTTGCTAAGTCCATTACCTGCTGGAAGTAGGTATTGGATAAGATAGTGGCTTGTGAACCAGTATCTATTAACCCTTTGAAAGGCTGGGGTAGCGAATCCTGTATTTCTACAGACATGTAGTACCTTCCTTCCTGTTCTTCTAATTCACATAAGAATTTAGAATGTGTCAACATATTACTTGTTTTCCATACATTACCGGTCACAGCAGTAGTTTCTACCTGTACTGAGGAATGCTCAGTCTTACCCACAGGCCCATCCTTTTTAGGAACATCTTGAACTGTCAAGCGGGAACTAGTGGTCGGCATCTCATCAGTTAACCCTTTCAGGTCTGGATCCTGGAAACTAGTGGCTGCTGGGGCTATTTTAGCCTTTGGCTGAAATGAAAAAACAGAGGAACACGTTGCGCCTCCTTCACCCGAAAGTGAAGTGACGGGATAGGCAATAGGTTTTCTAACACAACTATTGTTTGTTTGACTGTTAGTACCTGGAAAGGAAACAGGGTTAGGCATTACATCTACTGATAACCTAGCCTGTTTAGTCACAGTGGCTATTATTGCTGCGGCACCTGTTGTTGTTGCTGCGGTTGCACAGGTAGTTCTGCAATTGGAGCTATCCCTAAAAAAGGATTGAGAGCAAAGACTTGGTTGATCTTTGTCATTTCCTCCATTAATTTGCCCATCTGGTCTGTCAATTGACCAACCTGACGACGCAAATTATTTCCCCCATTGCCGTTTTGTCTTTGCCCATTAGAATTTGGCTGGGATGGCTGAGACTGTTGGGAGTTATTGGAAGCAGATTGGTTGTTTCTGTTTCCATATCTCCTATTTCCCTGAGGATTCCTTCTCCATTGGGAATTGCCTTGGTTTTTATTAACCCAGGGGCGTTTATTCCCATTGGCATTGGATTTTTCAGAGTTATTAGAGGAATTTGCAGAATTGCTTCCTGCATTTTCCTGTTTCTGAGGTTTTGGAGTTTTCAAAACCTCGGAATAGGTCCTCTTTTTCTGTTGGGTTTCTAAACCTAACTGAATTTTAGTCTCTGACACCATTTTATCACCAGGTTTCTTAACCTTTGGCTGATTTTCGTCATGTGCATGGTGTATAGTGTACAACTTCATACACTGACTGACTAGCCATTCTAATGGTAACTTACAATCGTAATCTCTTGCGAGATTCATTTGTATGTTTACCGGCATGGCATGAAAATACAGATCTTTGAAGTCTGTGCTTTCATACCTGGGTTTTCTTTGGGCCACGGAGTATGCATTTTTAAGAATTATTAAAAATTCTCTGGGGCTTTGATCTGGACGGCACTTTAAGTTATAAAGCGCCTTCTTTGCAGAGGCAATAGTTTTATACTTACCATATTCCATGATTATTTCATATTTCATCTTGGACCAGGACATTAACTGTATAGCTTGAAGACTTTCTAGATAAACACGACACATTGAATCAAAGGTCCATGTAATGAACCATTTCTTATGAATGTCATCATACATGCCCAATGAATTCATTGCTCTATCATAATTTTCCAGATGTTCAGATATGTTTCCTGAACCTCTAGAAAATTGTGGGACAGTCTCTCTAAGGAATTTGATGACCTTTGGTGTTTCATAAACAGGCGTCGTTGATTTACGATCTCTGTTTCTGTGTTTGGGTAAACGTCTATGCGATCTGTCTGCTGAAGAGGAATTAGACCCGTACAACAGTGCAGATGGCATATCAGTTACATGGCCTTCAGAGTGGACAGTGCAATCACTTTCACTCCCATCACTCTGAGCTTCTTGTTCACTGTCACAATTCCGATCAGCATCAGAATTCTGCCAGTGTACAGAACCATGTCTGTTTTCATTCCTATCACCTTGAATCTGATTCCTTCTGTCAAGCTTGGCCAGGACAGTCTTTTCAAACTGTTCTGCCCAAGATTGCCAAGAACCTACAGGTGTTTTCTCAGAATTACTCACCTCTTTTCTTAGAGACTGTTTTATGAAAACCTGGTTTGGTGTGGGAAAATCATAATAAGGAGGGGATTTACAGATAGTCTTTTCTTGCATTTTTGTGCAACTTTTTGGCACAGAATGATGACTACCAACCTCACTGTCTAATTTCTGACTCTCCTTTTCATACTCATCCAATTGCATTTTAAGCTGATTTATTTCCTGTGCATATTTATCCATCAAAGCTTTCATTTCTTTTTCATGATCAGCCTGACGAGTTTTATGCTCAGCAAGTAAATCTTGGTATTTCCCATTTTGAATGCCCAGATCGTCACTGTACGTGTCCAATTTGGCATTCAGTGACTTGTTTTCATCACACACCTTAAGAAGTGCTGTCATAAAGAAAGGCCAAGAGTGTATTATGTACGCCATTTTCCTTTCTATGTTCTTTTGTTCAGCAATTTCTTTAAGATATATGATGATGTGTTCATCAGTTAGAATGGTTTGTTTAGCTTCCCATTCTATGCTTTTCAACCAAACCTCATAGGTTGCATCATTTTTCATATGTTTATGAATATGAACTAGAGCATGTTTTCTTAGGTCTTCAATTATTTCAGTATTATCTGTTACAGACGTATTGCTGGATTCAGCCATATTTCTATACAGTGATTTAATCTCAATACAAAACTCTTTTCTATATCAAGATTAAATTGCATGAATTACACCAATATTATTATATATGAAATATAATTTCAACTTAAACGATCTCAGCACCGTGCCTCCAATATGTGGGGATATTTATGGGATAATAATAGTAACAGTGAGAATTGCCCACTATTTCAATTCTCAGATCCCAAAGAACGTTTATCGTGTTAAGTGGAATGTATTTCATATAATAATATCACAATGTATAAAAATAGATTTTATTTATGATAACAAATTAATAATAACAACATGTAACATGCATGACAATAATCAATGAATATTCAGTATAAAACGATATGCAATACAAAGGAATGGGTATTACGTTTCAATGGCCAACTAGCATTTTCTGTCAAGACTTTATTTATGATTATCTTTAACACAGACTTTTCACAGCTAAGAACAGAATTCCTCAGAGTGCAGCATAAGGTCGTAAAGTTTAGCAGACAGTTAGAATAACCCTTTCAATGCTGGCTAGATCTCCTAGGTAGTTAGGATCTATTCTTATGTAAATTTTAAATAAAATAACATTTAAGCCAGTTTAAATTCATTTTCTTAAACCATCCATAAGAGAATTTACCACATTATATAAGCAGATTTTTAATTTGTCTAGAAGATATCTATCTTAATTTAGAGCAAATCAATACACCTGGATAAAAACAGCGGTATGCTAACACGTGATAATATCACATCAATATATAATTATTCTTAATTCCACCTGCAGAATGGAATGTTTATAACTATATATTCTTAGTTAACTAAGATTTCTTAATATGGAAATCTGACCGTGCTTTATCCAGTCATATATAATGCTATTAATACATTTTAATTAATTTAATTTAATTAAATGAAACCAGTATAGTTACCAGTTGAGTAGATATTTCATCCGATTGGTAGTCTCTCTGCATGGAGGTGTTGGTTAGAAAGTCAGTAAATTCTTTGCATATCTTCTCCTCTCTCGTATATCTTGTATCTGCCTCCTCTCTCGTATATCTCTCTCTTCCCTTTGTCCTAACTTTTAAAGGGCCAGACTCTCTGTACGTCATCAGTTGATAACCCAATAGAAGCACTAGAGGTGTGGTTATCTTCTAGATCGCAAATTAGTTATTTGGTCTGTAGAGGGCAGTCTTGTCCCACTAAACATACCTATCCAGGAAAGAGTTAACTTTTCCTGGTGGCTATTTTTACGTCATTTTGCGTTATCTTTATAGCGCCATAATTTAAAATTTCAAAGGGTTTCTTAAATTTTGTCCAGACTTAGCGTCTGCAATTCCTGCCATAATTTCTGATATGACAGATCATGAACTAAGTTTACCCTTTTCCATACAATGGTACCTTATATATATAGACAGTTAAATATTAAATTATTTAATCTTCTCTGTCACAATTGTCTGGGTTTAGATTTGATTATATTCCATTAGCATTAGACAGTCTGTCCAACCCCCTTCCTTATCACTTGTTTGTATATACTATACATGCCTCAGATCTGGGAAAGTGGTTAGCTTGCAGATAGAAATATAGTGTCTTTTTGTTAACTTGAAATAACAAAATGGAGTCTGGTCTGTTCAGAGTGACTCAGAATATACACTTTTAGTTTCTATCATAGCACAAAATGTCTGCCGATATAAATACTCTGACAATACACAGAAACACACCTTGCAGCCCTTACACATACAAACACAGATTCACAAAATGCATTCCTTACACACAAATCAGGACATTCCCTACACACTCCATCCCCTGTGAACAAACTCATTGGTGGAAAATGAAGGTGGACCCTGGGACCCAGACCTTGAGCTGTGTAAAGGGCCCCCAAAAAATGGAGCTGCTTCTCGTTCTCCCAGAACATTGATTTGTGTGACCACAGTTACAAACAGCCTCCAGAGATCCTGTTATACACCAGACCAGTGGAGCCAGACTGCAGCTAGAGCCCATCATCATCCTCATCTGCTTGTAAGTAGGTAATCTAGTATATTATTCGTGGCACTAATCTCTAATTTACCTCACATTAAAGAAACACTATAGTCCCCAGAACCACTGCACCTTAATGTAGTGGTCCTGGTGTCTATAGCCTGTCCCTGCAGGCCTTTTAATGTAAACACAGCGGCACTGCAGCACTAGCGTTAGTTAACATGGCAGGTCATATGGGTGGGGTATTGCGATGTCACGGGGGGGAGGAGGGGGGCGTCAAACTTTACTTTTGCCTAGGGCGGCAAAAATCCTTGCACCGGCCCTGGGTCTAGGTCTGTGGCGGATTATGCTATTCAGTTTCGTACCCTTGCTTCACAGGTAGATTGGACCAATAATGGGTTAACTACTGCATTCATGGAAGGTTTATCTGACACTATATTAGATGAGGTAGCGGCAAGGGAGCTTCCTATTCCATTAGAGGATCTTATTGACTACCTCATCGATATAGATAATAGAATTTGCGACAGGCTCTATACCAAAAACAAGAATAGACATCTGGTCACATCTATTAACCCCAGAGTTGATAAACCTGAGAGTGTTAAAGTATCCGAGGAGGAACCCATGCAATTAGGGGTTGCCAAACTCTCAGATACTGAAAAACTACTTAGAAGAAGGAATGGACTCTGCCTATACTGTGGTAGGCGAGACCATATGGTAAGGGAATGTCCTTTGCGTCCGGAAAACTCTTGCACCTAAGACCTTATAGGGGACTGGCCTTGGGTGTGATCTCTAAGTCTCCTAAATTGCCTCCTAATCGTTTGCTTCTCCCTGTTTCCCTTCATACGGGGGTGAGTTGTATAGCAGAATGCATACTAGCCTTGGTTGATTCTGGGGCTGCTGAGAACTTCATTGACTCTGAGTTTGTTACGAAAAATAACATTCCCGTCAGAGAAAGGGAGATACCCTTGGCCATTGAGGCCATAGATGGTAGACCTTTAAAAACTCCAGTCATTACCCATGAAACTGTACCATTATTCATGTACACAGGGGTTTTACACTTTGAGACCATTCGGTTTCAGGTTATCACCTCTCCCTCTTCTCATATCGTGTTAGGGTACCCATGGTTGTGTTCTCACAATCCCATTTTTGACTGGGAATTGGGACAATTAAAATCATGGGGTAAAACCTGCCATGACTCTTGTATGATTAAAGTCACCCCTTTAAATACCATTAATGTTCCTACCACTCCTCCTTTGTCTACTGTTATACCTCCTCAGTACTTGTTTCTCAAAACTGTATTCGATAAAAGGGAAGCTGATAAATTACCGCCTCACAGATCCTATGATTGTGCTATCGATTTATTGCCGGGCACTATACCTCCTAAGGGCAGGGTGTACCCCTTATCTATTCAAGAGAACCGTATCATGGAGGAGTATGTTAAAGAATCTCTAGAAAAGGGGTTCATTAGGGTTTTTCTTTGTATCTAAGAAAGAGGGTGATTTAAGACCGTGCATCGATTATAGAGGTCTAAACAAAATCACTATAAAAAATGCATACCCTATACCTTTAATTACAGAGTTATTTGACAGGCTGAAACATGCTACTGTGTTCACCAAATTGGACCTTAGAGGTGCATACAATTTAATACGCATAAAGGAAGGTCACGAATGGAAGACTGCATTCAACACTAGATCCGGTCATTACGAATATACTGTTATGCCATTTGGTCTTTGCAATGCCCCAGCAGTATTTCAGGAATTTATTAATGACGTCCTAAGAGACTTTATTCACACATTTGTAATTGTATATTTGGACGACATATTGATATATTCTACAGATTTACACACTCATCACAGGCATGTCACAACGGTATTGAAGACCCTTCTTAATAATGGTCTTTACTGTAAATTAGAAAAATGTTTATTTGACCAATCTGAAGTCCAGTTCTTGGGGTATTTGATTTCCGCCAAAGGGTTTCGTATGGATCCCCAGAAGCTTTCTGCAGTTATAGAGTGGCCTCTACCACAGGGTTTGAAAGCAATTCAACGTTTTCTTGGTTTCTCTAACTATTATAGACGCTTTATTAAGGGTTTTTCTTCTATTGTAGCACCTATTACCCGTATGACAAAAAAGGGTGGTAATACTCGTGTCTGGTCTCCCGAGGCACTTCAGGCTTTCGACTTTCTTAAAACTACATTCGCCTCGGCACCTATTTTACAGCACCCTATCCCCTCACTGCCTTATATTCTTGAAGTTGATGCTTCTGAAATCGGGGTAGGTGCTGTTTTGTCCCAAAGAGAATCGCCTGAAAAGCCATTGCATCCTTGTGGCTTCTTTTCTAGACAAATGTCCAAAGCTGAAAGGAATTATGATGTGGGTAATCGTGAACTCCTTGCTATTATCTTAGCCCTTAAAGAATGGAGACATCTGTTAGAAGGAACTAAGGATCCTATTCTAATTTTTACTGATCACAAGAATCTATCCTACCTTGGTGAAGCTAAAAGATTATCTTCTAGACAGGCCAGATGGTCACTATTTTTGTCCCGTTTCAATTATATTATCACCTATAGGCCAGGTGATCGCAACATTAAAGCAGATGCTCTGTCCAGACAGTTCGAAACTACTGACAAACAGGAGGTTGATGTTACTCCTGTCATTCCCCCAGACAGGATAATAGCCACTACTATGTTGTCTATTTCTTCATCCCTCTTGCAGACCATACAGGCAAAACAAAGTATGGCACCTAGCGAGAGGCCTATTGATAAATTGTTTGTTGATGTTCCCGAGAGACGGGAGATTCTGTCATTATATCATGATACTAAGACTGCTGGACATCCTGGTATTACCAAAACGATGTCAGCCGTTTCTCGATATTTTTGGTGGGGTTCCTTACATAAGGATGTCACTGACTATATAAGTGCTTGTACTACTTGTGCATGTATGAAAACGTCGCGTAGAGTTCCTTGTGGGCTTCTGCATCCCTTACCAGTTCCCGAGAGACCTTGGTCTAACCTATCCATGGATTTTATTGTTGAATTACCCCCTTCGAATGGTAACACAGTCATCCTGATGATAGTAGATCGGTTTTCCAAGATGGCTCACTTTGTGTCTCTTAGCAAGTTGCCCACATCCAAGGAACTGGCTCTTATCTTCGCTAGAGAAGTATTTCGGTTACATGGTATTCCTGTATCTATTGTGTCCGATAGGGGTAGCCAATTTATTTCCAGGTTCTGGAAAGCCTTTTGCTCAGAAATGGGTATTTCTCTCTCATTTTCTTCCGCTTACCATCCCCAGTCTAATGGAGCTGCTGAACGTGCCAACCAGTCTCTGGAGCAGTACCTTCGTTGTTTTGTGTCTCACCATCAGGACAATTGGTCTGACCTACTTCCTTGGGCTGAGTTTGCTCGAAATAATGCCACTCATGATTCTTCCGGCAAAAGCCCTTTTTACATTGTCTATGGCCAGCATCCCGTTGTTCTTCCGGCTGCATTCTCCTCACAGGGCATGCCAGTTCTGGATGAGCATTTGGCTGGTTTGCGTAATACTTGGGAGCAGGTTCAGCGTTCTTTGGTGGATTCCGCTGCTCGCCAGAAGGCTCAGGCTGACAAGCATCGCAGGGCGGCTCCTACTTATGTTGTGGGGGGCAGGGTTTTGCTTTCCACGCGGAATATTCGCCTGCGGGTGCCTTCTATGAAATTGGCTCCCCGCTTCATAGGTCCTTATCGTATACTGCATAAGGTTAATCCTGTTTCATACGCCTTGGGTCTTCCTAGGAATCTGCGTATTCCTAATGTGTTTCACACTTCATTGTTAAAACCTTACGTACGCAACCGCTATACCCGGCATTCTCCGCCTCCCCCTCCTGTCTCCGTGGAGGGTCATGAGGAATTCGAAGTCTCTGCTGTTCTTGACTCTCGTTACCTTAGGGGTCGACTTCAGTACTTGGTGCATTGGAAGGGTTATGGGCCTGAGGAGCGCAGTTGGATTTCAGCTGATGCTGTTCACGCTCCCCGCCTTGTGCGTTCTTACCATTCTCGTTTTCCGGCCAGGCCTGGCCCTACCCGCCCGGAGGGCGTGTCCTCAGGGGAGGGGTACTGTAGCGTTACTCACCTTCTCCAGGGGCCGGCCGCGGTCCTCTCTTCAAGCCGCGCGCGGTCCTGCTGCTGCACGAGCCGCGCGCGGCTCATCCGACGGCTCCACTAGCAAGGCGGGCAGTGACCGCGAGAAGCGGTCACGTGTCCCGCCTGAATCTAAGAGCGCGCCGCGAGTCTCGGGCGCGCTCTTAAAGAGACAGTGGGAGCCTAAATTGTCAAAAGGCTCCCATTGGCCCCTGTCATACCACACTCCCCATACACTTACCTTTTGGGGGTGTGGATATGACAGGAGCCAATCACATTAGTTTTTAAGCTATTTAAACTTACCTCTCCCTCTACTCCCTGCCCTATCGTGGTTTCTGTATCAGTTCCCTTTAGCGCTTGTTGTGTTCAGTTGTGTTTCTCCGTATTGACCTTGGCTTTGTTTCTGACTACGTTTTCTCTTTATCCTTCTGTTCTGGTTGTCGGCTTGTTGTTTACTGTGTACCAGACCCCGGCTTGTCCTAGTTTACGCTGTCTCTCTGTGCCCTTGATTTCGGATCGTTCCTGACTCTGTCTCCTCTCATATACGTCGAGTCCGGCCATTCTAAGGTCCGGTAGACGTATCTCTCCTCTGTGTTGTCTTCTGTTTAGCTGAATCCTGCGTGTTGGGGTATATTCTCGTTACAGAGATCTCCCTCTCCGGTCCACAGGCACCGTGCTGGCAGCAGGTCTGGCGTGGGAGGGAGGGAGGGAGTGAGAGAGGACCCGGGAGCTCTGCCTGCAGCTTCTCCAGGTCCTCCTCTCGCGAGATTTGGAGCGTTCCGGCGGTGACCACAGCAACGCTCCAAATCTCGCGAGAGTGAACTCTAGCCCTGAAGCGCGTTCACTCTCCCCACTGGGACCACTAGGGATTCACCACCGGACCACCAGGGAACGAAATATGTCCCCCCTCCTCCACCATAAAGGTAAGAAGGGAGGGGGGGGGGCATATAATATATATTTAAATTAAATTATATATAAATATATTATAAAAAAAGCCCCCCTACCCTTATCACACACACATACTCTACACACATACACTGCCCCCCATACACACACACTGCCTCCCATACACACATACTGCCCTCATACACACACATTGCCGCCCACAGATGGGGGCTTCCTCAAGTGGACTTGTTTGCGTCAAGAAAGAACAGATAGGTGGAGTGTTTCTTCATGAAGGACAATGATCCTCTAGCCATGGGGAGGGACGCCCTTTCCAGCAACTGGCGATTTCGAGAGGGTTATGCATTTCCCCTTTTTCTTCCCATTCTAAGGAGAATGAGGATGGTTCGTGTCTCCCTCATATTCATAGCCCCGTTTTGGCAGCACAGACCCTGGTTTCCTCTCCTGCAGAGCCTTTGTGTAGAGCCACCTTGGAGTCTTCCGAGAGTCCCAGACCTTCTGTGTCAAGGTCCTGTTCTCCACCCAGACTCGTCCTCCCTCAAACTCCCCTTTCAACCTGGTAGGACAATCGGGGCTCGAGTCCTGCAGAATATGACGTCATATTCCGGCTCCCAGCATCAGCAGACAGTCCACACGGCGAGAGGCAGCAGAGAGGACACAGCTCCCGCCCCACTGGACAGATCCAAGCCAGCTCTCCAGGTAGGGAGGCCGGGTGAACTTTTATAAAAAAAAATAATAATTTGTGTGTGTCTGTGACTGTGCGTGTATATGCGTGCACCTGAGTTTGTGTTTACATATGCATACTAGTGTAATTTTTATTTTTGGGAGGGGTGAGATGGTGGAACTTTGGGTGAGTCTCCACACTTTATTCCCGAGGACTTGATCCCTGAGGACAATCAAAAAAAATACACATTCAACTTATCTCTTCAATTATAACACTTGGCAGTGGCTGTAAGGGTTCACTTTTACCCAGTGTCAATTTGCAACAAGCATGAGATACTTTGTACTAAAGAAACAAACGTTTCTATTGAAGGATATGACAGTAACGTTTTCCTACGTAGTTCTCAATATGAACCATGGAACATTCAAGTACAATACAGAAACTTTTATAATTATAGATGGGCACCATCACTCTATATAGAGATTAGCGTAAGAAAGAAAAAAAAAAAAAATATATACGGAAACCGGAAAATACTTATTATGCAAAATAAACCAAATAAAACGGGAGAAATTAGCGGTTATGTTTCCAACTGTAATTATTTCTAAAGGTTCGTATTTTTATTAGTTTATTTGTATACAATATTAAGCCTCACTGCACAATGTTTGCCAGTAAACTGCAGGATATTAGTTAATTTAAGAATAAATAATCATGGATAATACAGGGTGCGGGAGGAAGGGATTGACAAGCTCGTTTGATTGATTAGATGGGGGCTCTGAAAAGAGCCTTTGGTTGGAGAGATTGGTCAGAGAAATGGATTTAAGCGCGTTCTCCTCTGATCCTGCGAGCCAGCTGGATGTCTTTGGGCATGATGGTCACTCTCTTGGCGTGGATGGCACACAGGTTGGTATCCTCGAAGAGCCCAACCAGGTAAGCCTCGCTAGCCTCTTGCAGAGCCATGACAGCAGAGCTCTGGAAGCGCAGGTCGGTTTTGAAGTCCTGGGCGATCTCACGGACCAGGCGCTGGAAGGGCAGTTTGCGGATCAGCAGCTCGGTGGATTTCTGATAGCGGCGGATTTCCCGAAGAGCTACCGTGCCAGGGCGGTAACGGTGAGGTTTCTTAACACCACCGGTAGCAGGAGCGCTTTTCCTGGCAGCCTTGGTAGCCAACTGCTTCCTAGGAGCCTTCCCTCCGGTGGATTTGCGGGCTGTCTGCTTAGTACGGGCCATTCTGTCTAAAGGAGACCCACACCTAACACGTGGTTAACAGGAACTGGAACTGGAAAGGCGCGAACCGAGTTCTTTATAGAACATGGATGGATCTGATTGGACAAAATGCACCACGCCCCTAACTCTGATAGGAGGAGACAGAATCTGCTACTGAGAGACAAAAGTGTAGATTGTAATACAGAGCACAGTGCATCCTCTTTTAATCTTACACTGCCATCTAGTGACCATTTACCGGTACTGAAAATGTGATTTAGTTCCTAGAACTAATTTATATGTATAGAAAATAGAATCAGTGTGAGAATGAAAAGAGTATCAATATGTATTTAGGTAACTTCTTTATCTAGACACATTTAATTTGAATCTCTTTATGTGTGTTTATTATGTATGAAGCGGAGAGGGGAAAAATTAAAATATTTTATTAATAAATTCAGTCTGCACTAAATACTTAACTTGCCGTCGTTACAAGCTCAAATACGGTAGAAATCTTTCCCGCCGGCGGGTTTCTTCTTTTCAGTTCAAAAATTATTATTCAGCCAATCACCGCAAAGCTCGAGTACAACCTACTGCATCAGCCAATCATCGACAAGCCCCGCCCAGTGACGTGTGATTTGTGCAGCAGTTCCCCATCCGGTCCGCTCAGGAGACATATAAGGGCAGGCGGCCGAGCGCGAGTATTCATTGTTCTAACTGTCTCATCGCAGGATGTCTGGTCGCGGTAAAGGAGGGAAAGGGCTCGGTAAAGGAGGTGCCAAGCGGCACAGGAAGGTGCTCCGGGATAACATCCAGGGGATCACTAAACCGGCTATCCGCCGTTTGGCTCGCAGAGGAGGCGTCAAGCGAATCTCCGGCCTCATTTACGAGGAGACTCGCGGAGTGCTCAAAGTCTTCCTGGAGAATGTTATCCGCGATGCCGTCACCTACACCGAGCACGCCAAGAGGAAGACGGTCACCGCCATGGACGTGGTGTACGCGCTCAAACGCCAGGGCCGCACTCTCTACGGTTTCGGAGGCTAAACGCTTCTCCTCTTCCATCCTTCATACAAACCAAAGGCTCTTTTCAGAGCCGCCCACTCCTTCCCACATAAGGCTATAATTCCACCAAGTTGGCTCTTCCAATCCTCCCGAAAATATTGGGGAACGAGAAATTAGAGTAGACTTCGGTTATAACAGACTGCAATGGCTCGTGTTTCACTTCCTATTGATACAGCCAGTATTAGATTTCATATCCTACATCTCTGCTTGAATGCACAATGAATAAATGCTTTATTAAATGTGAAATATGCATTTGAGCCTTAAACTCTTCCATGTTAGACTAAAATCCTGTTGGCACTAAACTGGAGCCGGAGAGGAAAACTGATAAAACCAACAATTCCAGCTTTTTTTTAATATATATATATATATATATATATATATATATATATATATATATATATATATATATATATATTTTCCATACTGTGTTCGAGTTTAGATAATTTGCTTTACAGTTCTGTAACCGTCACAGTCCGTACAAATTATATAGCACTCGCTGCCACCCGAGTCTGAAAGACAAACTGCTTCTATTGTTACACCACAAAATGCTGCTCTTTCAATCGATATGTGGCGTAAAAAGGCTGAGAGAAAGTGTAGAATTTTTAAACTTCGCCATTTTGTAACAGACTTTCCCGCTTTTGAAATCCCAACAAAAGCATGTGTTTATATATACATCGGGTAATAAATACAAAATTGAGAGAAAAAACACGATTTACCACAGGAGTTGAGATATAGAGTGTTCAGTTATCGGGTACTTGTTTCAACGAGGATCTATATATATATATTTAATCCTTTGCAATTTGTATCCACGAGATAGCAACATAATTGTGAAGAAAATCTACAAAAACATACAGAGGAGTGTGAATTGAAACTGTTTTCATTTGTACGATTGATACAAATTAGTTTCGGATTGTTCCTTTTGGATACATTATAACCAGCTGAATAAGTGTTACACCATAGGTTCTACCACTGAGTGTTTTACAACTTATTAGAACTTGAATTTAAAACTGAAACAATGTAACGCCATAGACAGAATCTTCTCCTCTGGAGTGGTAGAATAAAAAGACCGCTATAATCGATGACTTGTAACATTCCGCACAGAAAAAACTCTCAGTATATCTATACAGCTCTCTCGTGGATTGTGTGGGTGGCTCTTAAGAGAGCCTTTGTGTTATTAGGGTTTGGGTGATGGGGGTTTTACTTGGCGCTGGTATACTTGGTCACTGCCTTGGTGCCCTCAGACACGGCGTGCTTGGCCAGCTCTCCAGGCAGTAAGAGCCGTACAGCGGTCTGGATCTCCCGGGAGGTGATGGTAGAGCGCTTGTTATAATGAGCCAGACGGGAGGATTCTCCTGCGATGCGCTCGAAGATATCATTGACAAAGGAATTCATGATCCCCATGGCCTTGGAGGAGATACCGGTGTCGGGGTGGACCTGTTTCAGCACCTTGTACACGTAGATAGCATAGCTTTCCTTCCTGCTCTTTCTACGCTTCTTCCCATCCTTCTTCTGGGTCTTGGTCACGGCTTTCTTAGAGCCCTTCTTGGCTGCTGGGGCGGACTTGGCTGGTTCAGGCATGATAATCTCACAAAGTTTCCAACAGAATAACGAGCTCCTCCACACGGCAGCTCTATATATAGAAGCCCTGGCAGTAAAGCCTGACCTGTGTGCATTTCCTATTGGTTCGTTCAGAGCGGGCACTGAGCATGGAACGCAGTAATCCTACAGTGATTGGTTACTCTCTTAGTCGGATTCTGATTGGTGGCTTTAAAACGCAGCCAATCAGATTAGAGCTCGGGCAATCTGCGGATGTATAAATAGCCGTGCAGGGGGCGGGAGTTCACAGTTTTTACAAATTACGATTTGAAGATGTCAGGAAGAGGCAAACAGAGCGGCAAAGTCCGGGCTAAAGCAAAGACCCGATCATCCAGAGCGGGTCTGCAGTTCCCAGTCGGCCGTGTCCACAGGCTGCTCAGGAAGGGGAACTACGCCCAGCGGGTTGGAGC
The DNA here is from genome assembly GCA_933207985.1 of Pelobates cultripes. NCBI lineage: Eukaryota > Metazoa > Chordata > Amphibia > Anura > Pelobatidae > Pelobates > Pelobates cultripes. The sequence goes on from OW240917.1 coordinate 240,121,173, forward strand.
CGGAGCTCCGGTCTATCTGGCTGCAGTGCTGGAGTATCTGACCGCTGAGATCCTGGAGCTGGCTGGGAACGCCGCCAGAGATAACAAAAAGACCCGCATCATCCCTCGCCATCTGCAGCTCGCTGTACGCAACGACGAGGAGCTCAACAAACTGCTCGGAGGGGTCACCATAGCCCAGGGTGGGGTCCTGCCCAATATCCAGGCTGTCTTACTGCCCAAGAAAACCGAGAGCCACAAGGCGGCCAAGAGCAAGTAAACTCCACTGTCCCTCACCTCCCAAACTCACACAAAGGCTCTTTTAAGAGCCACCCACAATCTCCACAAAGAGCTCACACTCATACACCGCTGCTGCTGAAGGGGTTAAACACCTGACTATGTATGGAGGAATTATTCCCTAAATGGTGTGGGTTAGAAGTGATGCTTTTGAAAATCATGAAAATACTAGCAGACTTCCCTTCAGTTATTCTTAGAGCTCTTACTCTTTGCTAATCTTGGGCGTTTTACGTTAAACACAACATATCGATAATAGGCAAGTTAAATTACATTAGTGAACTGCAAAGTCAAGTGCTGCATAGTAATAGATGGAGGGAAAATAGAATTCGGCTCCATTCAGCTAACGCCTGTGAAAGCAGGTGTAGGAGACTATATTTCCCTGATCAGCTACTGCTTCAACTTTAGCTATTAAAGGGACACTATAGTCACCTGAACAACTTTAGCTTAATGAAGCAGTTTGGGTGTATAGAACATGCCCCTGCAGGCACTGCTCAATCCTCTGCCATTTAGGAGTGAAATCCCTTTGTTTATGAATCCTAGTCACACCTCCCTGCATGTGACTTGCACATCCTTCCATAAACACTTCCTGTAAAGAGAGCCCTATTTAGGCTTTCTTTATTGCAAGTTCTGTTTAATTAAGATTTTCTTATCCCTGCTATGTTAATAGCTTGCTAGACCCTGCAAGAGCCTCCTGTATGTGATTAAAGTTCAATTTAGAGATTGAGATACAATTATTTAAGGTAAATTACATCTGTTTGAAAGTGAAACCAGTTTTTTTTTCATGCAGGCTCTTTCAATCATAGCCAGGGGAGGTGTGGCTAGGGCTGCATAAACAGAAACAAAGTGATTTAACTCCTAAATGACAGTGAATTGAGCAGTGAAATTGCAGGGGAATGATATATACACTAAAACTGCTTTATTTAGCTAAAGTAATTTAGGTGACTATAGTGTTCCTTTAAGTAATAATTATGCCCCTGTTTCTGCTGCTAATGCAAAAGAGGGCGACAAAAGCCACTTTTAATCTATTTCCAACCAAGGTTTCACAAAAGTGGGGTTTAGTCACACCATATGGCCATGTTAACATCCTCTAATGCGTCAAAATAACACAATACTCCACATGGAGTAATTTGATTCCCGTATTGCCAAGAGAGGTGAATGTAATTAGACTGGTAAGAATTCATAGTGTATTTTGGGCTGTGCTCTCTAATAGGGAGGGGGGGGGAAGTGTGGGAACTCACCCAAAATCCCACCTCCCCCTCTTATATATATATATATATATATATATATATATATATATATAAAAAATAAAAATCAGTTCCTGCACTCACGCTGAATTTCCCTTCATGACCGGGTGCCAACCATATATAGCCAAAAAATACAAAAAATACAAATTAATGGTTGCACTCACGGTTTTTCCAATTAAAAGTCCAAAGTTTATTGTCAATTCATAAAAGCTGCGATCAACGTTTCAGTCCTACCCAGAGGACTTTCATCAGGATGATCCTGATGAAAGTCCTCTGGGTAGGACTGAAACGTTGATCGCAGCTTTTATGAATTGACAATAAACTTTGGACTTTTAATTGGAAAAACCGTGAGTGCAACCATTAATTTGTATTTTTTATATATATATATATATATATATATATATATATATGCGCTAGTATGCATATATTTAGTTGGGTGAAAGGGTGACTGTTTGGAGGCTGAAAGTAATTGGGATAGTGTTGGTGGGTGACAGTGTGTGTGATGGGGGAGTGACAGGATGTGTTTGTGGAGAGGTGACGGCTTGTGGGGGGGCTGTGACTGTGTGTGGGGAGACAGGGTGGGGATGGCTGTGAGTGGGTAGGGGGGGTTGTGAGGTTGGTAGGAGGACTGTGAGGTGGGAATGGGGACTGTGAGTGCGTAGGGGGTCCTTGCATTTGGGAGAGCTGCGTGGATTTTTTACCTGGGGTCCAGTGGGGCTGCGGGCAGGTGGACGGTGAGGGAGCGCTGATCTGTGAGCTCTCCCTGCTCAGCTCCCTCGCGTGCCGCAGAGTGATGTCGGGAGCTGGAATATGACATCATATTCCAGCTCCCGGCATCACTCTGCGGCGCGCGAGGGAGCTGAGCAGGGAGAGCTCACAGCTCCCAGATCACCGCTGCCCGTCTGATCCGAGGCTAACAAGGCAGATGCCTTGCAGGCAAAAAAGTCCTGCAGGACCACAAATGGGAACGGCCTTCCTGCTGTGGAAAAACACAGGACTCGAGCCCTGCTTAGTACCTATTGTACACGTGTATTGCATGTTCTGGTTTCAATCGTACTAAGTTGTATATTTTATTTTACATATTTCTTGTAGTGGACCCCCTGTAACCCGACTGGTTACCTCCGCTAATACCTTCCTTCAGCCACTCAGGAACCCTTATAACAAGCGGACATCTATGTCCCCCAGTAACTGTACAAAACACAGCTCTGGGAGTATAACATAACTGACTCTTTATTCAGGGCCACACATGGCCTTTTATGCAAAAGCTGCATGCAAAAGGGCTCCAACACAACATTACAGGTTCATCCCTTCCATATTCCTCTGTACCTGAGAGGGGACTGAATTCTCTCTCAGGCACAGAGAAATCAACTTATGCAAAAGCCCCATGGAAGGGGTTTCCAACACAGCCCCCCAGGGCAATCCCTTCCATGATCCTCTGTGCCTGAGAGAGAATCTAGTCACCTCTTAGGTACAGAGAAATCCACTTGTGCAAAAGCCCCATGCAAGGGGTTTTCAACTCAACACCTGAGGGCAATCCTTTCCATGATCCTGATGGGAGATGGAGGAGGGACAAAGCAGCTAATTTAAACTGGGCTGGCTGGATCACAACAATTTATCTTGTAAGAGCAGGGACACAAAGGAGTATAGTGATTATAGCAATCCCCAGAGTGAATATAGCTCTCCAATCCCCCAAAACATGAGCCTAGACTTCATGAAGGGTAAAACAAATCTGTTTAATGGTAGCCACAACTGGCCTTTTATGACAGACCCCATGCAAGGGGCACTCCCCCCTGGACCTGAGAGTAAACCACAGTAGAAACAAATACACAATCACATTGGCTCTCAGGTCCAGGACACTCCCATGCAAAATAAGTCAATTATCTCCCAGGCATAGGAGAGTTAAGTCAAGCACTAGACTAAACTCAATTATCTCCAAACACAAAAACACATTTTTACAAAACCCTCAAAATAACTTAAAAAACTCAAAACCCCCTCAAAAGTTACATCCCCTGATAGCCCTGATCTGGGTGACCAACATATCCAAAAATTACCCAGATCAGTTCAGGGGTTCAGGAATTTCCTGGACGTCTTATTTTTGACCGACCGCATGCGTGGTCCCATGCCCAAAACAGTTCCAGAGGATCAGGGCTTGCAGTCGGTCTAGTTCGGTAGTTTGGAAAACGAATAAACTACCGAACATGTTCTTACCCTGGAAATTGTTCCAGTCATCCAGGCGAACAATTTTACTGAACAGTGCCCTTCTAAATTGTATAGAACCGAACGCAGGCGATGATGGAAGTCCAGCGGTGTTCGGGAGTTTCTGTGTCCAATTTTAGTTCCATGAGATTCATGCCCAATACCGCTGCCTGTGTTCATGCGAACCTCGTGGTTGTACATAGGAATTGCAGCCACCCAGACGAACAATTAGAACACTGCAGTGAGAACCATTCCAAGGTGTTAATAGGTGTTAACAAGCTCCCGGGTGGTCCCTGGTTTGTGCGGTTGTTCATAGCAAACAGGACAATGTTAGAATAGGAGGGGAATGCAATCTACCAAACAGAATAGTAATAAGACTTGAACAAGGTCTTTTATGAGCCTTTTTGCGTGGCCCATAGTCCTGAGGCAGGAGGCTGGCAAACAGGCCCCTCCAAGAACACGTGACGAGGCTCAGTTCGTCACAATAGGCAAATACACAATACATTTTACGGTTGAGCAGTGATCACTCTACAGGTGGCTCTTCACATAGGGTATCCTAGGCACCAAGACTTCAGGGAGTGACTTGAATTGTTTTGTTTGATGAATTGTGATTACTCCTATATATACACTTGTGTTGTGTTCAATAAAGTCAGTTCTACTTCACCCTTCACTAAGTTTCGGCTAGTGTTTGGCTGATACTGCTATACCACCATATCACTGTATCCTGATCCAGGGTGGAAAAGCTCCAGAAAAACCCCAGTCAAGCTGCGGTGACGGGGATAAAAGCGTTCCAGGTTTTCCCCTGCGCTGCTAAGAAGCAATCTTGGCAAGGGTACCCAGCCAGGGTACAAGGAGCTCCGTCACACTCTGGGTTATAAAGACTAAGGGAAAGGGAGTGCATGGCTGCAAAACTCGGATCCCCTGCGAGTAGACCGCCACAAAGTTCAGAGGAGGGTGAAACAGCTGAGCTTGATCATTGTAACGGAACATCTGTACCCAGAGTGGTACCTCTGCTGCAGTCTCTCCCAGGTCCCGCAGTGAAGTAGTGATTATAACTCCCACATACACAAACATCAGTTGAGTCTTAATGAAGGGCACAACAAAACTGTGCTTTTTTTCTAACAAAAGTAAACATTTATACCCTGACCCCCAGCATGGGGTCTCTTTTCATTGTACCTTAAACCCGACCAGGGAGTTGAATCAGTTAGCCCTTGGTTAAGCTAATTATCTCCCAGATACAGAGGTCACAACAAAAAATACCACTAAAACATATATTAAATCACAATGAACCCCCACGTTATATATCCCCCGAAAGTTCTTCATCCCCACCCCTTTATAAATGTTATTATAATTCCCTGTATGTTTTCTGACATGTTTTGGTTATTTATATTTTATTAAGTGTGGCACAGCAAGCTTTATGTAACGAATGTATGGGCTAGTCCCAAGTAACGTATGGTGTGTTAGTTCCTTCTGGAATGGTGTCCTGTGTGGATTTTTAGGGATCCCAGTGACAGAATCTTTGGATATGTTGACTGGTTGCAATATCTCTCTAGCCCTGGGATAAATCAAGAAAGCTAGGCTTGAGAGCCGCAAGTGTCTTGTAAAGGCAATAGCTATAATCTCTGTAAGCAGAGCTGTGGAGGAATAGGAAAAGGGCACGATACCTGCCTGGAAAGAAAGCTGCAGCCTGGGCGGGTCGAAAAGCTCCAGAAGGACCCCAATCAAGCTGCATTGACAGGGGCAGAAGCGCTTCAGGTTTCCCGGTTCCAGCTAGGAAGTGAGCTTGGCAGAAGTACCCAGTCAGGGTACAGGGAGCTCGTCACAATGGACTCTGAACTGTTGAAATTTAATACATTGCTAATAGCCCACCGTGGATCTTCCCACTGGCTCTAGTGGACATAGCCCTTTAACAAGTTTGTACCCGACCAACAAGTGGTAGTTGAACACCAAGAAGTCTACCAGAGTTCTAACTGGAGAAAAAGACGAAGATGTTAAGTGGCATTCACGCCCAGGACTTTAGGGCACTCCCCGTTCCAATAATTACTTACCTCTGGTCTAGGGGACTGCTATCTTGATTCTCTGGAAGTCATAACCCTGCTCACTGGTAGTCCAGGGGAGCGGTGTTCATTGTTCAGGCCACTAACACACAGACAGAGACCCATACACACTCAATAAATCACACACAGTGAACCATACACACAATTATACCTACACCTTCACTGACGCACATAGTGACTTCCTACAAACTCCATGACACACATGGTAAACCATACACACTGGCACTTACATCTACACCTTCACTGACACACAGTGACTCATACACCCTCACTGTCACACATGAGAGGTTCTTAAGGAAATTTTGAATGTATTTATGTTTTTTTATTTATGAATTTATGTTTTTTAAAATACATTACTCTATTTATTTCTATCATTTGCTTTTATCATCGAAAAGAAAAAAAAAAAAAGACAACCATAGAGTATTTAATTTTTTGTACTATACAGACTGCACTATTGTTTATTTTTTATATATATATTTGTAGTCGGGGCAATATGGCCGAACAGAGAAATGTTAGCATAATATAATCATAACATCCATAAGTTAGCACCAGTCGGTTGTGGTGTGCCAAAACCGACAAAGCAGTAGGCCTGTAATAAAAGTGGGCCCACCTGAGAGGGTGTTCTAAATAGAGGGAGTGGGGGAAGGGTTGACTCGCCAGACCAGCAACGGTAAGGTGGGAGTGGATTGTCAGCCATTTTAAAGGGGAACCAAGCCCCTCCCACAACTACAGGCCAAGCCTTCAAATTTTTAGTCGGGGCAATATGGCCGAACAGAGAAATCTTAGCATAATATAAATCATAACATCCATAAGTTAGCACAAGTCGGTTGTGGTGTGCCGGAACCGACAAAGCAGTAGGCCTGTAATAAAAGTGGGCAAAAAGAAAAATTACCAGGAAACATGATTCGTGAACCAACTTCTTTTATTGAGATAAGTCAGAAAAAGCTTGTCTTAATTCTTTATCGGGATTAGGTATGTAGAGTGTGGATTTCTAGCGTCCCATAGCCTTAATAATATGAGCGGGTATGTGGTTAGCGGATGCTGAAGATGCTGCCCCTATAAGGAAAGAGTGACCTGAAAATTGATTGGGGTTTAAGCCGAGCCTGGTCAACAGTAGTCGTATGTATAGCATGAATTTAGTTGTGGTCAGAGTGTGTCCATGCAGTTCAAACAAAGGCTGTTGGGGTTGTTTTTGGACTTAAAGGGAATAAGTATCCAAACCTTTTACTGGGCACCATATATTGTGAGTAGGGTACAGAGGAATTTGAATAGTGTGTCCTTCAGGGCTGGTTTTTGATTGTCTTAAGGAGAGAATGTAATGGTCGGTATGTTTTTGTAAATCATTAGTTCTTAGGTAATCGTGTGCTGTGAAGGTCGTGGTTGTAAATTCACTGAGACGTAGGAACCCGTAAAAAGCGAGATATAGGGCTGTTTATATTATGTTATTGGTCATGGGTTCATAAGGAGACGAATCTAATAAGTTGGATAGAGAGTGGAATATGTTGTTGTCTATGGGTAGTCTTTGTGAGGGAACATGTGTATCTAATTTTTTTAATGTCTTTAAGTAATGTTTTTATTTGATATGATGTCAAGAAACCCGTAGTGTTAGATTGTTGGATAAGCATATGGTGCTGGATGCCGGTTAGGTATAGTTTAATGGTATTAAAAAGAATAGTTTAAGGTTGATGTGGCAAAAAGAAGTAACACTTAAAATCGTTTCTAACGCAAACATGTCGTGGATGTTAAACTCGGTGATAAATTTCATGAATACGTGAAAAGCCCTTTCATAAGTGTTCCTAGAGTTTACTGAGAGTGCCAGATGAGAAATGTGACGTGCGTGATCTAACAAAGTCTTTAATCCATTATCATGTCTTGGAATAGAGGTGCAGGTGTCGCTCGTCTGGAAGCGTTGGGTAGTGTCGAGAGGAAAGCCTGGAAACGAAACCGAGACAAGTGATCAGCAGAGGTGTTTGACATGCATACACGTTCCGGGGCACACAAAGAATTGACAAGTGGCCGCTACCCATGTGAGACGCCTTAGTAGTCTCATAATGACCAGTGATGCTGATCGGCCTTTATTTACAATATGGCATGTAGCCATATTATCTGAGTAGCACCTGACCGTGTGGCCAGACCAATATGTTCCCCAAGCAATGGCTGCCGCCATGATCGGGTACAACTCAAATAAAGCCGAGGTATCAGAGAATTTTGGTCGTGATTTGACTTCGGTCGGCCAAGGTCCCCAAAGCCATTGATCACCCTGGATGGCCGCAAAGCCTGTGTTAGCTGCGGCATCTGTCCACAGTGTAGGTGAAGTGTCGGAGGTGGGTGGTATAAACATGGTTCCCCCGTTCCAAGAGGTGAGAAAAAAAACCCACATGCGTAAATGCGAGGTTGCGTGTACATCTAATGTGATAAGTGTCTGAGGTGACTAGTGGAAACAAGGATAACAGGTGGGATATAAATGATATACCTTGGGGTATGGTCCTCATGGCAAAATTGAGCGATCCAAGCAGTGATTGAAGTTCTTTGCGATAGCAATGACCTTGTAGCAGGTAATGTTCAATACTTGCCAGGGTACGCTCAATCTTGTCCTGAGGTAGACTAGCCTGCATGTGTATGGTGTCTAGTTGGATCCCCAAAAATTGCATGTTGGTATCTGGACACAAAGTTTTGTGAGGGGAGACAGGAATATTGAGGGATTCAAACAAAGCCAACATGTGATTCAAACTACTGTGTGGGAGTGTGTTGTTCTCAATCGTGAGGAAATCGTCCCGATAGTGGATAACCGAAGGGCACTTGCACACATTTAGTAACAACCAACATAAAGCTTCTGCAAACGTGTCAAAAATACGTGGGCTGCTTTTGGAGGCAAAAGTTAGTCGGGTGAAGAAATAATACATCTTCTGCCATTTAATGCCATGCAGATGCCATAGGGAAGGATGCATGGGTAGTAATTTAAAAGAGTTTACCACGTCAGTTTTACTTAGCCATGCTCCTGTGCCAGCTTGAAGAATGGCCCCTATGGCATGGTCGATAGTGACGTAGTGAAGTGAAAATTCTTCGGAAGGTATTAGAGAGTTAAGGCTGGGGACAGTAGAGGAATGTGGTGCAGATAAATCAATTATCAGTCTGGGTTTGAGTGAGGTCTTCCCTGTGACCACCCCTATGGTATTGATTCTCCAAGATGTGAAGGGTGGGGAAAAGAATGGCCCCAACAGAAACCCTTGTTTCATCTCGGTCGAGATAAGAGTGTTGACCAACTGTGGATCGTCTAACGTGGATTGTAGGTTGTCGCATTCCAGTGTACCAGAGGGTAAATGGACCAACCCGGTGTGAAACCCTCCAGTCATTCCCGTAATAATATAGTCAGTGGAATGACGTGATGGGTGTAGTTGTAATAGCGAGGTCAATAACATGATGTTCACACACGTGTGATACGTTTTGGGGAATGCTTTATTCGGGGACATAGTTTTAGCATGGGCCCTGAAACAGTGGGAACATACATGCATCAGCCTACAAGAGCTGAAACCACAATTCCCCGCATTAAAAGTTATTGCAGACCTGGGATTTACCTAGAAATATAATATCCCTACCCAGTTTGTCTTTTAATCCCCTAGCAGATTTTGGAAAGTTAGAGGTAGTTTGGTTTTGTTCGATTTCTGCTGTGTTTGGGCAGAAATTTGTGTGATGTGCTGTAGAGGCACAAACTGCACAAGCTGGAGGTCTGAGGCCTTCAAAATGCCTGCAGAATAACTCAGTGTCCAATTTGCTCCAATTAATGCTTAAATTGAACTGAGCCAGAGCTGCAGTCACCTTTTTCAGAAAAGGAACGGTGGTAATCGTAAGAAGCGGTACCACCGTATTTGTGCCCCAGGTCCACCATCTTGTGCATGTATGCATCCAGCTCTACTCTTTTCCCCGGGTATACGGAGCAGTAAACATCCCTACAGATCCCAAAACCTAGTACAAATTCAGGGATGGTCAATTTTTTGTTCAGCCTCGGTTCTCTTGCCCTTAGTACGACTGATATATCCCCATATGCAAATGTCCTATGCTCTAGGACATCCTGGGAGGCTATAAGCAATGAAACCAGGTTTACATCCTTGCCTTCCAGAATGTCCTTTTTAAGGTGAGATTGGAGCCTGTGCGAAGGATTAATAGCTTCAATTATTGATATGGATTCCGATGTATTACCAGGTATAATGTCAGCGAGAGGGTGACTGGCAACAATAGGGTTTGTAGCAGTCTGTTTAGCGCCACTTGCTTCCAATTTATCCAGCCTATCACTAATTGTGCTGATGGATGACATAAGTGAAATCATCATGGCGTGAAACGCCGGCAATCGTGTGCCACTAGGGCCTTCCCCTGCATCAGAGTTGTCCGAGGTAGTGTTTAAAAGTCTAAACAACTCTGACTTCCTAGCAGTAGCTGGGAAAGGGATGCAGTGTCTTCTAAGTTCTGCAGTGAGACGTGGGATGGTCCATGATCGGAGTGATGAAGGACTAGTAACGTCTGTTCCAGGAACAGGGGTACCAGGCCTAGCGGGCGTTCCTCAGGGATATCAGGTGTATTTGACATAACTGAAAAATATAAGGTAGCTTAATCAGTCACTCTGTAATGAATGGGTGGGTACTGGTAAGGCCAGCTAAATACCAAGCGGTGAAACAATTACACTTCATGATAGTGACAGATGAGTCCCTACTAATTGCCAAGCGGCTTTAAGAGGCACTACCTATGCGTGGACCCGAGGGGAAAGTATGAGGCCACCGAACGTTGTGGCCGGGTGTTGGCCTCTCGGTGGAAGTTTAAAGCATAAGATAGAATGGGAGTGATAGGTGAGACCCTCTCTATGCAACCATGCGAGATGGCTAGCTATGATTTGGCCCGAGGGACGTATTTCTCCGAGTATGAGGATGGGGGTGTTTGTCTCGCGGGACCACTAGCCTACGGATTAAGACCAGAATTTTTTTTTTTTACCTAATTGGGTTACGTAACCTAGGACCAGTACCACTCAGAACATGGAAAGTAATGGGTTCTGGCGTAGTACCTGATATGTGAGTCAGGCTGAGCTGTCAACGTAGAGGTAACCAGCGACTGTAAGAGTATTGAGGTGTTTACCTGTGGACATGAGATTTGATATATAAACATCTGACTGTAATGTAGTGGTTTGGCCAGATCGTGGGCCGTAAAACAAGAACCTACCCGACACTCTGCAGAGGGTAGATTTAACCGAAAAAAAGATGATGGCTTCCGTGCTTGTAAAAGCTACTGTCCAACGTATAATAACCTAAAAGAGTAAATTACAAACTTAACTAATTTTAATATGTATCATTGGCCTTCAAAATTTAAAATTATAATTAAATTCCAACCAACCTAGAAGTAAATATAATTGATACAAGTGTCAGAAATCACAATTCCTAGTACGAACCCCTGGTATGAATCTGTGGGAAAAGTCAGGAAAATCAGGACACATCATCCAGGTTTAAACATTTCTATTTACTTTAGTACAATTTATATAAGTGACTGTAATAACGTTTGTAACCAGTAGGGGCAAAAATCCCCATGGAGTACCGGCTGAATTTGTGCTTATTCGTGAGTTTGTGTAATTACTGAAAGAACTAGGTAGGGTATTGAAACATACGAATAAATGCCTCCTAAGTGGCATTCGAAAACTGAACAGAATGAGGTTAAATGTATATAACAGAATGATAGCGTTCGTTAGCTTAGAAAAAGTGAAACATGTGAATAGATGAGGGAATTAGTCGAATGGCATAATGCATGAACGGAAAAAGAACCGAACGCTGGTTTGAAACGAACGGGGCTCCGCCCTGTAAAGCAACGGAATTTGCGGCGGTTGCTTTACGGCGGGCCTGACTTACAGTTTTTGCGGCGGCAAAGTAACGAGCCGGCTGTGCGGACACCAGTAACGGGAAGGAGAGCCAGGGAAGCACCGGACTAGGAGACCACGAGGAAACAGGCAAGGAAAATCCAAGATGGCGATCTGAACCGGAAGTAAAACGCTTCAGACTCGCCAGACCAGCAACGGTAAGGTGGGAGTGGATTGGCAGCCCTTTTAAAGGGGAACCAAGCCCCTCCCACAACTACAGGCCAAGCCTTCAAATATATATTTGTCTTGGAGTTCTGCATATATTGTTAAGGATTACCAAATCAAACCACAAGAATCCCTTATTCTGCATTGGCACTTTATTGGTGAAATTTATATTGCTACTTGATTAATGCTTTGTGTGGGGTAAAAAAATTTTGGGGGCGTTTTGGTTACACGTCAAATGCTCTGTGTGTATTGGCACGTTGCTTGTACCCAAATAAATAAAATTATACTGTGTAATGCACTTTATTTTCAAGGTTGAAAATCTTAATGCACTTTTAAGAAATTATTTTTGTTAAAAGATAAAGTTGTAGTGTATCGCTTCAACACTCCCTGACACACAAAAAAAAAAAGAGCAAACACACTGCTACACACAGTGAAATCGTGCAAACATACTGACACACGCAATGACCCATATACACTCACTGACACACAAGAGTGACCCATGCACACTTGAACTGTCCATTTCATTGCACGGAGGGCCCTCTGGAGTCTACACCAGTGGAAGTCAACCTGGTCCCTACTGCCCACTAGTGCGCAATTCAAGCTTTCATGGTGGGCAGTGGTGGGTTTTATCCACAACCCTCGTTTCTCCGGCACAACCACATACTCCGAGCAGGCCTCCTTCCAACCATTGAGAGAGACCTCACAAAAACGTCCTGCACCCATTGCGTGAACGCCTGTTTGCTAAATCTCTCGATGGCTAGAAGGAAGGGCGTCCATGGCTGCACTCCTGATCGGGACAGACAGGAGAGTGATGATGTAACATGCCTGAAGAAGAGTGGAGCTGATGCACTCTATGTTAAAGCAGGGACAGGAATAAGCATATCATTCAGAGTGGCTGATATTGAACATTGGCAAGATAGGTTCTGTTTACTTAACATAAAATAAAAGAAAGGAGGAAAAGAAAAAGTAAAAGGAAGGAGAGAATAAACAGAATGTAAAAAGAGACCACGGATGAAGATATTCCTTCAGGTTTGATTGTTTTTTGTTGTGGTGGGATACCTAGTTCAGCCTTCCTGCTAGTGATTATTGCAATAAAGAATTAGAAAAAAAAAGAGGGGGGGAGGGGGAAGAAAAAAAAAAAAAAAATATATATATATATATATATATATATATATATATATATATATATATATATATATATATATATATATATATATATATATATATATATATATATATATATATATATATATATATATATAGATATATATATAGATATAGATTTTTTTTTAAAGGCAAAAATCCAGTTTTCACATTTAACTTTTTCTTCAATTTAAGCAGCTATCACACTAGTAGGCACTGCATCGATGGAGTTGCAGAAATTCATTAAATTTAAATTATATATGTAGACATAAGAAGATACATTTAGGTACATATTTTGAAAGAACCCTCCTTTCTAAAAAAAAAAAAAAAAAGTTTAACACTTGAGTTAATGCAACACTGGTGGGCAGTAAGAAAATTTTACCATCAAAAAAAGATACATAAGTGGGAGATAGGTATTAAAAGATGGACTGCCCATGGTCTACACCAGGGGTACCAAAAAGGTAGATCGTCAGATGTTTGAAAACTACAGCTTCCATGATGCTTTGTCATTCTAAAGGCATGCAAAGCATTGTGGGAGTTGTAGTTCTACAACATCTGGATATCTACCTTTTGGGCACCCCTGGTCTACACAGTCTTGTATAATTAGCTGTGTTCTGTACAATAAAGATTCGTTCTACCCTGCATTCTGACTCGTCTAAAGAAAAAGCTATAAATCAATGCTCTACAAGTGAGAGGGACTCGAGCTATATTTACTGCAGCCTTGTCTGGAAGAGGTCTGCAGAAACCCCAGTCCAACTTCAGCAACTGGGTCTGAAACACTCAGGAGTCCCTGGTAGTAGAGAGAAAGTTGACCTGGCAGAGGTACTCAGTCGGAGTACAGGAGATCTGTCACAATACTGGTTTCAATGTTTCAGTGAAGGTTGCTAAAAATTGACCTCGTTATCAGAAAGAGTTGACCAGATGCAGCCCAAGCTGATATAACATTACAATCTAAGCAATGGAAGGCTCCCGAAGAAAATTAATCTAATTTGTTTTAAAAGAGACACAGGCTATAATTAGTATCAGTTGTATTTATAAAGATAACATAAACCAAAATACGTGTGGATAACGGACATAAACCCACTGGAAAGCTGCAACATCCTCATTAATGAACCTAACTTCTTGGTGAGAAAGAAATTTCACAAATTTTATGATGACACCTGCTTGAAATCAGTTCAACTGTTCACTTTCCCCACAACTAGCATGACAGTTGATTTTCTACGGCCAAGGCATGGGGCAAAAAGGAACATGGGGGGAGGGGGAGGGGTGGGTAGTCTAAAGATAAGCATTCATTTGGAAAAGGTCATCTTCACTGCAGCACAAATGGCGTATGGCTTCTCTTTGAAACTGCCCAGTAACACAAGAAGCTAAGACATCAAATATTTTGAGCTCTCTTAGTCATTCCCTCATATAAGAAAAGGACAAAGTAGATGACAGCTGTGCCAGTTTTAATGTAACGGCTATCAGAAGCCAAGTTTGGAGACAAAAGGGGAAAGTCTTTTAAGTGGGCATTGATGACCCTTGGAAACAGCACATGAGCGCTACATATACACACAAAATATAAGTATACACAGGCATGATCACAACACAAACGTTACAGCCTGCAAGCAATTACCACACTCCCTCCCATCCTCCAATTATTACTATTAAAACATCAATAAGAGACAGGATACCGTTAGCATGTCTACATTTGAGAAAAAAAAAAAAAGATTGAAAAAGGAAAGCATATAAAAATCCCATTTCTTCCTAGTTTAGACTGAAGAGTATGGGTTTTTCTATTGCATGGTGCTAATTTAGTTATACACAAAGGGAATGACTTTTATGATATCAAAGACACCCTGAAGAAACAACAGGGCTCTCAATGCTGGTTGCACTATTTTAGCACTTGTTGTTGACAAAATCCCTAAGTCCAATAGTGACCAGTGTTAGGGAACAAGGGAGGTCAGGAGGGGAGAACCAAAAAAAAAAAAAGTCTGACTGTATAAAAATTCAGGAAGGGTTGTGACAGGAGGATTGGGGTCAAATCATTTTGGAATAAATAAATCAGACTCTGAGGATTTCCAGGCAGTTGTTATAGCAAATGGCAATCCAGTCTGGCTGAGTGCTTGCCCACTGCACGTTATTGATCTCGCCTTCAGCTGTGTAAGCCAGGATTGGATCCTCGATTGCCCTTGGCATCTGCTGAATGTCCCAGATTAAAGCCTGATGATCGTCCGCTGTACAAGGAGAGAAACAAACATTGTTGAAGTAAGCAGCTGCTGCTAAACTCAAAGTAGGTTTAACATTCAGAAATCTAAGAATCAACTGGATAACCTTGTATCAATTCAAAGGGACACTCCGGGCATCAATACATGTTTTGTAGAATGCCTGCCCCACACCAGAAAGACTTCCTTATCAAAACGTTATGCACTCAGTTCAGTTACTGAGAGCACTGAATGATCTGAACAGAACAACTTGCATTAGAAGAAGACACCCAAGAAGGCATATTGTGAGGATATCACTGCCTGTTTGCAGTTTTGTTTACAGTCTGAGCTGTTTTTAATTCACAACCTGATTGCACTCAGTGCTGAGACTGTGTGTACCTTAGATAAATAGGTATTTCTGGCATGAGGGGCCATGGCTAAAGAGGCAGTCTCATGGTGCAGCATTCTGCAAAACATTTATTGGTGCCTGGAGTGTCCCTTAAACAGCAAAACCAGTGAGAACATCAGGAAAGAAATTGAAAGCCTGGTTAGATAGAGGCGAAAAAAAATCTGCAATAATGCGAAGATGTTTGCCATCACAAAGGAGGCAAAAAGATTTTGAACTTTCACTTACTCAAAGGAGCGAAAAGTATAAAAATTTAAATTACATGCTGTGACAGATCCACCTGTCTTTAAAATACTTTTATTCCCCTTGGTTCGTCAGTTTGTTCGGTTAATTGCCTGTCTGTACACCCCATTCGTTTATTTTCCTAACTACCGAATGAACTGCCGAACAGCCGCTTCCCAGCATGGACATGTGCTGCTGGTTAACCTCTTGGCCTCATTAGAACGTTGTGGTTAACCGCAGACACCTCCTAATTATCAACGGTATGCTGGGTGGTCGTCATTCTTATGCCAACCACGAGGCGGCGGCCATTTTGGACGCACGAATGATCAACGGTGTTCGTCGATGATTTCCTGGAACTGAAAACGGACACTATTTCTCCCGAACACCGCTGAAATCGCCGACCTCCCTTCTCTGCCTTCTAGCATACGAACGCCGGTCCATTCGGTACTTTTCTGCACGAAATGACTTAACCCAGATAGCCATCCCATTTTAAAGCTGAGAGTGTAAGGTTACTCACTCACAGAGGTAGGGGGGAAACCCCAAAAGGCTAACAATTAACACAAAAGCAAAAACTAAGGAAAAAAAAAAAAAAGGCATAAAATCCCTATTAAAAAAAAAAAAAAAAAGAGTAACCCGTTAATAATAATATTTGTTTTATTTAAACATCCTAATAAAGTAATTATACATACAAAAAGTAGAAATATAAAGTCACTGTTTAGATGTCTGACTCAATCATAACAAACGATCACTTGGCAAGTATAGAGTGTAATGGGCATAGATAGAGTAGTGAACAGGTGGTAGCAAACTGGTAGATATAGTTATCATGTAGCAAAAGGAAAATCGAACAACAAATAATTAATGTGTATTTGTGGCGGTATACCCTCTCGAGGATGGATTACTACTGCCTGTGGTCAGCCCTTTCCAGTTGTGCCCAGTCCTAGAGTAATTATAGCTACTAGTCAGTGATTATAGTTGCTTGCAAAAGGGCAATAATAGTATCACCCAAACACTAGTCAAAACTTAGTGAACGGTGAACAAGAACGCTTTATTGCAGGCAAGATACAAGGTATTTATGCACAGACCCCGCAGGGTGTCTCTAATTACAGCAATACAAAACATAAGCCCACCCGGTGTTCGTGTCTGGGAGATAATAGTATCTCCCGGACACAGGAACCGAACACACAAAAACCCTGAAAATACACGACATACAGTAACGCACCCCCACATGCCTGAATAGCTTCTGGTCCCAGCTATGACCCCTGCAAATAACGGAGTGATCAGATGTACAGAGCCAGAGAAATCCTCATATAAAGTCTGGGCTTGAGGCTCTGTACATACCCAAAAACAGTTCCAGAGAATCATTTGGTCTACGCCATTAGATTCAAACGCCTAAACCATGACACCCAACACTATGCAAAGTCCATAAGCAACATCATTTCCGAGGCAGGGGGCGGTATACAGTGAAACAGTCATATAGTCCTGTTCGGGCTCCCACTCCAGGTTAACAAGAAAAGTCAGGTTCTGTCTCACACCGTTAGCTTCAGATAGATCATGCATGAGATTCTCCAGGACTTCCAAACCAAAGAGGTTGCTCTCCTAGGAGAGGCATCCACAGAGTTACTTGCCTCTGCACCCTCTGCTCCCAGCTCGGGAGACTCTTTCTCTGCCGAACCTGGAGCCCAGCTATGGCATTGTACCAGAGTTCTTTCCAGACTACATCCCTCCATTCCGGGTCACTCTCCTCCTCGTGCAGCCCAGACGTGTTCAGCACAAGCTCCCACGTCTGGGGACAAAAAACAGCTCACAGATCGCAAGCTCCAATATTCTCACCTGGGAGAGGTTGCTGCATCAGAGCCTTTTTCAAGCTCCTGCGAAGTCGGACTGACGCACCGAGGCTTGCGGCCTACACGAGACTGCGTAACCGAGAGACAGTCGCTCTCCAGACTCTTAAGCAAAAGCTGGGACCCATGTAAAATCACCTTTCCCCCCAGACCGACGGGGGTCATCATGGTCCACACAAAGCAGCACCACTTACCTTGCTGATTGCAGGCAACTAATATTGCACAAAACGGAGACTCAGCACTCCTACTCAAAATGGCGGACTCGCCCCCATCAAGTGACAACCGGGCAGAAGTCGGCCGAGCAAGACGGGTGCACCACGCTAGATCGTATGCTACAGCACCTCGATTAGATATTTGTCCGGTTCTGGAAGCGGCAGCAGAGGGACAGAGGAGTAAACGGAGGAGAGCAGGAGATGGGGTGCATGAGGCCCCGTCGGGAAAAACAACCTCCCACCAAGCCCCACACACCTAGCACCACCTGGGCAGAGAGCCAGAAGGGATTCCCTCCCAAGAAATCCCCTAAAGAGGCAGAAGTGCAGACCCCACAAAAGACGACCGACTACCCAGGGCTTTTGTCACCTCCTAGAGAGGAAGGACTTGGTCTCAGAGGAGAGACCCTAGGTCCGGGGTACAAAGATGCAGGCCCTCAGCAAAACCCTGGGCAGGCTGGATGACAAGTGTAAACCCCTACCCAGAATTGCCTCTAGTATGCACCCGGGCGACCCAAGCAGCCTCCAGATACTTTCTCGCTATTCCGAGCTGAGGCAATGGCCCTACGGTCCCGAGCACATCATCTGTGTCTCCCCAGGACACAATACTATTTACTGCCCATCTGAACCCAGTCTGACGATGCCGTTTTGCGTTTTAATTTTGAGATTTAGTTAACCTTTTAGTTGCCTGCCTCAATCTAAACACACTCTACGATAAAGTGAGGCATTCCAGGGGCTAAACCCACTATTAGCCAGCTCGATTAAAGCCTGCTAGCATGTTACATTTTCAAATCAACATTACAAATGCCTGGCATAGTCTTCACACTTAAGACCATGTTTAATTAACTCTTGCTAACAAAATCTTGATTGATTCCCCTCTACATAAGATCAGCATGTTTCTTATCTTTATGCAGGTTTACTAGAATATAAAATTGTGCATGTTCCTGGTACTACCCCAATTGTAAAGCTTGTTATGATGCAGAGGATTGCAGTTGGGGTACCTCAAGCTTATATGTACCTATCTTATGCACTGCAAAAATATAAAATAAAAAAATGTAAAAATACATCATTTAAAATAGCATCCATTTTAAATTCAATTCCTCATTGTACTGCTTTATGTTAGATTCAGATCTTAAAAGCAAGAAACTGAATTTATGCAATACTTGACAATAACGGTCTATAAATGAAGATATGATTTTCTCTAAAATAAATAACAAAAAAATTCTAGGCCTGTGCTACTAGCCAGGCCTTCAAAGTTACTTGCCACTACAAACCATAACTTGCACACCTGGGGTGAATTCCTACCCAACACAGCAAAATTTTTACTGCCCAATGGCTACTGCAAATTCTGAGCCTTGGAACAGCCACGTTATAATGCCACATACCGTACAACGTCTTTATTAACAAAATGGCAATCAAAGAACAGGTCCACAGGAAACTTTGAAACCCTATGTTTGTGTCAAGTTGCTCAAACATGATTTGACATAAAACCAAAGGAGAGAGTCAACAGCCTGCTAGAATCATAGCAACTACAGAGGGCCACGGTGCCTATGGTGCTTTACTCACTTAGCAAATACTGAAAATGATCACTGCCGCTAAAAAACCGCCAGTGGGTGATTGACCTACAATCTGAAACATAGTAAGATTTCTGACAGAATTTTTACTACAGGTAGAAAGTTGGAAACCCTACATATGTGGCTCTACAAAGATTAAACTTTGATTGTTATTGCAATTTATAAGCTCTGCATGCATTGCTGAAACACAGTAGCACAAAACGGAAGACAGCCTTACCTGCAGTACAGATGTGGCATGAAGAATGGGGTGCCCAGGCAATTCCATTTACACATGCACGGTGGTTGTTTAATCTGGCCACTGGTGTGCAGGGAACACGAACATCCAGAATAACCACCTGTGAGACGAAAGGGACGAACACTGTATAATGGATTGTTGGTAAACAAATTGTAAACGGATTACATCTAGGATTTCTGCAAGGATAAAGCATTTCATATAGAGGTAATTTGGGTAAAAACCTGATAGCTAGCGCCCATGTCCTAGAACAATCATTATTTACAGACAGAGGGATCATGTCTAATAGCTCCTTCCAAATCCACAACCATAAGATGTGACAGACTATATAAAACGGACAATAACAATAAGTACTAGGCAACTGGAAAAACTATTGTTTTAGAAACCAAGAGTGTACTAATAAAAACTCTCACCTCCATCCCATCCATAGCCATGGTTGCAAGGTAGTTTGGATCCTGCTTATTCCAGCACAATCTGAGAAGGGGATGGTGTTGAGGATCTTCATAAATAATGGTGCTGTGCTCCAGATGTCGCAAGTCAAACATTCGGACAGACCCATCTGCTCCTACAGAAGCAAACATGTCTCGCCCCCCTCCTGCACGACTGAACGCGATATCATAGACCTGATACAAACAGGAGGCACTTAGAACACTTTAAAAGGTCCTTGCTACATTTAGACGTGTGATATGCAAGGATACATCTATAAACAGTTGCTTACCTCCTTGTCGTGGGCAATAAGCTGTGTTTTCACGTGCCCCGACACTAGGTTGACTCTGCCAAGAACCTGCCCAGTCTCCAAACCCCAGATGGTGCAAGTGGTGTCAATACTTGATGTGCCTGAGAACCACAAAATAAATCTGCTAACTTTCCTGCCTTCCACCAACCAGAAGACTACAGCAACATTGTTTTAACACCCTTAAGTGTCATTGCCGAATAGGTGTTTCAAACAAATACTCAAGGACAGGTGACAGATTACAGGTAAACGCTGATCCAAACTCCTCCAGAACAAGAGCATAAATAATCTAGTTTTAAGGTTTATATAGTTAGGCCACCTGGTGTCTAGTATGTAATTAAATTAACTTGTGCTAAGTCAGCCATGTCCCAGACACCAAGGAGCCCAGGTTGTGCAATTCATTGTTTTTCATAATGACCCCTGTTGGGAAAGTGTGTGTATATACACACCTGTATGTTTTGTAATATATTTAGACTTTTTTTACCCTTCATTAAGCCTCAGCTGATGTTTGGGAAGAGCAATAATCACTCTAACAGCTCTATATCTGGGGAAAGGGACAAGCTGTAATCGATCACTTTGGCTACTCTGTCCTAGGAGAGAAGGTATACATGGCAGAGATACTCCGACTGAGTATAGGAGAACAGTCACAAGTATGAAGAAAAATAATAAATGTGTATCTGCACTATTTGTAAACAAATTGTAGACAAAGAGTTAAAACAAGCATTTTTTGTATTTTTTTTCACAAATTAAAAATAGTTTTCATACTATTTAAACATTTTAAATGTGGGCACACACATTTGGACTAAATAAGAAAATATGGCCTAACCAACAGATAGGGGTGGGGAATACAAAATTCTTCTGGATCTAGAATGAAAACATTTGTCCTATAAGAGTTTTAAAACTGCATCAAATCCACCCTTGGTGGGGCATTTTACATTATGTTCTTTGGACAGTTTGTCCACTTTTAGTAATATTATATTAGCAAACTGACTCTCAAACTGTGGCACTCATAACAAAAACATCTACTTTAAACGCTAGGCTAAATATACCTATACCAGGACACTTTTATGCTTTAAAAAAAAAAAAAAAAAAAAACGTGACCAAAATCCTCTTTGACCACAGTCCATCAGTAAAAGAGGAGAATAGAAAACAGCAGGCATCATAGACAGTGATCAGTCAGGCATCATTGAGATCAGACTCACGGAAGAAAAGATAGTAAATATAAATAAAAGATAAGTAGCAAAGGAGGAAGTATAGTCATTAAGATACTGGGGCAAAAGGAAGACTTTAAGAGTCAGGTCAGCCTTACCCAACAAGTTTGGATCCACTTCATTCCAATCAAAAGATGTGAGGGGAGCACAAAAGTCTGAATTCTTGTTGTTGTTCAGCAGGCATTCAAGACGAGTTTCTGTTTCTCCGACCTGAAAAACAAAATTACCCAGGGTGGATAATTGGCGATAAAAAAAATAAACACATTTTTAAAAAGTGATTTACATTTCTTTTTTTCATTAAAATCGGATTTCTTTCAGGTAACCTGCCAATAGAGGCATTTTTAACCCCGCAATGTAAGCATTGCCGTATGTGGTCACCCAGGGACTGTACTTGGCTCCTAACCTCCACTTCCCTATAAAAACAGCTGTAATCATCATGTTTTTCAGGTCCAAGTCGTACCTCCCACTCCAGCACCCAACCTAGCGGCCTTCAGAAGAATCAGCGACTCGCAGGAAGGTTATAGAGGCACTGTGCGCCTGACCACAGCCACCAAACACCCTGGAACTCTTGATCAGATTGCGGACCAGCCGCAGTCTGCTAAAACATTATCATGAGTGCTCCCATTCCACAGACCAACTAGCAGTACATTTTGGAGAGGAGATAGTGGAGATGGAGAGGCATCCAACGACAAGGTGGACTTGGAAGACCACCAAGTATTTAAGGAAAGCGCCGTTGTTTTGGGTGACTGGGACTTTCCACCCAAGGTAATGGAACTCTGCGCTGGACCAGAGGATAGTAGCGGCCTGCTGAAAACTTGACTTCCATCCAAAATTCGGGCTAGCCACCTCCAATCTGAGTGCATTTTGGACAGCGTGGACGCTCAGAAGAGAGCTTCCGGGGACACCATTTATACCAGCAATATTTATACCCCATATTGTTCGGAGTGTGTGCACAGGAACCCTATGTTTTATGTTAAAATGTGTACTGGCATCAAAGTGTATGGCCGATATTACATGACATGCTCAGGTACCTAGGTGCCAGGTTAGGTGCCTAGGTGTTGAAATCTCTATTGTAAACCAGCTTTACTTCACCCTATACCAAGTCTCGGCTAGTGCTTGGGGTGAATCTGCTACACAGCTATAAACACTGAAAATACGCAGAGAGCTTTATTTACGGAGGGAAAGGGAATCCATGGCGGTGATATATGGGTAGGCCGCCACAACTTTCCTACTAATGGCAATGTTATGCATTGCTGAGTTTAAACTGAAGGGCCAATACATTGAAATTAAGTGGTCTAAGAGCCTATACTGGTCCTTTAAACCTCCGGTAATGGACATGGTAGCGGCACAGCTAGCTCTCTGCCCTTAAATGTCTCATGCAGCATCTGACAAGTCTTATCATGTAGGAGCACACTAACAGGGTTATTTACTAAACTAAATCGGGGTGGGGAAGAAACAAGGCAAAAATAGCTGGAAATAGAAAACTCCATTTTGACTTGATAAAGGCTAGCAGAAAAGTTGAACCCTGCTCATCCTTTCCCTGCAGCCATCGTGAAATCGTACATACTTGGGAAAAGAGTAAGTCGTTTAATACCCCACATTACCTTGGATATAGCTGTTAAAAGTCAAGCAGAAATGTGCTCACCCTCCAAACACGTAGGTAGTCTCCACTAGTGGCCAGAAGGTCGGGGTATACTCCTTTGGTATCAGGAATCCACATGAGCTTTGTAGTTGGATACGGGTGGTCAAACGTGTTCCTGCAGATAAATTCAGAACTCTCTTCATCCAGACCCACTAGCTGCACCTGGGAACATGCACATGTAGACATACGTGTTACAAGAAATTAAGTATAAATTATTCTCTTGACAACAGTGCTAGGTTTCAGGAACCCCTTATGAGAACAAGAAACAGGAGAGAAAATGAAAGGCTTTTTATCAATTTATTTATTTTAAATACATGTTTTGGGATGTAAAATCCATCTTTAAAAAATAAATAAATAAATAAATAAATACAAATATATATTTTTTTTAAGATACATTATAGTCCTATGCTATTCTGCAAATCTACGTACGCACTACGAGCAGCTTAACTTAAAGGGTTACATCAGCCATCAAAACCACTCCAGTGATTTAAATTGGTCACGGTGCAATATGAAACTCTGACAGCAATATAAAAATATCTCAGTACACGGGATTGTGCACCTTGCAATGGTTTCATCACCATCCATGTATTTCTAATGGCATATATAACAAAATCAGTTATGATGACTAATCTGAAGTTATTTTCAACTAGATGAAAATTACATATTTAGAAAAATATTAGAATTGTAACAACAAGCAAGAATAAGTCTTCATGTTTAAAATCATGTCTTAATGATTAGTGACTTAAAATCAATTTAAATCAAAGTCAGTATGTGCAGCATTCCTGCATGAAAAACTGCAAATACGGAGATATTTGTAATGGTGTGCTTTGGGCTAGTTGCACTCCCAATATACGAGAGATTGGCAGTCCAGAACGTCAATCCTGTGCATAAATTATGTCTATTGTCATCGTGCACTGAACGCTGCCAACAGACATAGAAATCTTCCCTTGCAGTCAGAAGCTTGCTGCTCCCTCCATGCACATTGGTTTTTAAAAATTGCTTTAAAAAAAAAAAAAACAACACTTCTCCTCACTGATGCGGAGCGTGCACATGCGCTCTGAGTTTGCGAAATTGTCCATCTCTATGAGAAGACTTGTGATTGGACCATGCACGGCCCCAGAGGGGACTTTCCCCATAGTGCCCAGTAAGGCATATTATGCTTGAAAGGTCCCCCTCTCACAGTAAGCCTTTAAATTCTCTTTGAGTTCTCAATTTAGCGAATAACACTTAAGATGTTAAAAAAATAAAACAGTTTGACAATGTACAATAGGGAAGCACCAGGACACTCCTGGCACTATAACCACTACAGTAAGCTGTGCTTGAAGTGTTCATTTATAGCGTAAATTAAAGGAAACTTAACTTTGTTTAATATGCATGCAAGCATAATTAAAATTTCAAAAATAAATTTGGCAAATAAGACCTACAAAATGCTTTACATTGGAAAGCAGTGAAATCTTCCACTGCTCACATTTATACCCATGAAATTACAGTTGTTGTGTGCAAGATCACAGGCACACCAAATGCTCAATGCTACCCCCACAAGTTTGAATTATTTAAAAAAAAATTATTGATTGTCTAACATGTTACCATGGAGCATCCAACCATAGAATATACTATGCAAAAAAAATAAAAAATAAATTAAAAGGATACAGTCCAAGTATTTTTCGAGACATGTTTTTAATGCAAATTTACAACATTCCAACATATTTTGCAGCACTGTATAACAAGTTGACAGACAATTAATTACAAGACGACAAAATATAGAGAAACAAAGTGGTGAGACCCTGCTCAAAGAATTGTATACACATTTAGATCTCAAATTCCAATTTGCAATTTGATGGAGCTCTCCCCCCCCCCACAGAAACCAAGATAGCATGTTTCTATCCCCCTTTTTTTCCCTGTACAGTGGGCTATACAATATAAACACATACACCCTTCCTGCTAGATAAACCTACAAACATAAGTACATCTCAATACGCAATTTGAATGACTTCCATTCAGACACTTCAGAAGATGCGAAGATTATTTAACTGGGTTCCAGTTTTTGAGTTTCTAAGATCTTAATTTATTTTCAAATCATAGTTAAAAAATAAATAAAAAAATCACTCCTTAGGAAGAGGAGTAAGCTGATACTATCCAAATTATTCACTACAGTGAGAATTCAAAGTGAATTCCAAATTTGCTGGACTGGTAAAATTCTCTACGTCAGCTACTCCACTTCAGTCTGGTTACTCTGCCCTTAAATGTAAAATTAATTTTAAATTCTCACTTTAATAAATAGTCCTGTGGAACCTGACAAATGCCTTGTTTCCACTGAGCGGTTCGGGTCGGTACGATTTGCAAGGTTTATAATGGTCCAGCCTATTCAGGTGAGCATTTCCATTGCAAGTCGGACCGCCAGGGGACATGCGGGGTTTAGAAAGAATGCATAGCGTGTCATGTCCTGTCCGCCTGTAAATAGTGACGCTAGTAGCTGCGCCCTAACCGTACCGTTCCATTTCCTATGGCCCTACATCTGAAGGAGGACCATGAATGGTGCGGTACGGTCCGGTTGTATGAGCCACTTTCATAATGGAAACACTCAAAATAGCATACCGTACTGAACCTTACCGCTCAGTGTAAACGAGGCAAAAGAGACCCATTTTAGTAACGAAATGTTTTCCCCCAGTGATTTGCATTAAAAGCGTTACCGTATTACCTATATCCGTCTGTCGACTAAATTGTAATTTGTCGTGAAGTTTAAGTGAATTTTTTATTTTATTTTTTAATCTTCAAACCTTCAGTTTTGCTATATTGGATTAAAATCTGAAATTCCCTATGAATCCCCCCAACATTTTTACATCATTATTATTATTATTCACCAGTCTGAAAGCAGGATTGTAGTGACATATTAAAAAAAAAAAAAACAATGGCTCAAATCCAGGCAAAAACAGCTGATCTGGAAAGATTCTCCCACTCAGCTCCACTCACAGCTCGGCTACTCTGGCCTGGATTTTGCAATGAGGGTTTCCCATCGCTGTTTAGTGAATAAGGCCCAGTCTCAGCCCCCCAGGGACCCCCCAGAGCTGGATTGAGGGGGTCTCCCCAGCCACCAGGCTCACCTTATTGTTATATTCCTCCACAAAGCTCCCCAGAGCCAGGCGGAACCTCTTGTCCGGCCTCACGCTCCAGTTCATGGCGTACACGGTCCATGGCGCCTCGTACTTGTAGATCTCCTTCCGTTTCCCGTGCAGGGACATCGCGAAAGCAGCACTGGGCACCGTTACCGGGACACAACCACAGAGAAGCGCACTACACCCACTGCGCATGCGCAGACGCGTCCTGTGAAGCCTATTGGGTGCAGGCGGTAGCCAATCAGAAGAGACGTAAACAATCTGCCCGTGTATGGACGTTGCTTATTGTCGCTGATTGGCTAGGAGCATTGCAACTCTCGCGATCTGATTGGATGTAGCTGACAAAGAGGCGGGGGGGTATACATCAGAGGCGACGTTGATTGGCTGTCAGTGTGGAGGGCGTGCCTCTCTTTGGCGCTGGCGTTGACTGATGTGAAATCTGGTTGCTACGTGAATAAGACGAGACTGGAGGAAAATGAAAGTGAGTCTTGGAACGCAACACACATTGCGCACTGTGATCACGACTGCCATCTAGAGGCAAAAGTTGGAAGTGAACGTGGCATGCAGCTGTATGTTTCCTACACATAACAAATGAGTCATTTACTATTTTACTATTCAATAAAAAAAGGGAATTAAGGGGGGGGAGGCAGAATTGGGAAAAAAAATATTTTTAGGAGAATTTTTTTTAATTTTTTTTATTTATTTACCAATATTATTTGTAATTGATGTCATGGCTTAGTAAATAAACCTAAATGGGTTTTATGAGGAAGAGCTGAGTGCTATGATACCATATAGACTAAGCTTTTATTTATCGATTTATTCACATTCACAAAGATCCCTGGTTCAAGTGTCGCCCACTCAACACTTTCTGTCAATTTGTCATGAATTCTTCAGGGGATTAATGTGTCCTCCACCCTACGCATTTCATCAACCAATTAATGTCTTATGCCCTACGCAATTTGGTGTCCTCTCATGTTGGCCACCCATTGGACAGTACGATTAGGGCGAAATAATAAAATAATGGAGGGGGTTAAAATCTAGAATACCTTAAGGCAACAGTTTTTTGTTTTTGTTCTTTAGGTAAATATGTGAATTACACCTTATTTTTTAAATTGTGTGTCTAATTTAGAGCTTAGTAAATTGCCGCTTTGGCATTTTGGGGTGGGGATTTAGAGCTTAGTTAATTGGTGCTTTGACGTATTTGGGGGGGCAGGGGGGGGTTGGTTCACCTGCTAAGTATCTCATTAATATCTTCTAAAGAACTACAATATTTATAATTATGATAAATTATGATAAAGGATGTAAAGGATGATTGGAAATGTTAGCACTTACCTGAACCTGTCAAGTATTGTTATAATCTGCTACTAATTGCATCTGTTATGCTAAATTAGAGGACAGCAAATATATATATATATATATATATATATATATATACTCAGATAAAAAAAAATTTGGGTGAAAAACTACTACTACTTTTTCCACTTCTAGTTTCTACCACATGATGGTTTGATCTTTATACAATCTGCCTTAAAGGGAAAACACTTTTGGGAAAAATTAAAAAGGAAGTCAAGTGAGGAACATTTATGAATACTACTCCAATGTGAGTAGTTTTCAGCCAGGATCTGGAACCGGATTTGTGTTTAAAAAAAATATTTTTAAAACTTCTCTTGATCTGTATATTTAAAATATTACTTTTTGTTAGTACAATGTAGCAATTCATTTGTTTTTATATTGAAGGGGCAGACAAAGCGCCATGAAGTGGTTTGGTGTATACAGGCGTAAACTAGCCATTGGGCAAACTGGGAAAATGCTGGTGGGCTAAGGCTCACCTGAGAGGAAGCTCTGTGGTCGATGGGGAGATCAACGATCTGATTCACGTTCCAGCCTTCAGTAATGATGGGGGTACAGAGAGAGCTTGTGGTCTGCACCTTCAGTTGGTGAAGTCCACATGAATTAATATTGGAAATATATAAGAGCGTTGCCACAGCAATGCTGTGACATTTTCCCAAGAGTCTCTAAGCAGTGTGCATCACTGGAGATGCACTGCTGTTACCTTTTTTTTAATACCTTTGCATTTAAAAAAAAATACATTTAGCCCCTATTCACTGCAGAGTAGACCATCCATCCTCCCCAATAATATAGCCCTTATCTCCCAACACACTCAGTAAGCCCCTATCCTCCATCCAACAGTACAGTCCAATCCCACCATACACTCAGAACAGCTCCTATCCCCCTAAACACACACAACAACTCCTATCCCCCTACACATACTACAGCTCCTATCCCCTAAACACACACTACAGCTCTTATCTCCCTACACACACACACACTACAGCCCCAACCCCCCTACACAGTGCAGCCCCTATCCACCCACACAGTACAGATCCTATCCCCCACACACAGAGTACATACTACCATTCAGTACCGTCCCTTAATTACCCCCAAACACAGATACCATACAATACAACCATTATCCCCACAGGCACACACTACAGCTCTTGTCTCCCTACACACACACACACTACAGCCCCAACCCCCCTACACAGTGCAGCCCCTATCCACCCACACAGTACAGATCCTATCTCCCACACACAGAGTACATACTACCAGACAGTACCACTCCTTAATTACCCACACACAGATACCATACAATACAACCATTATCCCCACAGGCACACACTACAGCTCTTATCTCCCTACACACACACACACTACAGCCCCAACCCCCCTACACAGTGCAGCCCCTATCCACCCACACAGTACAGATCCTATCTCCCACACACAGAGTACATACTACCAGACAGTACCACTCCTTAATTACCCCCACACACAGATACCATACAATACAACCATTATCCCCACAGGCACACACTACAGACTATTCCCACAAACTGCAGTCCCCATCTCCATCACACACTATAGTCCATATCCCACCACCCACACACACTGCAGCATCTCTACCCCTAACACAAACAACACCACAGGTAGCCATACATAATAAAAGGTAGCCATAAACTAAAACAAACGTGATTTAACTTTTAAATGGCAGAAAAGTGAGCGGCGAAATTGCATGATCTATACACGCAAAGCAGTGCAAGCAAATTTAATGATACGCTTTTTATGCGCTTCATTAACAGTTTTTAAAAGAAAGAAAGAACACTGGTGGCAAAAAAAAAATGCATGTTTATTAAAGTTGTTAATATTCTCTAAAACTCCATAATAAAAACATTCACAGGTTGTTGTTTTTTCTAATGTCTGGGATGTGATTTGTTGTTGCTAGAATCCCAGAGTCACTTCTTTTCCCATGATTAGTCCTTTCTCATCTCTCATCATATACCAATCTCCCAGCCGAGAGCTAGAGCAGACACACGTCTCTATTTTCCTTAATTTATACAGTCAGTGTACAAAGATAAATCGTGAAAGTTTGAACGAGAAGGCCAATTCTTCCCGGTTCTAAAACCACCTCAATGGTCTAGGTTTTGTCAATATTTTTTTGTCCTGAACTCCATGAGGAGAGGATGAAAACAATGAGAATGAGAAAACAATGACAAGACATCAGACAAATTAACAAAATATTCCTTTTGATGTTTATATCAGTGAATAGGGGATATTGATCCCCATATTATACTCCAGGGATGCCTAACCATAACCTTACAGTACTACAAGTCCCAGAATTCTATATAGGGGAAATAAGTCCATTCACAGATGGAGAGCAATTTGCAGACATCCCTACAAGCAAAATTGCACAGTGTTTGTGTACCAGATCGTGACAGGCTAGTACTTTAAGAGCAGTATTTTAAGGGGACATTATAGCCATGGTGTCTGCTTCATTTCATTTAAGTGGTTATGTTGTGTCTGGAGTCCCGGTTCTGTCATTTCATTCATCATTGAACAGTTTTTAATGTTTTTATATTTTAATGCTAAATTAGAGTCCATAGCAGCTTCTGTGCTACTTGGCTAATGATGAAGTATTAGCCTGTGCAGCAATGGGCTCTTGTGATTGGCTGAGAGTGTCAGCTGACTGCTTTTAGCCCATCAGAGCACCAACCTATGGTATGAAGGGTATGACTACAAGGAAGTGTGTGATCTCTGCCTTAGTCACACCTCAAGAAGGGGCCGGACTGTATTTGGCCAGGGACCCTTATTTAGTGTTAAACTGCTCTAAAATGCTTTAAAGCTGAATGGAGAGACAGTGCCAGAAGACTCCAGGCACTATAACCAATGCAAAGAGATAAAATGATTATAGTTACTACAGTGTGCCTTTAAGCCTGGTCATTTTATGAATTCCAGTGGCAGCGTTAAGGGCCTGTTTTATGTAGACTGTTGTTCTCAGAGGCAGTGGAGACATGTTGCAAAGTGTGAAAACTTGTTGGCAGAGAACTATTTATATCTATTAATATTGATTAAGAAGCTAGTCAAGTCTTTATAATGATGGTGTTAGGAGCAGGCTAAAGGTATGATACGTGCCTTGAAGAAGGGATATGCTGCTGGGAGATTACAGGGGGAAATAGAAATTCAACCCATTCTTTACTTCGTCAAGAGTTTATATTATTGATCATGGCTGTGACCTGACATTGTTCTTTGTAGTTTTTATTTCATTGTAATATACTGTGTTGAAGTTTCGGAGGAGGGGAGTAGAAGAGAGCAAGAGTGCACAAACATGTAACATCCAGCCAGGTATTTGGAGGCTTTAAATCATCTTCTGCTGTCTTATTACCTGCTCATAAACATATCCTTCAATATCAAATGTTTGGACATTGCAAATCTTAAAGTGGAATCATCATTTTTTTTCTGAACTTACTTTACTAAGTAAAATATGTAAAACCACTTATAAATTGTATGAACCATTTTAATTTTTGTGATGCTCCGTTTTATTAAATGCTCAGTAATGATTTAGCAAATGACATCACAATCCAGCTCAGTCCTGGCACAGCCAAGGCACATATCGCAATGCAAGCAAAGAAAGAAACAATGTTTCTAGCTATCCTACTCTCTCTATGCTGACTAGCAAGTGCAAAGCTTATAAAAATGACGGACGGGGAACCCTGATGTATGCACACGGTACCAGGATACAGCTAAATACAGCAGTGTGGATTTATACATTTACATTTATTATTCAGATCTCACAAACACATTTGTTAAATATAAGTAATCATAAAATGAAAAATCCTGGGGTATGACGGTTTCCCTTTAAGTCAGTGGTGTGCCACTGTTTAAGGCTCCCTATTCATAGCATGACTATGAGGCCCCCTCTGATTACATACTTTTTTTTGCCGTACCAATATACCAATTCAGGAATCAAGATCTGTGCATGCACGGATATGACCATAACCTAGCAGACTCTGTCTTACTGACATACTGCTTGCAGTACTGATCCATTGAGCAGCATTGATAGAAATCCTATTAAATCTTATTACAATTGCACATCACACACATTCGATGCTTTATTTGTGTGTTTTTACTTGTTTTGTCGTAATTAGAATCATGGAATTAACTACACCCAGCTTTGATTATATCCCTGACCAGATTCAGTAAATATTACACGGACATGTTTATAACTGGCAAACTTCATAGTATCTCTTTTGTGTGCTTGAGTGGGCTATTTTTGTAATATGTGCTTAGTGGCACAAGGGGTGCATTCTTATAAATCATCTTGGAGTTCATTAAAATCATTTCCCATTTCTCCAGAATTTGATGATGATAAAAGGAAAGCAGAATTATCCTCATCTCTATAAAAAAATCATTTATCACAAATATATATATATTTAGAATCATATATTATATCCATTAAAGTGGCACTGTCATTTTTAAGTTTTCCTTCCCTTACATCCGTTGTATCTTAATTATTATTCTTCCCCTTGTCTCTTGCCTTTATTTATATTTATTATATTTTTCCTTGAGTCAAATCTTAATATCCGAGGGCCGCTATGTTGTTCATCTACGTTCACGTCTGCAGTTTACCCTTGTGTGGAATTGATTTTGCTGAAGGATTGTGGGTAAATTGCATTGGCAACTGTAACAGATCTTTACTTAAGCTCCACCCATTACCAAAGACTGCCAAATATGGCTTTCTGCAAGAAAATTGAGTCCCTTTTTTTTTTAAATATTAAGACAAGAGGAAATAGAGCAAAAATAAAAAATATTGACTAAAAAAACAAAAAACGGCAAAGTGACAGTGCCCTTTTAAAGCATCTATGGGTCCAGGTACAATATTTAAAATATCAAAATGCATTTAACATGACAGTCTATTCGCTGTGGATAAATTTTAGGAAAAAAAAATTCATATTGACAATAAACTTGCTTTAAATATTATTTGATTGCAAGAACACTAAATTTAATTACATCTTTATCACATAATTTTTTTCCCCTCTTACATAATACGTAAACATACTAGTACTTTAGTATTGAATTCCTCTGATTGTCCAGCATTTTCTCATAATAACTGTTGCTTTATTAAGGTGCCCACAGTGGTTGGTAATGTTTTAAACTTACAAGGCCTATTGCTTCTGGGCTCTCTGATAGACAATTTGATAATAATATTACTGTTTTTCTGTGGCGGAACTGGAGTGCGTACATCCATGACGGTTCTCAGTTATATTGAGCTAACCTTATCCGATTGGTCACTTGCAGAAACCTGTCCTGTAATATAACTAGCTCCTCCCTAGCACAGTTAGTCATTTGCATAGTGTGCCAAAGAAAGCCCAGGTGGCATTCTGGATAAAAATGTATAATCAGGTCTCAATTTATTTGTATTATCTACATAATTTTCATTTTATTAGTATAATTTTTAGTAACATTACTAATATTTCACTTACTCCATAAATATATATTTTTTTATTCTTCGGTTGTGCTTCTAAGTGTTATGTATTTTTAGAGTATAGCTTTACATAAGTCTCAGAGACTCATATTGAGTTTATTTATTAATGACTTTATCAGCTCGATTCCATAATTTCTCCCTATTACTCTATTAACCAACTTCAGTAGCACAGGTTATGTTGATGCACACAGTATCTTATTGTGTCCGGATGGAAGCTTTGGTAGGCTGCATCCTGTAATGGTTGTCTGTCAAGCTCTCTAGAATTGTATTAATCATCCCCATTGTTCTGATTTCATGCACTGTTTCCACCAGTAGAAGTACTAATCTAGATTATCATCTTAGGCTCTTAAAGGTTTCAGCTGCTTCCAACAGCTGCTTCCAACATACAATCCTTAGAAAAAAACTGAGATGAGTCTTGTCCTGTAGGGGAAAGTCCTGCAAGGACACAAAGTATTGTAATGAAGCGCATATGTCTTTCCAAGACGTTTTCGCATGAATAATGCAAACATAGAACCGTCCATTTTGGAAGATAGGATGTTATGTTGCATCACCTCGTTTCTTTCGGAAGAGAACTGGTCCCCAACAAGAAAACTATTCTATGCATAGACAATAGGAGGGGGGATCTCATGCTAAGACACCCATCCCCCCACCTCAAAATCGGGAAAGAGAATGCTCCTCAAGATGTGTTTTTCATGGGGCTCTAACTTCCTGGTAGCCCTGGGTCTGAAAGGTGTCTTTGAAATTCTAGGTCCGGAGGAGAAGGGGATTCCAAGTGCTCAGGAAGGGATGGAAAACGAAAGCCTCCGAGGATTGCTTGGGTTTCAGAAGGTGGACGAACATGGACTTGAGGAAGTCTGTTTACTGGGATGCGGTTCACTAGGTCTTGGGATCCTGAGTTGAGGTGCAGAACACTAGATTTAAGGTTCAGAGGCTCCAAGTCATAATAGTCAGTCAGACCAGGGCTCTATGATAGGTAAAGAGAAACAAAATAGAATAAAATAAATACTGTACATTTAATTATATTTTGCAAGGAGCACAAACCCAAAAAGTTGAAACTCTAGTACAGTGTTTGAATCTTAATCATTACCTTAAAGTCATGTACGTGCTCTTAGCTTGGCAAAATATTTTTTACTTAAATTCTATGATTCATATTCACTCATTCAACATAATATGTACTTTTTTTTTTTTGCTAAATACCTTCTCTAGAGTCTTTTCAGTACTTCTGGGGTCTTAATTTTACCAAGAAAGGAGTGATCTGATTATTGAGGACAGTAAACAGAGTCAATCTCAATTTTTTTGACTCCCTCCATACCCTCAGTGGAGCACAGGGGTTTGATCACCCTACCGAGAGAGATCCTTTCTGCACACATAATAATAATAAGTATTTATACAGCAATACTTTGAAGTGATTCACATGCTCTCAGAGTATTACAGTTAATTCCACCTCTTGTAGTGGAATCCAGACCCCATTTTGAAAACTGGAAGAATCAGTAAGAGTTCTACTCACCTGGAGCGGAGATATCGGTGAGTCTGTAGGTAGGGATGGACTGCTCTGTAGAGGCTCCAGGCTCTTGGATGCCGTGTGATAGAGTCCCAAAGTGTGTGAGCTGGGGGAGATAGGGCTGTACGCAGGTGGGATTTGGGAGACCTGCCTTTGAAGCAGTTGCAGGATTATGTTGATGTCGGTGGACATTCTCGTCTCCAGTCTGCCAGAGGAACCAGAGTTATATTAATATCACAGAGCTCCATCAGTGCCTTCTGTGAGATAAACAAAGTCATACAGGTCTACGCTTATTGACTAAAAGCGTCAGATGAGCGTCTCAGCCAAAGAGCAAGGCCTTGCACAGCCAGGCTTAGGTCATTAACCGTAGCACCTGGCAACAGGCACCCAGTGGAAACCAGATGAGTTGTCAAACCCTTCCTAAATGATTTGACTACCTACTAACTACTGGGTAGGTGCCAGAGCATAGATAGGGAACAACATACACACAAGAAAAATAGTTTTAAATGTTACAAGACTACTGAAAATCACTTATCTTAGCAAACAAATATGTGGATTCAGTTATACCATAATTCCATATTTTGTTACGCCTACTACTACATTACATTAATTTAAACATGAGAGCACTCCTGGCAGTATAACCACTACACCTTAGCCACTGTAGTGGTTATGGTTAATGGAATGTTTCTTTAAATTTTAACCCACAATGTATGTGGACTTCATTGAAACCTGTTTTTTCACACCTGTCTAGCTGAACCTGGAGAAGCTCCAGACGTGATTCCACCTCTACTGGTCTGTCATCCGGAGTGAGTGGTGGATCCATCGGGTTGTGCACGAGGGAGATGTGCTGCGGAGGTTCAGGGCAAGCCGCTGCATGATGTTCTCCCCAGAAACTGAACAAGTTTGGAACCTCAATGGGAGAGGCTGATTTGAGTAGAAATAAAAAAAAAAACGACAGAAGAGGAGAGTTCAAGTTCTCTTCTCTCAACACATACATCTGTAAATAATATTAATCAATCATGGGTGAGTATAAATTGATGCTTTGGGGGATTGCCACCAGCAAAAAAAGGTTATAACTGTGGTGCAGTTCACATTAAAAACGTAGCATGGGAGATGCCTCCAATCCAAGTGCTTTTTGGTCAAAATGGCGCAGAAGTGTCTAGCAGCTAATTAAATTACCTGGTCAGGTATAGGCACCTAGGTGCCAGATATATCGCAATGTTCATTGTTCTCCTGGGGACCTCCTTTTATGGACCCAGGTGTAAAAGTGTGCCATTCACTCAATAAAATCAGTTCTACTTCACCCTACACTAAGTCTCGGCTAGTGCTTGGATGAACCCGCTATAATAGCTATAATCACTGAGCTATATACTCTGGATTATAATCACTGAGGGGAAGGGAGTCCTTGATGGTGATATTTGGGCTACCTGTGAGTAGGCCGCCACACATACAATATTATCTTTATTTTTCTTCGAGGGCTTATGACAGTATCCAAGGCCACAATAAAGAAGAAAAAAATGTTTTTAGAATATTTCCAAAATTAGTCATTTTTGGCCTATAGTTTGCAGTCCAATTATTAGTGTACTACAATTCAGTATTTGATGAATAACCCTATGACTTTTATTTTAAATAATGAAAAATAAAAAGAGAGAAGAAGTCACCAATGCCAGAAGTAACCAATCACATCTAAACCCATAACTCACTCACCAGAATAAGTCTCCACAGTCTCCAGCACGTTCCTTCCTCCATCCCGGGTGCTAATATTGGCTGTGACCAAATTTACCACAGCGGGGATGAATTCCTGCTTGTCCGCAGGTGGCAGTCTGTCCAGGCGTCCTGAGTTGAGTGGTTTGGTCTCATCATCGCTTGTCTGGGAGCAGGGAGTGGTGCTGCTGGCCATCTCGTCCCACTGCTCACGGCTCAGAGGCCGCTGCAGGTTGGTGAGTTCTGAGTATGTATGATACTGCTCGGCATCAGAATTTATATCCTCCAGACCATCTAAAGGGAAAAGTAGAGACAGTGTGCACTAATGCAGAGTTCCAACTTACACCACGGAATGTTATTTGAAATTCTAACTGTTCGTCGCTTCTGTTTGACTGTCATCAGCTGGGGGAGGTATGCATGCCATTGTTGAGCAAAAAATAAATGCCACTCTTGGAATTATGGAAAGTCCCAAAATGGTTAATTTCTGATTAAAATGATAAAGAGTTCTGGTCAACATCCAGTAAGGTTTCTTTTCCCAACTCAAAATTGTAGTGAATTTAAATTCAAATTGGAAAACAGCCAATAATATAAATAATAATATATAATAATGAATAATAATATATAAAAAAAACTTTTAAAAAAAAGTTGAGTTGGAGAGTTTTTACAGATCAGCTATTTTGCCTTTTGGATTTCAATCCGCTAAAATCTGGAGTTTCTTGCATAACCCTAAATGTAAAATATGACCTCACCTCTGCACGGCCAAGTTTATTCATTTATTTTTTAGGTCCAAAATCTTTTCAATGCAGGTTTACATTTTCTAGCTAGCATCAAAAATCCTCACTAAAATAAAAACAACTAATTAAACAAATAAAATGGCTAAAATAAACACTGACAATGCTTCATTGAAACACACAGCTTTTATGCACAGATCCCCGCAGGGGGTTTCCATTCAGTTCAGTACACGTCCCTTAGTCCCAGGCAGGAGGGGAGATGGGATACAGATAACCGTCTCCCGCTCTGGAAGATACCAACAGGACAACAGTTTCATACATTAAAACATATTACATACAGGGGGGCAAACTTAGGGGCTCCGCGGCCAGAAAATGGAAGGGATCACACATGTAAAACATGACACTGGATAGGACCTGGTCCCAACTAGGAATCCTGCAAACAGCGGAGCTATCGAATATACAGAGCCCTAGAAACTATTGTCTAAAGTCTGAGCTTGAGGCTCTGTACATCCCTGAAATGAGTTCTACAGTGTTGCTTGGTTTAGTCCGGCGAATTCAAACTTCGCGCCTAACCCAAGCAACAGCCAATCCGGGAAAAAGGTGTGAACCAGCACTCAGGGAGGAGAGGGGTTTGGCCGCCCAATCTGGAGAAAGGGCGCAAAACCCCTGTGCACAAGTCGGCGCTCGAGGAGGAGAGGGGTTTCACCACCCAATCAGGAGAAAGGTTGCAAAACGCTGTTTGAATGGCGCTCCTTCTCTGATTGGTCGTCTGCACCCTACAGCGACCAATCAGCACTCACTCATGCTGACCCATCAAATGGCGCGATCACAGTTTGAATGGGAGCTCTTTCTCCTGATTGTTCGGCGTGTACTTCCAGGTGGCCAGCGGGGCTCAGTGGCAGCTGTGGGGATATTTATGAGATAATAATAGTAACAGTGAGAATTGCCCACTAATTCAATTCCCAGATCCCAAAGAACGTTTATCGTGTTAAGTGAGAAGTATTTCATATAAATAATATCA
Organism: Pelobates cultripes; assembly: GCA_933207985.1. NCBI lineage: Eukaryota > Metazoa > Chordata > Amphibia > Anura > Pelobatidae > Pelobates > Pelobates cultripes. Next base: position 240,159,281 of record OW240917.1, read on the forward strand.
CAATTTATAAAAATAGATTTTATTTTATAATGACAAATTAATTAATAATAATAATAATATGTAACATGCGTGATAATAATCAATGAATATCCAGTATAAAATGGTATGCAATACAAAGGAATGGCTATACACATTTCAATGGCTAAACAGCATTTTCTGTCAAGAGTTTTGACGATTTATGACTATCTTTCACACAGACTGAAAGCGAAGCTTTTCACAGCGAAGGGCCATAAAACCCTGGCTAACAGTTAGAATAACCCTTTCAATGCTGGCTAGATCTCCTAAGTAATTAAGATCTATTCTTATGTAATTTTAAATAAAATAACATTTAAACCAGTTCATTAGTCATTTCCTGGAACCATCCAATAAGAGAATCTACCATATTATATAAGCAGATTTTAATTTTAATTTGTCTAAAAGATATCTATCTTATATTAGAGCAAATCAATACACCTGGATAAAAACAGCGGTATGCTAACACGTGATAATATCACATCAATATATAATTATTCTTAATTCCACCTGCAGAATGGAATGTTTATAACTATATATTCTTTAGTTAACTAAGATTTCTTAATATGGAAATCTGACCGTGCTTTATCCAGTCATATATAATGCTATTAGTAAATTTTAATTAATTTAATTAATTAAATGAAACCAGTATAATTACCAGTTGAGTAGATATTTCATCCGATTGGTAGATAGTCTCAGGAACTTATTTGGATGTCTCTAGGTGCATGAGTTATGGTGAAAGGTGGTGTTGGTTAGAAAGTCAGTGAAATTCTAAGTGTTAGAGTTTTAAGAGTAGAGTGTTAGTCTCAGATGTTGTCCTGGGTTTCTCTGCATGGAGGTTGGAGTCCCCAAACTTCCAATTCCTCTCTCCTCTTTTTTCCTCCTTTGCCTTCCTATCTTCCCTTTGTCCTAACTTTTAAAGGGCCAGACTCTCTGTACGTCATCAGTTGATAACCCAATAGAAGCACTAGAGGTGTGGTTATCTTCCAGATCGCAATTTAGGTATTTGGTCTATAGAGGGCAGTCTTGTCCCACTAAACATACCTATCCAGGAAAGAGTTAACTTTTCCTGGTGGCTATTTTGACGTCATTTTGCGTTATCTTTATAGTGCCATAATTTAAAATTTCAAAGGGTTTCTTTAAGTTTTGTCCAGACTATGTGTCTGGCAAATCTGAGTTTTGACCCATAACTTACAATGGTACCTTACATATATAGACAGTAAAATTAAATTATTTAATCTTCTCTGTCACAAATGTCTGGGTTTAGAATTGAACTATTCCATTAGCATTTTAGACAGTCTATCCAACCCTCGTTCTTCTTATCACTTGTTTATACTATGCATTCCTTTAGCTCTGGCAAAGTGGTTAGTTTTACAGATAGAAATCTTGTGTCTTTTTGTTAACTTGGAAATAACAAAATGGAGTCTGCTCTGTTCAGAGTGACTCAGAATATACACTTTTAATTTCTATCATAGCACAAGATGTCTGCCGATATAAATACCCTGACACAGCGAAGCCGACTCACAGCCCCAGGGTCTCCACTTAGGCAGCTCCGGGGAGAGCGTTCCCGGGAGGGGAAACAGTGATTATAGCTCTGTTAGGAGCAGGTAGGGTGATCTGAACCACCAGTACCCTAACAGTGTCCCCAGCAATATCAGGGACTCATTCGTGGAGTCCAAGTGTGAAGACCCTGCAAGGGAAGCGTATCCTGTCGGGATACAAATGCTCCCCCTGGGTGGCGTTCGCCTATACAAAATGGCAGCCACCCAGGGGAGCACTCATTAATTACTTCCCTTGTGGTTTCATACTTATGTCGCACTTATGCGAACGTTCTGATTGATTGGTGTAAACATTCTAATGGGGTACCGGGGTGGTCCGCGTTCGGGAAGCAAACGGACTCCATTTGCATGAGCGCGCCCGAACGGTCAAAAGGGCAAAATACACGAAAGGCATACAAATACATGGGGAGACACAGAATACAAGGGGAAATCACACAAATAAGCAGTAGGCATGGTACTTAGTGACAGCGGTTCACCACAAAGAGGATCCCCTTGAAAAAAATGAACAAGAGGTTTTTACATCAACCAACATAATGGTCTGCAAATAAATTAAGTAAATGGAGTCCTTAGAGCTTCAATTACCAATAACAGTCTCTCTTCTTATTTCACCACATGCGTGCAAAGACAGCAATTATAACTGTGCCCTGTCAAGTGCAGTGCGATTAGATGGTAGAAACACAGTCCACATTTAAAATGACTATATGTGGCCAGAGGATTGTCAAGACGCCTGAGTCCAATAATCCCCAAAGTACACACAACAGTCAATTTGTGGATGCTACTATGTATTGCTAATAAACTTTTAAATAGAAGAATTCATACCTAATTACTTATTAGTGCACATTGCTGTGGAAGGGGGAGTGTTAGCACCCCAGAAAAAGAATATGTTCAATTTCTAAGATACTGTACTTGGACTCACCATGCTTCTTTCGTCGTCTGCCTGTTTGTTTGCATCTCCTCGTCCTACGGTAACTGCAGTTATAATCCTCACTGGTGGGCGATCTGGGGATACTATCTGCCTGATATGGAGAAAAAAATGCATTTTGTTTTTGCATGGCACATACAGTGTCAAGAGACAGTTTTTAAACTTTATCAATGGCCTTATTACATATCATATTGTGGTAGAATTGTCTGTTCCACAGCAACAAAATGCAACCCGTATCATTCTCAGAACAGTCAATATCTTCTCTGTTCAATACAATTCCTAAAGCAACTAATTTTAGTTCATTTTAGATGTAAGATCATTGTTACAGCAATTGCCTAGGGCTGGAAACACGTGGTTCCAGATTTAGTGTTTCAATGTGTGTGTCACGGCGGCCCTTATCATATATGTGGGTAGGTTTGAATTTGGGAGGGGGGCCATGATGGATTTAAGGGGGTCTCCTTTTGTAAGTTTCATGGTCCCCTCTTATGTCTAAGTCATCCTGTGCCAAGCTGGCCTGCCCAGACCAGACTTCAACAGACTGAGGGTTCCATGCGCCCGACCAGGACCAACTTGAAACTCTGTGAAACTGCCGAGTAGATACGAACTTTGAAACAGCCTGGTGAAACTTTAATCTGAGTTAGCTCAGACCCCCTGTGACAGATCGCAGTAATATTTTGGGCATACCAAATGTGGGGTTTTGTGATGTTTAGATGTGTGTTTGGGGATTTTCTGTTAAGGCACCTTGTTGTCTGGAGGCTGATTTGATCAGTGTTTCTTGACCTAGTTATCTCTCAAACACAGAGGTGCCTGGGTGGTATCTCCTTAGTTTCAGTCTGTGGATAAATATGCACATTTGAACCACATAAAGTGTTTTCACCCTTCATTAAGTCTAGGCTGATGTTTGGGTGAGATGCTATAATTATTGAAGTTGTCCTGCTGGAAAAGGAGGGATATTAACGGAGATACTTAGACTGAGTTCTAAGCTCCGTCACAATAATTATAAAGCACATAGCTTTAGCCTCCTCTATTAACAGTAAAGCTGTCTGGACTGGATGTACCTCAGGCTGATGTATCTACATATCTAAGATCTTTCTTTTTTTGCTCAACAATTAGTGCAGCCATATTTATAGCAATTTTCCATCTCATTCCAGGTAATTCCTCTACTAATTTCCCAGACTTTTAAATGTAACCTCCTTACATCTCTAAGGTTGAAGGTAATCTCCAAGTTGCTCCAGAAGCAGTCTGAGAACGTTGGGTACATGTCCAGAACCTCAAGAAGATCTTCCCTCTGAATCTTGTGAAGGTCACAGTAAGTCAGTGCCCTCACATCTGCATTCGATTTCCCAGGCCGTGCATATAGACTTATTGGCTCCCCAAATATGTCATTTTTACCTGTAAAAAAAAGTAATCAGAAAGTCAAAGTAACAATATAAAAGAACAACAACAAAAATGAAATTATGGTATGGGTTTGAGATCTGGAAACTTTTCTGGAAGTGGCAATTTTAATATGTATACCTAATTGCCCTGGAAAATTTGGAATTAGAGGTAAGGGACTAAAAATTTGCTTATGACGTTACTTTTCGGCTCAAGAGGATGCTATCATTACTGAAAAGCAACAAAATGTCCAGTTGAAAGGCTACTATATGATACCCCAGATCTTACCATTGCATTAGTGTTGCTTATAAATCATGCTTGGCACACAGTGTTTATACCTGATAGAAAGGCAGTGGTGCACAATGTCTCTGGACTGCTCTCGTTTAATTAAATTTTATACTTCCAATATTGATTCTATACAGTGTCGTATAACTAGTGTGATGAGTCCTACAGGGTTACTCCTGACAACTCAAACGTTAGTGAAAAGCACTGATTGTATGATTTGTTAAAAATACACCAACATATCCTGAGTTTTATTTCTTCGGGTACATAACTTTGGTGGAATAAATGGCAGGGTCTTCATTTTGAAAATTTCATGACAGTAAAGAACATATAACGTGGCATATAACATATAATAGAATGTTAACAAAACATGCATACGGGCACTCAAGCATGATAAATTATTCATGTATTATCTTTATTACCGAGAATTGCTACCACTATGTCTTCCCTGAGAATTTCTATAGAGCCACGAGAGATGAAGTAGAGGGTGGTCAGCACATCTCCATAGTGAACCAACGTATCCCCTGGAGGTGCATGTGTAGTCTTAAATTTCATGGCTAGTGCCCTTAGGCACCCCTTTGTAGCACCACGGAAGGCTTTGCAATTTTGGAGGAGTGTGCGGTTGAGGTGTAGGCAGATGTCTGCTTGGAGGCACTCTGGAAATCCTTTGAGAACCTGAACGAAAGAGAGAGGAACATGGAAAAGAGTTTAAAGCAAGAAAGAAAAGTAGAGAGAGTGTTGAAAGGAGAGATCCAGACCATAAGAGGGTGGTGTGGATAGAAGATTGGGAATGGACAGGTTGAATTATTTAAGCGAAAGGAGGCACAAATCAGATAATAATTCCTATACATCCCATGTATTCTAATAAGCTGATTCTAATTAAAACTTCAAAAGACTTCACAAAGCATTCTACCAAAACTATCTGTCCTCAGTGTAGCAAGGCCATGTATCAATGAAAAGGGACAGGTGGTTGGACACACAGTGACATGAGAAGGAGTGTTCAGCTAAGCATCTATTAAGCTAGTTTAGTTGGTTAATACCTGAACTGTAGAACCTGTTCCATAAGTGTCATCTCAGACTTTTATTTGTCTATAACCCATTACTATACTTTTTTAATTAAAAAAAAACATTATATATAATTATATGTATCGTGTGGTGTGTGCATGTCTTCTATGGAGAAAATAGTTTTATTTTTGCTGTCCAATTATATAACATGGGTTATGGGGTGCACTTAAAGCTAGGATAAAGCAATGAGAATAAACAAAAAAAAAAATGGGGAAAATATGCTAAACATATATGTGGTGCATATAATAAAAAAGCAAGAGTTGTTATAATTTTTTTTAGCCTTGGTATTTTAGTGGTTGCAGTTATAACACTTCTGGTGCTCCATTCTCCAACTTCTAGTATTTGACAAACAGTAGTCTGATTCTTTGTAAGTTTATCAGTAGTCAAATTGTATAACCAAACCATAACAAAAGTAAAATCAAACTTGGCATCCAAAATGCAAAACTTAGGGAAATCCCACGCATTTCACCCATTTGCTCAGAACTTTAGATCTTTATAAAGCAATAAATTACATCCAAATTGACCAATATGGAGCCATTCAGAGGCAGATTTGGAGATTTCTGCACATCTGCCTCTTGAAAGGAACTGAAGAATAAGACAGATATCTTGGAAAGATTTAAAAACTAATCAAAGAATGTCAAGAAAGAAAACTCCAGAATTATCAGAATATTGCCGAGTTATTTTACGATCTATCCTTTGCTCACTGTACAGCACACATGACAAAGTGCATAAAACAAATAAAATGAGGGTCTCTGGAGGGGAGGGCTGGCAATTTTTAGTCTTAGGGTGACCGCATCTCTGTATTTTTTTTTTTATCATTTGCTCAATGATACGTACCACAGTACACATCTTCCTTTATTTTGTTTTAGAAAAAAAAGTATAATATATGGTATATATAAGTACCTCTTGGGTCAGCATAAAATTAGGGTCTTCACCCCTGTTAATGCAGAAGGTGTGACAAGTATGCAGTAATATGGATGAAAAAGAGTAAATTCTGTAAAAAGTGTGATATTTTCCAGACAGATGTACTAGCCAGTGCTGCAATATGTTATTTTCTACATTACATCATTTCATTTCTATTTACGAGCCTTATGATTTCATGTTCTACATCATGCGGATGGCACTTCACAGCCGCACCTGGCTCTGCACATGATATAATGTAATGCATGCATCAAATATACATTCATGTAAAATGACACATCACATCCGATTTTGTGAAGAGGAAATTAAAGGGACAGAGAAACTGATATATTTACATTAAGGGTTAATCCAACCTCTAGTTGCTGTCTTCCTGACAGCCGCTAGAGGCGCATCTGCGAAGCTGCATGCGAATTTCGCATCCATCGAGCAGACCGTCCATCGGAAAGCATTGAGAAATGCTTTCCTATGGCCTGTTTGAATGCACGTGCGGCATTTGCCACGCATGCGCATTCCACTCCACTCGGGAGCTGACGTCAGCGGGGAGGAGAGGTCACCAGCGCCGAGGGAGATTGGGTAGGTAAAAGCATAGAAACTTAAAGATATATATTAGACGGAATGACAGGAGGTAGCGTTGAAGTTTGTGAGGGGAGATTCATTTTTGGGCAATGTATTTTGCAGGGATACTTCTACACAAGGCACCAGAGTGGTTATTCATTCTTCTTGTCCCTTTCTCTTCCCCATCAATCTCCTGTCAACTCTTCATCGTCCATTATTTTTAATTTCATTTTCCTCTCTCTAGTCCATTTTCACTCCCTTCATATCTCTTCCTCCCTAGTCTCCTTTCATCTGTCCCTCTCCAGTTTCACTTTAACTCCCTCTACCCAATCTCTTTTCATCACATCTCCCAGTCTTTCTTCATCTTTCCCAAACCAGATGTTCTTCATCCCAACTCTTTCACCCCTTCTTGTCATCGTCAGGTCATTCTAAACTCATCACCTCCTCCTCCTCCCATCATTACCTCATTCCAATGCCATTGTCACTCTTACCCATTCCCATCCCACCCCAATGTCCCTTCCTTTCCATTCAATTGTCACCATCTCCCCTTTTACCACCCCCAATATCACCATCTGCCTCTCCACATTAATACTACCTTTCCCTAGTGGCTTAATGGAGTTCACAACCCATTGCAACTAACAAAATCACATTAATTTATTACCAGGTCTCTATGATTTTCACACCACACATTAATAGTGCCAAAGCTCCTGTACCATTTATAAAGTGCCAGAGAGTCACCCTCCCCATGCCCACAACTATATAAATCACTGGTGAATTAAATATATCATGTGTTCCAGTGACTGCCTCATCTGCACATTGAAAAAGGACAACTGAAAGTTTGAAGGAAAAAAAAAAGCAATACAATTAAAACAATTGATAATGGATCCTTAAAGGAACATTTTAAGTATCATGGTCAACTCAGCTAACTGTAGTAGTTATGGTGCAGTGAATCTTTTGGACACCATCACAACTGTGCACCTGTAAGAAGTGAAAGTCTCTTCTCTGTCACTGTGTGCTTTGTGCAGCAAGTGAAGCACATCCTGTAAGCAGAATCACTGCAACCACACTGTCACCTCGCATTGCACAATGCACATTCAATGGTCAGAACATCTCCTTTAGCGACAATCTTTGTTACTGTAAATGTGTTCCGCAGGAAAGTATCACTGCAGATAAATACATTTTGTAAAGATGTCTGACCTCTTGAACATATTAATTTCTGTGATCATGAATCTAGTGGAAAAACTCTTAGTACATATAACTATTTTTCCCCATTTATGGGGATGGCAATGAATGTGATGTGTCCGATTAGGCCTATCTTTCGTTGGATAACTGATCTCCTCTAGATCTAACACAACATGGGACCTACATTGGGAATTAGTTTAATATTTCACTTTGCCAGCATGCTGGAGTCATCAAATCAAGATAGCTGTATGGGCCTACAACCTGGCTATTGCTATTGGTCCCAAAAGAGTTAATGTTTTGCAAATTTATGAACAAACAGATATGTTTTTTTAATGTCAGATTGGTTTAAGGCAAAAAGTTAATTTTAGATAAGTGCCATTAAGTGGCCCACTTATACAGACCTGTTTCAGTCTGGATATTCTACTTTGAGACAATCAGACTAATAATCTAGACAACTGTTTTGGGTTTTATTTTGTTTAGTTTTTTTGCCTTTTTAAAATGTCTCTACATCTCAATGGTCAGACCAGATGTAATAATATCACTTAGAGTTATTCGCCAATAATTGTTGGGAATTCAAAGGGAATTTCAAATTTAAGGTCGAAATAGTCAAAAATAAAAAATCCTTCCATTTTGATTAGTTTGGCCTTAAAGTTTAAATTCAGTTTGAATTCCCAAAATTCTCACTCTAGCGAATAATCCTGAGAGTGTCAGGTGACAATCTCTTTGCTATAACCTACAAACTTAAGTAAATCTAGGCCACTAATGTTGCATTGTCATTCTAAATTCTTTTGAACTTTTTTTGTCTATTACATTATAACCATGCCTGGGCCATCAGACCTGATGTGCCAGTGTCATTCTACCCGCTGAGTCACGTGGAGCAGGGAGGAAGCTCTGTGCCCTGGCCATCATCTTGGCTTGAGATCCAGCATCGGGATGCATTATAGCCTTTCAAAGGGAAGAGAAACCATGAGGGCTGTGCATGATCCCCAAAGACAGAAAAACATCCAATATCATCCACAATGCAGACAGGATTCCTGGGAGGAACTGTATGGATCAAATAAACACAGGAATCCTGTGGAGACAAGATCACAACACACACAGAGAGGATTCCTGCACACGTGAAGGGCACACACAGCCTTTACTGAAAAACACAAAGACATAGCACTCTTACACCAAGACACAACTTAAACACACAGAAATATTTGCTACACAATTAGGTACAAACTAACACAACTTATACCTTCGGACCTACATTGTGAGCAAGCGCACACAAATACATTCACACAGCTCAGAAATAGCTATTGTGTAGGCAGACATAATTCTTATAAATACAAACTAGCCATTTGTATATTTATAGTTACAAATTACATCATTCTATCATTCTACATATACAAATTTGGGCTAGTTTCTAATTTTGTTGTTACTTTTTACCGGCCAGTTGCTACTCTCTAAAGTGCCCATCAGTAAGTACAGCCTGGGTATCGACTGTCAAATTTGAGATGTAGCTACACGGAGTTGCTGCTACAGAAAGCCAGCCGCTATGTTGCAAATAACAACTCCCATTATTCTTTATGAGACCAGCTAACTGCTACGTAGTGATTGGTTTCCTACCTGTGACTACTATTTATCAGCTGCCGCTAATCATCAACGCTTAACTTCAGCCCAGTGGCGTCCCTACCACGGTCGCAGGAGTCAGCGCTGCAACCGGGCCCGTCACTCCTCTGACCGTGGGCTGCTGGCATACCTTCAGGGCAGGTAAACTGCTGCAACGGCCTGGGACCCAGGTCCCGCGGTTGCAAGGTTACTGGCAGGAGGGAAGCGATGCGCTGTGCTGCTCCCTTTCTGACTATCTCTGTGTGTGGCATGGCCGAGCAGAGAGCGGTGAGCAGTTACAGGAGGAGAGGGAATTGAGACACATGGAGGAGCTGGAGAAGGGAATGGGACACATGGATGGGCTGGGGGAAAGGAATGGGACACCTGGAGGGGCTGGGGGGAGGGAATGGGACACATGGAAGGGTTGGGGGGAAGAAATGAGACACATGGAGGGAAGGAATAAAGGAATTCAGACACATGGAGGGACTCGGGGGGGGATATGAAACACATGGAGTGGCTGGGGAAATGAGACACATGGAGGGGCTTGAGGGAAATGAGACACATGGAGGGGCTCTGGGGGGAAATAGGACACATAGAAGGGCTTTGGGGGGAAATGGGACACATGGATGGGCTGGGGTGGAATTAGACACATAGATGGCCTGGGGGGGAGAATGAGACACATGGATGATAGGAATAGAGACACATGGAAGGGCTCTGGAGGGATATGAGGCACACAGAGGGGCTGAGGGAAAATGAGACATATGGTGTGGCTCAGGGAAATGAGACACATGGAGCGGCTCGGGTTGAATGAGACACATGGAGGGGCTTGGGGGGATTAGATACATGAAGAAATTTGGGGGGAAGAGAATGAGACACATGGAGGTACTGTGAGGGGGAAGAATGAGACATGTGGGGGAGGTGCCCCAGGGTAAGTTTCGCACTGGGGCCCGGTGGTTTCTAGTTACACCTCTGCTCCAGCCTCTTGACTGGTGCAATCAAGTTAACAATAGCTAACATTCTATACATCCTATAGGAAAAATACACATTAGCATTACATTAAAATCCTAAAGCACATATAAAAACATATTTAAACCATATCAAGAGCAATAGAATTAAAGAGAAAGCTGGATGCGTGATATAAAACATAAAATTATTCTTTATATAAGCAAAATGCATATGTCATTTAAACGAGCAACTGACATAAACATGAACTTTAAAAGTTACTTAGATATATGTATTTGGCTTAGCACAAATTCACAGTTTAATACACTTTATACACTATCGATAGCTACTGCAAAGGTCAATCACAGGGTGAAATGCTCATGCTCATCAATCACAGGGTGAAATGCGCATGCTCAGGAAGAACCTATTTTATCGGCAAGGTGTCATTGCTATGATGAAAACTTACACATTATGTGTTACTGTGCTTTACCAGCAAGCAACTAAGATTTATGAGCACACTTATTAGCGGTCAGCCTGTAAAAATTAGCGCTCTTTAGTTTTATTCCAATGGCCTGTCTCATTAGAGAGGTTTACACTTTGTCTGATACCAGCAAAGTTTATTGTATGTGTAGAAGCCCTATAAAGGGTTAAATGTGAAAGGGTGTATAAAATACCCCTTCCTGTCTTACTGGAGATTCTTGGCTGATATCAGCATATCTAATGGCTAGTGTAGGAACTCACCTTTTGAAGCTTTCCTTGACGTGGCAGGTGAGCTTATATATTCAAATTTCCATTGGAATAAAATAAAGAGCCTCCAGTTTGTTTAAATGTACATGAGGATTTAGGCCATTCTCTTTGTTTTTACTATGTATTTTAAGCTGTTGGATACTAAGCTACTGCTGCTGTAAGCGCAGTGCTTTATCTTTGTGTTTGTAATTGCTAAATAGTAGTTGCTTCTAGCTATCCGCCGTTGCGAATAGCAACAGGTTACGACTGCTATTTACCAACAGGACTGGAAACGAGCCGAATAGCTTTACAAAAGTGTATGGGCTTCTCGCATACAGGGTTATTCACTTAGTAAGAATTCAAAGTGAACTCAAAGCGTTTAGCTACTTTCGCCTTTAATCCAAAATCCACTTTGAATTTTTACATTTATTAATAAGCTTGCCTTTGCGGTTTATTAAACCAGAACTATTAGGATTAATCAGGGAAATTTAAACTTAATATTAAAATTGCCAAATTGGGAAAAAAATATCCTTTTCTCTGCTTCGCTGTTATTGCCAACAATTCTCGATTACCTGATCACTTCCCAGAAAAACTCAGTTATCAGTGAGTAAGCCTCAATTACACTGTTGCTGCATCTGATCTATATGGGAACATTGTTGCCAACATTCTGAAACAGAAATATATCTGACAGACAACATAGCAACATCCTAAATTCCGAGATTTCGACATTCTGATACACAGTTAATACAACTCTTACAAAAATATATATAATGTCAAAATCTTGCTTAACGTTCCTATTTTTGGTCGAAAAAATGTTCTCCGAAAAAAAGCCCTCATATCACGCTGCAGCTGATAACAAAAAAAAAAAAATAGTTTGAAGGAAAAATCCAATGGGAAAATGCAAATTATTCAACGAAAGAAAAACAGTAATTACTTTTTATATAAGGCAACAGGCCAGTGGGTTAAAGAAATGATACACTCTTTCACTGAACGTCTTCTCTGTATTTGATTCCATCCTCCCACAACGAGGGGTTATGGGTAGAGGAAGTCACCTGGAGCTTACCAGTTTAATACAGCCCCTGACCACCTCACACATGGTGGTAGAAAGGGAGGGGGGAGGCCATTACTGAACCCTTTATCCTTGTAGCAAAGTCTAATTACAGGGCCTATTGCAGACTTGTATAGATTTCCGAGTATTGGAGCACACAATGAAAATGTGTGATTTAGGGTGTCCTCACTCTCAGATTATCCAGCAATCAGTCATTTTGAAGGACCTACTCAGTTATTTTGAAAACACTGGTTAAATATTATAATAACTGAGAATTTCTTCTTTAGAACAAGCGATGTGATGATGGTCTGCAGCTGTTAATTAGCTGCGTCTACCACCACTAAATCCAGAAGGAGCCTCAGGACGTCTACCCCTGATAAACACGGACATAATTCTTGCATGCAAACATGGTACAGAGATACAATCTATGCTTAGACAGGGTTCGTTCAATATACAGACACACACGCATTCCCAGTTATTCAACAATTCTTTTATAGAGATACATTTCACAAATGCACAAGCAGCCCTTCACAATAATCTGATTTCATATACAGACAAAAATCCCTTTCTCCCCAATCCCGCCCAGATACAGTGCCTGCTTGGGCATCATTCTTACACACGTGCAGGATTTTAGGATGCGGCAATGATATTAATGAACTCCCTGTGCATTGTGAAATGGCACCGCCCACAGCGACATCAAAGGTCCTTTCAGTCAATAAAAATTAATAATTACATTTCAATTTTGCACACATTTCTTCCCTTATTCTATAATGCTGTAGAACATGTTGGTTCTATCATAAAATTAAGAATACATTAATAAAAATCGCCAATAGCTGTGAATGAAAATTCCTCTGTTTCCTCCTCCCGGCTCCACATCCCAGAAATTCAAGACATTGGATTTATATTAGAGGAATCCTAGAGCACAGATCGCCAATAAAGTACAAAAGAGTTAATAAAAAAGTTTTATTCATGCATATACCTCACCTGCAGCAGAAATGTCTGCTTTACGTAAATAATTAACTCTTTCGTTAAATGTATTCATGGATCGTCCTAAACACACATGTGCAACTATCATAGTGTAATGTGCACGGATTGTTAAAAAAAAAACCCAAACAGGATTATTCACTAAAGCGAGAATTCAAAGAGAATTCAAATTTAAGGTCAAAATAGCTAAACCAGAAAAATTCTCTAGTTCCGATGTGTTTCCAGTTCTGCTACCTTGGCCTAAATTTGGAATTCACATAAAATTCACTTTTACTGAGAGGGTAGTGGATGCATGGAATAGCCTTCCAGCTGAAGTGGTAGCGGTTAACAAAGTGAGGGAGTTTAAGCATGTGTGGGATAGGCATAAGGCTATCCTAGACTTTAGATTAGGCCAGGGACTAATGAAAGTTTATCACTTTATACAAACATGTAAGAAATTCCTATGAGTGTGTATGCCCACTCTCCCCATATATATATAAATAGAATGGTAGGAAAGATTTCAAGAAACAAAAATGAATTATCAGTAAGTATCAGTGAAAACTGAAAGTAAATTTAATCTACATTCTCTATAGCGAAATTGTACCCCTGTAATCTTTCGGTAATCGCTAATGTCTTTAATTTCCTTATCCCTTTGTAAGTTATTTTAGAACTTTTACACAGCTACTTACAGGTGGTCGAGGTTACTTACAGCATTCATATCGATACCATTTGTGTAGGACCAAGCATGCTGAAAATACTCTTCAAGTCGCTGCCGTAGGGGGTTGGGAATCTGATGGAAGCGGATGAACTCCTTGACACGCAGCATTTGGGTATGATAACGAGCAGTACCCGAGTACAGTCTCTGTATTATAGCTGAGACATTCCCAAAAATGCTGGCATACATGAGAGCTGAGTGCAAGGAAGGGAAAAAAAAAATGAGAAATGTAGAAAGTATCTGGATGTCTCATTAATGTCGCTACTAAAAAAAAATACTCAATGAGGATCAATCATTCATTTCTTTAACTCTGATTATATATTATATCTGCTTTTAGCATAGTGTTTGTTTGTTTTTAAAACTGTCTATCTATAGGTATTATTTTTTTTTTTTTTCAAAATGTGCATAGTTTAACCAACAAGTTAGACATTAAGTTGTGATAAACAAGGAGAATTGTAGCAGTGAAAGCTAATTAAGACTCTGAAACTAATTAACATTCTGACTGAGCCTTCAGAGAGATGAATAATAAGGTAAAGTAATCCCTTTTGTAATTGACATATTTTTAAAACAATATTTGCTCACATTTTGCTTAAAAAATTTTATATGCTAAAAATAAACATGAGAGATTCCCCTAAAAACACTAACTGACTAACTAACCATATTTACTCTATAAACTTAGCTTTATTATCATAGCAAACTAGTTTTTATTCTGTACCCATAGCATCTGTTTTACAGAGACGTCAGTATGCTTTATAACAGACATCAATTAATAAAGTATATAGTATAACTCACAAAACACAGAGGCTATTTGATCTTTTTTTGGAACCATCAAAGATGTATATTCCTAAAATATTAGCTATAATGCCCATATAAATAAGCAAGCTGACACAGGACTGTGGCTATTGGGGTTCCTAGGCCCTGAGTTAATAGAATAATTTTTAAGTCATTACAATTGTAATTATACTTAATTATTATGTATACAGGCAGGAGCCAAAATAACCTAAAGTAACATTCTGTAAAACACTTGAAGATAATTAATGAAATAATTTCGACTTAAAGGTTAGAGTAACATACATCACCGATCCACTGACTAGTGTGTTTCATAGTAATTATAAGATTAATCTAACATTCTTACAGGTATTGAGACTTTTGACTCATTACATTATATGCATTCGTAGGAGTACCCATTTAAAAATATAAGTTACAGTAAATAAATAGATATGTGGATTCATTGCACTCTTACAACAAATTGATTCATCCTGCATAGAACCCCTTTCAATTAATTTTTAAACTGATTAATCATTGTCAAATGGATCAATTTGTGTGAGTAAGAGTGCAACAAATGCACATGTCTAATAATGTATAAAATTACAAATTAAAACTACTTAAAACAAATTCAAATGTCCATAGCCTATAATTGCTATCCCTCGAGAACGTATTTTCTAAATCATGCATTGTGCCATTGTAACACACAAATCAATTTCCAAGGACTTACATCCAATCAACATAACGCAGATAGAGAAGATCTTTTCTGAATTGGTGTTAGGTGAGACATTCCCGAAGCCTACGCTGGTTAGGCTGCTAAAGGTGAAGTAAAGAGCAGTCACATACTTGTCTTTGATAGAAGGCCCGGAGGTCTGGTCAGTGTCATTGTAGCTCTTTCCAATCTGATTGGCTAGATTGTCCAACCAGCCAATCTTGTGTTCCATGTACGGACGTTCCACATTGCCAATGGCGTACCAGATGCATGCCAGCCAATGAGCGATGAGTGCAAAGGTACACATGAGAAGGAACAAAACAGCTGCTCCATACTCAGAGTACCGGTCTAGTTTTCTTGCCACACGAACTAAACGGAGCAACCTTGCTGTCTTCAGAAGTCCGATCAAAGTGGTAGTCTACATGACAAAGACAATAGAGCTGGAGTGAATGAGTCATTAATGTATTTACTGAAAGCCAAGATCAACAGATGAAAAGCAGGATCAACATGCAAACAAAAGCACAAAGTACAAAATGGGGGAGATATTTTAAACTTAATCCTACAATCAAAGATGCATCTGGGCCATAAAATGATGGGTATTAGACTTATGAGGGTGTAACAGCACATGCCAACTAGTCTTTCTTATTGAAGCTAAACACATATTCAATATATTGGGAGAACTGGCACAAATAGCAAAGTTTTTAATGAAACAAAATTCTAAAGTAAAATGAATAGAACCATAACAAGTCCTTAAACTTGTATTGTCATTATTGCTGATTATATATAAAGTATCCAGATGTTTTGCACATGTAGTGTTACTAATAAATGGCTCATTATTATAAAACATACATAGCTAACACTATAGGGTGAAAGAAAAAAAACTTTGGGGGGGAAAATTGAGGCACATGTCCCACATGAGAACATATTAACCACCATATATCTCATTGATGCTTCTTAATAAAGAAGAAATGGTGATTACAACAATGAAAAACAAATAGAACCTTTTTCCTCTGAACAGTATAATCTAGGTAAACTCTAGGTAAAATCACTAGTAGCCATTATTAGGAGTGCAAAAAGGTCAGATTAGAGTCACGAAATGTACCTTTGAAATTGCACCTTCACTTGTGTTTAGCTTGTAGCTGAGGAACGTAAAAACTTTCGTAAAAGGGGCAAAGTCACCAAGTTAATGTGATTTCTGGTCCACTGGTTACCATTGTAATTGCCCCAAATTAACATGAATTAATAACCTTGAAAAACATTGTGCTATAATGTTTGCAAGATGTTCGTAGTTACTCCAGGTGCCACAAGAATTCACTATAAAGCATAGGGTACTTCTACACTTTGTTACTACCTCGCTGACCACAAAATTATGCATGTTCACTCTAAAATATCATGACACCCGAATCACATGTGTGCTTTACTCCACCTTTATAACCACCACATATGGACATTCCATTACAACTTCCACGTGAACCCTTCCACACATGCGCCATCAAAACTATAATGAACCCCCCACACATAAAAAAGGGCATAGTTCTCAAGCTCCAGACACATGTACACTCTTTTGACTCATTCACACACACACAATGTTGTACTACACACATATCAGATGCACATGGACACTTAACTTCATTTTCATACTTACAGTGTAAGTGATATATAATAGACTTATTGGTTAACTGCCACTTGGATACAAAACATGCAAAGTGTTTTTTTTGTTGTACTTTTTTCTTTTAATATTTTTTGTGAGTCTTGAATGTATGTAGTCCAAAAAAAATCTGGCATCATCACTGCAAATCTTACCATTCTGTTTGTTGCTGAGATGTTATGTGGTGGAAAGGAGACACGTGGTGCAAGAAGAAGTGTTAAGTCCCGTGTAAAACAGAATAAGATCATTTAACAGCTGATCCTTTTGGAACCTAAACAGTACCCCAATACTCCTCCCCCACTTATTTGTGTGTGTGTCAGTGAGTGTGTGGGCCAGCGTTGCATTGGCTGCACTGGACAGTGGAGTGCATGGAGGCACGCAACGCAACGTCACATTCCGACGTGACATCAACGTGCTCCACCTTCACAGGGTTTCAAGAAGTAGCGGCAGGATCAGAATGGCACAGGGTGCGGACGGCGCTATTTGGGTTATACCAGAGGCCGGACTCCAGAGTCGCATACTGGCAGCAGCAATGTGAGTGGAGTCTGCTTGTTGGCTAGAGGGGCGTGCTGGGATTTAGTAGAGGGGGAAGACTGGGATTTAGTATATGAGGGTGGGACTGGGATTTAGTATATTGGGGGGGGCTGGGATTTAGTAGAGGGGGACGACTGGGGTTTAGTATATGGGGGACTGGGATTTAGTATAGGGGGGCTGTGGTTTAGTAGAGGAGGATGCTGGGGGGGGGGGTTTAACAGTGTAATTTTCAAAATAAACCTAAGTTTCTATGAAAATTTAAGATTTGGTTTTTTTTGCGGCACACATAAACTTAAACCTTGTTTATGTGGCCTGTGCTAGACTTTGCGTTTGATATGCTTGCTGTAGAGATATTGGTTATGTGATCGTAACACAAGATCCATTATGTGTGGATGCAATCCTTATATTAATGTGGTTGCCTATGGGTTTTGACTATAGTGTTAGTGAAGTTATCTGTGAATTGGAATTGGTGAATTAGGAAAGGTCTCTTACCTCATCTGATCCTGTCCGGTAAATAAGAAGGTCAAAGGGTATAGCTGCCACCATATCTATAAGGAACCAGCCCTTGAAGTAGTGGATAGCTATTTTGCCGGGATGGCTGACCACCTCATCATTGGTATTGACATAGGTGGTACGGAAGTTAATGATTATGTCTACAATGAACATAATGTCCACAATCAGGTCCACGATGTTGAGGGGGTTGCAAGAGTATCCACATTCCCAGTTCCTCTCCTCCTCCTGATCGTTCAGTAGGAAAGCAGCTGAATATGGGGTAAAGACAGCTGTGTAGATGACCAGCAACAGGATCAGCCAGTCCCACACTGCTTTGAATGGGCTGTAATGGAGGATGGTCCATCGGTGAATCCGCGGGGCCTGCAGCTTGTATTCTGGCAAAACGTCTGCCCCAAGGGAAAGGACCTGCGGATGATATGAGGTAATTAAAAATGTTGCATGGTCCATTACTCTGTGCCAAAGTACCACCTAATAACAGTTGCACATGGAACTGACTCTATATTCTCATATATTTCTTAACCTCTTAACGTTTAGGTCCCCAAATACTGAGGCTTAAACCCAGAGGCGTAACTAGAAACCATTGGACCCCAGTGTGAATATTGCCCTGCTTCCCCCATGTGTCTCATTCTCTCCCCAGCTCCTCCATGTGTCTTATTCCCTCACTTCCAACCCCTTAATAAGTCTCATTCATTTCCTCCTCCTAGCCCCTCAATGTGTTTCATTCTCACCCCAGGCCCCCCATGAGTCTCATTACCTGCCACCCAGCCCATCCATGTGTCTCATTTCCCCCCAAAACCCCTCCATGCGTCTCCTTTCTTCTCCTCCATGTGTCTCATTTCCTGACCCCAAGCCTCTCCATTTGTCTAATTTCCACCCTCCATGTGTCCCATTTTCTCCACCCCCCAATCTTTCCATGTATCCCATTCCCTTCCTCCAGCCCCTCCATGTGTCTCATCATCCTCCCCTTCTGTACCTGATTACTGCTTCGGTACCCATTGACAGGAAGTGTTCTCTTAGTAAGCACTTCCTGACAGATTGCTCAGTCATGCTGCATACAGCGGCAGTAGCGGAGTAGCAGAGCACAAAGCTCCCCTTGTGCCGGTAGCCCTGCAACAGCGGGCCCTGGGCTGATGTGGCTGTACACTGGCCCTGAAGGTATGCCAGCAGCCCATGGTCGCAGGAGTTGCATCTGTGGTCGGGCCCCCTGGAGTGATGGGCACTGTTGCAGCAGCGACTCATGCGACTATGGTAGGTATGCCACTGGTTAAACCTACAAAGCTTTATACTGCCTGTGCCACCCAAGATTGGAAAATTAGTACTTCATCGTGATCATGTCACCAAACATTTCATGGTAAATGTAATGGTCCCATATCTCCATACTGCCTATTTCACTCTTTAGTGGGAGAAAAGTGGCCTATGCCTCAAAGCTTCATATTGAGTATTATTCCCATAGTTGGAAATAAAGGCTCTGCATGTCAGAGTGCCATTATGTAAATGTCATCCAGCAGCAGGAGATAAGTTTCTATGTCCCATAGCTCCATATTGTCCATGTCACCCATGGATGAGAGATAAAGGGTGTATGTCCTGTAGGGTGATACTGCTCATGTCTGCCTGTAATGGAAGAAAAAAAGCTCTGTGTTCAATAGAACCATAGTATGTCTGTCAGCCTACAGTGGGAAATAAAGGCTATGCATGCCATAGTGCAATACTTCCTATTTCTCTGTGTGATGGCAAATAAAAGTTCCATGTCCCATAGCACTATATTGTGAATGTCACTTTATAGCAGAAGATAACTATTCCATTAGATCTTCATATTAATTATGTCAAATTATATATTGAGATATAAAATCCCAGAGTTCAAGAACTCTGTATGTTGATATCATACTATGATGGAAATAATGGTTTACGTTTTATATCTCCAAAATGAAAATGCCACCACATAGCTGTAGAGTAAGGATCCATGATGAGGAGCTTATGGTGTCAACATATTGTGTATTTTTTTTCTTTATTCAATTGGTCCATTAATAATTTTAGGGTCTATAAATTCATCCTACCCAAGTAAATGTACCAAAAACAAATGTTTTTTTTCATGGAGCTTGTAAGGGAGCTCCTATACGCAGACTAAGTATCTCCGCCAAGTATCTCTTCCCCACTGGATCAGATCAGCTAGAGTGATTATCACTCAAGCCCGAAGCATTAACCGAAGGCTTGATGAAGAGTAAACCAGATGCTCTTTATTTAACAACTCACGTATTTTTACAGGTATTCTCAAAAGGGTGTCATCAACCACACAATATTGGTGTCTAGGCCATAGCTCATTTAAATGCAGGATAATTTAATTAGCTAGTAGAAACCAAGACACCTTAAACAGTGTCTCAAAAACAGAGACTTTCCCATATGTTATTCCCAAGAGCTATACATCCCCCTGAGAGCTCTGATTTAGAGATGCATGCTGTCCAGAAAGAACTCAAATAAGAGGTGTCTTGCCTGAGTAATCACCAGTTGAAGTTTGACTGGGCCTTAACCATCCTCCGATACGACGCAGAGTTCCTAGATGGTTTGCTACCAAGTAGAAGCCCCATAAATGCGATCTCCTTCAAGTCTTTGGTGTCACTGAATGCTTCATTGCCTCCTGGACCTCCCTTCCAAAGAGTGCTAAGGTTGCTAGTCCTGAGACAGAGTGATACCCTCTTGAAGTTTCACATCGGTATTCTTCCGATCCAGTGTACAGTTTAATGGTGTTTCTGGATACCTCTCAGTTGAGCACTCTGTACTCCATTCAGCCTCAAGGAGTGTCCTAAAAGTCTGTTTGGGCTAGTTGGGCCACAGGTTAAGGCTCCCTTATGTCCTGTAAAGTCCTGGAACAGCATGGAGGAGCAAATATGGATGTCAGGCTCCTATCCTGACAACTAAGTTTATGTTTGTTTATTCCTGTTTCTTTAATAACTAGTTCTAGCTCTGCATCACTAGTGGCCTCCCTAACCACTAACCTTGGATTTCACCTTCGTCATCCTCACCTGCCTGGACTAATCAAGAAGCTACAAAAGGCTACACCCAACGTACCACATGTCTTTACAATGAAGTTGATGCTCATCCTGAAAGACCAGTTCCTGGCTTCTGTAAATGTTCATGTGGAACTACACTTCTATCCTGCTAACCAGCTTGATATCAACCTGTTCCAAACCAGCCTAACCTACAATTCTACTCTGCTAAGCAGCTTGATATCAACCTGTTCCAAACCAGCCTTACCTACAATTCAACTCTGCATTATCCTGCCAATCAGCTTTATACCAACCTGTTCCAAACCAGCCGAAACCTACACTTCTATCCTGCTAACCAGCTATATACCAACCTGCACCAAACCAGCCTAACGTACACTTCTACTCTGCTTTATCCTGCCAATCAGCTTTATACCAACCTGTTCCAAACCAGCCGAAACCTACACTTCTATCCTGCTAACCAGCTATATACCAACCTGCACCAAACCAGCCTAACCTACACTTCTACTCTGCTTTATCCTGCCAATCAGCTTTATACCAACCTGTTCCAAACCAGCCTAACCTACACTTCTACTCTGCTTTACCCTGCCAATCAGATTTACACCAACCTGCATAACACCAACCTGGACTTTGCCTCTATTATTGCAAGGTGTTATTTCCATACTTTATCAGTACTCCTTCCAAGTGGGGGCTGATTCACTAAAGTCTTTTTTTTTTCTATTTTCCTGAAACCATGTTGTTCTGTTCTATTCTTTTATACTTGTCCCTCTATCTTCAGCCTATATCTTCATCTATAGGTTCTCTTATTATCCACCTACATTCGGTTTATTATCTGTATAGGGCATATTGCATAAACCTTTGTTTCTCTTATTGCCTTCTCCTATTATTTCATTTATAAGATATGCTGTTGTTTTTTAGTATGTCCAAACTCACCAATAAAGCCTCTGATGTTAACACTGGCCAAAGTCTCTTACCTGACCTGCTCAAGATCATGACTTTGGTGACAAAAGCTCTCTTTTGGACGAGTTAGCATGGAGTCCAGCACCAGTTGTTAAAGTGACCTGATCAATCCGTCACATAGTTAATACAGAGCACCCATTAGGTTAAGACTTGTGGCCATACAACCTCTGCTATTGCTCTGATTTATCTACATGAGATCTGTCAACCTGTGAGATAAAACCTTTTCATTTTTTAATTCCTACTATTTAAATGGCAGGAACTAAATACGACTTCAACAAAATACTGTCTTTGTGTTGTCTTAACAAATACTTATTACTTTCACATTTGTATTATTCATTGGAATATGGGCCCTCACCCCTACCATTTTGATAAGAGCTCAGTTGCCTCCTTTGGCACTGGACAAAGAGATGCTAATTCCTATGGACACAGAGCACAAGTTTTCAAAGGACACTGGAAAGGCAAATTGATGCTAATTAGGCCCAATCAATGGTTACGCGAGCGGAGAACACAAAATAAGCCAGCCAGGCAGAAGAGTTGAGCCTGAGGCCTGCGTTTAACCCTTATTCACCCTTGAACCTAAGAGAAGGATGAAAATGGTTTAACTGCTATTGATGTCGATAAAAAAGTACTACATTATAAGCAACAATATCCTGTTATATACTGCACAACTCAAACGGATAAAGTGTATATTGTGTTATGATCACGATGGTGTTATTATTAAGTTGCCTTTAATTCATCCTGAGCTAGCAATGGTATTGATAATCTAATCCACTCATTTAATGCACAGCAAAATAATATAAAGTTCTGCAAAGTGTCCTTCAGCAGTTACTAGCAGTTACAAAGTGTCAAAGCATCAAATAATTGTAATATCGATCTACATTTTCCATATTATGTCTATAGACATCCATGCTATTGTGTTTTTGTGAAGATTTTTTGGGCCATTTCCTTATATTATGAGTAAAATGCGTTGGAAAAGGTTTTTACCCTCTGTATACACACTGCTTTTGTTCTCCGTGCACTGATGGATGCAGATGGATGCATTAGTGAATTATTCATTCTGACAGATATGTCTGTGTTTGGTAATTCACTCATGCTCAAAGAGAAATAGCCAGAAACATGTTCAGTAACAGAGTGCCGTAATTGGTACAACATAAACAAAAAAAAACTGAAAAATTATCTTTTGCAAATGGCGATACCGATAGAGCCCTCGAAAACAAATATACCTATCATCTGTCCTATAAAGCAACATTTTATGTTAGGAATCTAATGAAAGCAGACACACAATTAGACATTATTATACTAACTGAAATTAAATAAACTTGTGATAAAGAAAATATGAATGTAAAACTACATTTTACATCAAGCAAGTCCTGAGGATTCACTGCAGATGGGAAATATAAAGCTTTTGTAGAACAATTTGATTCTATTTAGCCTCGATATTTATCCATTGGTGTCAAATTAAATCATTCTAAAGGATGGTGTTTAAGTTCTAAAAGGTTTAGGATAACAGTGAGAGGTGGATAGGTGTAAGGGGGATATTTTAGTACTTACCTCTCACACCCACAGGTAGGTTGGTCGAGCTGGCAGCTACAGATCACAGGCTCAGAGGATGAAATGGCTTCATGGGTTATCACTATCCAAGAGATGCTTCAATGACTTTATGAGTTTTACAACACCTCCCAAACCAGATGATGTGGGAACCCCTCCTACCAGCTCAATATAGCTCTGTTGTCATACTCACCCATGCATATATGAAAAGAAGCAGGCAGATGAACCTCTGAATGACTGAAAGGATTGTAACAGTGACTGCCTGACAATGAATTATTTATACAATTGTCTGAGAAGCAAGACACTGTCCACGGTCAACTCCGAGCTCCACCAACACATCAGTGGTGAGCAAGCAGTGCGCTTATGGAAGAGTGAGAGATTATTACCACCATTGGATGTGTTTTAACAGTTGATTGTGTACACGTCAGTGTATGTGTGATGCTTTCGTAGGGTCCTATGGTTTACTTATCCTATTCTCATTCACTTACCAGCTTCAGCTGTATTATCAGCGTTGTGTTTTTTTTTTTGTACATGTACTTGTGAAACTCAAATTCACAGCTCTGCCTTGTATGCCATCACGCTGCTAGACGCAGAGTCCTAACTCCCTATGCATGTCATATCTCTCCCTTAAAACATTCTCTCGCATCTCTGCTCATTCTTCATTCTTCCCCTAATTTTGTCACTTGTGGCCTTCTAATACGTGAAAATTAGATTCACAGATGCAATAGGTGATAAGTTACACATTTCAGACCTCTGTTTCAATTTTGATTTCATCTTCAGGCCCTAACCTTAACCCATTAGGGGGCAAGGATTTTCTATATCATCGTTGCAACCTGGTCCTTAGATACCTCTATCATGTAATGTCTTACTTAGCATTAGTGGGGCTCTAATGATAATAATCACAGAAAACAGCCTATGTTGGTATAGGTTTTAAGGGGAATGTTGGGTTTAATGCAATACGGTCAGACCTGCATCACATTGTTGGATTGTCTGTACATGTCATGGCTCTTTTCTTCTGCTGTGATCAGACAGACTCCGATTTTGCCTTATTGTATTTACTACGACCCCATGATATCCGCAGAGCATCAAATAAATTGTGACTGTTCTTACCTCACGTTTTAAGTATGTAATATTCCAAAAATGTACTATCAGCCCCTTATCTTTAAAAAAAATCCCTATTTTGAACCCTATAAACCCTCCCCCCTCCCCAATAATTTGTTAATAATTTGCTCATTATACTGTTTTGTCTGTATTTATTGATGCTGTTTGTAGACCCCGAACACTACATTTCAGTATGGCTTAATCCAAACCCTAATCTAAAAGTATATCCTAAACCCAACTGCAACTTCAAAATTGGCAACATTATGAACGGTATGGTAATGATGTTGCACTTTTGTGAATACAGCTCCATTACAGTTTTGATCTAACCTCACCTCAACATTCCATTCCTGATCTGAATGGTTGGAATGGACATATCATACAACTGCCCATGACAATTAATTTACTATAGCAACACTGCCTGCCCCGTATAACAGAGACTCTTTTTACACTAGGAAGAGTGTTTTTAAAAATTTTAATAAATATTATATTAATAATAAGAGAGATCCCAGGATATTCACAGAAGCTAGTTTGATATTATTATTAATTATAATACTACAATTGAAGAATTGGTCACCAAGCTAAATTCATGCACATAATTTGCATTCCTGCCAAAACAAAATCGGGATATTGTAGCATGATGTATTTTATCACAATGTCATGTTTTCTAATCAAAAAGAACAGTTTGAGGTTTTGTGGCCAATGGCACTACAATCACAAGACACTGCATAATATGTATCCTGCCACCTAGTTAAGAGATTGTTCTGCACTCACGTTACCAATGTCTCGTTGTTTAGTGCCTATGGCCACTAGATCAATAGCGCCACGGGGATCGCACTAGCTGTAGAAAGGTGAGTCATGCTTCTTAGTTGATCTTGCAGTGAACTAAGATTCTTAAGGCATGCTTAGAAACTAATCTTCTTTGTACAACCAAAGATGTCATGAATTTCTGCATCTTTTGATATTATAATTTAACTAATTACCCAGGACATACTTGAAAATGAGAGAAATCTCAATGTAACCATCCTGGTAAAATATTTTATAAATTAATAAATAATGGTGGCTTGTTATTACAACAGAGAAGCTCACTGTATTTTAATACATTATTCACTGAAGTGAAAATTGCAGAGAATTTAAAGTGATTTCAAAGTGGATTTAAAAGTGCCAAAATGAAAACGAATCTTATTTGCAGAATTTTTCTAACGTGGCAATTTTGACCTCGATTTTTAAATATTTGATTCCTGGAAATTCTTTAGTAGATAACCATGTTTACTGTTGTGATCCTTGTCTGCAGGTAGCAAGGTCCTCTAGGGTAAACAACAGGCACAGTCCTTTTATTTGCATATAATCCAGGCACTTTATTTGTAAGTCCACACAGGAGACAGCAGCAAATGAAAACATAAATATAACACAAGTCCCTTTAAACAAAAACCTAGCTCGTCTGAGCACTTACTAACTTCAGGTTCCCTATTTCTCAGGGGTTAAACTAGAACAAAACAATATTGGTTTCACCAACCTAGTGTCTTTCTCAGCTCTCTGCACTCCAGTGCTAAGTCATCCTGTTGCTTTCCTTTCTACACTCCCAGTGCTCCAAGCCAGCCTTGACTGCTTTCCTTTTGCACTCCCAGTGCTCAGTCTCCTTGACTCTCTCACTGGAGAGAACAGCCTCTCTCCTACCTGCTTCCAGGGAGGAAGCCAGCAATCCCCCTTCACCTGCCTAGCAGGGAGGGGTTTATTCCTACTGCTGCAGCTGATTATCTGCAGCTGAGCAGTGGGTTGGAGACAGTTCCAAAAAACTCTGGCCTGGAATTTATTTCTCCCAGTTGTGTATAAACTGAGGAGTGGAGCATTGGCCCACTCTGCTCTCCAAATGCTCCACCCCAGGGGCCCATAACTAAATGTAGCTTTGTGTTGCACACCACACATACAACATGTACTTCCCCTGGGGTTAAATGTTAACGGCCTCTCTGCCTTCACTTTATCACACTGTCCTTTGAATAATTTAAAATGTAAAAAAATGATTTAATGAATATGAAAGCAACACATTTACATGTTTTACTAGCTGGTGACTAGAGCAGGTGATTGGCTATCTTATCCCTTTGCTCCTCCATGATTGGTCAATATTTTAAAGGTCCAAATTAGATTTTTTTATAATTGTTAATGAAATTTCATGGCTCTTTTCAATGTATAAATGATCATAATGGGATGTTGTAATGCTAAGGACACAGTTCCTGAGAGGAAGCACTAGAGGGAGCTAGTGTAATTGGAAATTTTAAAGGACATGAGAAAAATAACCAAATGACTCTTTCGTGCCTAAAATCAGAAAGACTGTAAACAGCATTCTGGGAATTAGCTCAAAATATAAACATTTAAAACAGGCTTCCCTAAACTCCGGCCCTCCAGATGTTGCTGAACTACAACTCCCATGATTTTATGAACGAACTAGATAGGCTGAGAATCATGGGAGTTGTAGTTCAGCAACATCTGGAGGGCCGGAGTTTGGGGAAGCCTGATTTAAAAGATCGTTAGCGACTTGCTAGATTTACTGTGAGAACGTTTCGGAAGCATTCATGTTGCTATTAACCCTAAAGGCCAGAAGATAGCACTGCTTATCCCTTGAATTATTTTACAACCTAAAATTAGTGCAAATAAATGCACATATTATGCAGAAAATGACGCCCTGATTTTTTAAATTAGTATATAGTTCATGCTTCATAAAATATATGCAAAAAAATTAAATATCGAAAGGAACCCACCCCTCCATCATCAGTAAGAGACCCCAACAATCAGGACTCTCACATTCCTGTCTGTTAATTTCTGCTTGTCTCATAAACACCTTTTCAGCAATGGGATAAGTAGCTTATGACCAAAAGTTAGATGCTCAATCGCTCGCAAGAATGTAAACAAGTCTGTATAAATTGACAGCAGTTCACTGAGCAGTTTCACTCATTCATTTTTATGATTGAAACTGCGGTTGTCGAATAAACTACTTATCCCATAAACTTCTACTGGGCAGAGTTATATGGGATAAGATCAGGCCCCACAGACTAGAATGAGAGGCTCCTGATTGACTGTTGGAGTATCTTCCAGGCAGTGGCGGATCCAGAGCCTGATCTCGGGAGGGGCACTTGTAGATTATTTAAAGAAATAATCCAGACACAATAACCACTACAGCTCAGTGTAGTGGTTATGGTGTCAATAGTGCCGGGACCCCCTCCCACAGTAAGTAGTCAAACCATTTAAGAACAGTTTGACAACTAACCTGAAATCTGCTGGAAAATGGGGCTGTAGTAGGGCATAGGAGCAGTGGTGTGTATGAGTGGTGCAATGTGTAAGGGGTGCAGTGTGTGTGTGAAGGTTGTAGTGTGTGAGTGAGGGCGGCAGTGTATGTCAGGGATGCAGTGTATGTGTGGGACAGTATGTGTGTGTAACAGTTGCGGTGTGTGTGTATGGGGGCAGTGTGTGTGTATGGGGGGGCAGTATGTGTGTATGTGGGAGCAGTGTGTGTATGTGGGGGCAGTGCGTGTGTATGAGGGGCAGTTTGTGTGTATGGCGGGCAGTTTGTGTGTGTGTGGGGCAGTATGTGTGTATGTGGGAGCAGTGTGTGTATGTGGGGGCAGTGCGTGTGTATGAGGGGCAGTTTGTGTGTATGGGGGCAGTTTGTGTGTATGGTGGGCAGTTTGTGTGTGTATGGGGCAGTGTGTGTGTGTATGTGGGGCAGTATGTGTGTATGTGGGGTTTGTAGATAGGGGCAGTGTATGTGTGTGTATGGGGGCAGTGTGTGTGGCCTGGGGGGGGCAGTGTGTGTGTGTGTATGGGGGCAGTTTGTGTGGATGGGGGCAGTATGTGTGTATGGGGGGAGCAGTATGTGTGTATGGGGAGCAGTGTGTGTATGTGGGGGCAGTGCATGTGTATGAGGGGGCAGTTTGTGTGTATGGGGCAGTTTGTGTGAATGGGGGCAGTTGTGTGAATGGGGCAGTTGTATGTGTATGGGGGGCAGTTGTATGTGTATGGGGGCAGTGTGTGTATGGGGCAGTTTGTGTGTGAATGGGGGGGCAGTGTGTGTGTATGGGGGCGGTTGTGTGTATAGGGGCAGTTGTGTGTATGGGGGGCAGTGTGTGTATGGGGGGGCAGTGTGTGTGTATGGGGGGGCAGTTTGTGTGAATGGGGGGCAATTTGTGTGAATGGGGGGGCAGTATTGGGGGCAATGTATGTGTGTGTGGCTTTTTTTTTTATAATATATTTTTTTTTTATTTAATTCGAATAAATTTTTTTTATTTAGTTATTTATCCAAAATATGTCCCCCCTCCCTTCTTAACTTTACTGGGGAGGAGGGGGGACATATTTCGATCCCTGGTGGTCCGGTGGAGATTCCCTGGTGGTCCCAGTGTGGAGAGTGAACTCTAGCCCGCGCTCCCGGGCTAGAGTTCACTCTCGCGAGATTTGGAGCGTTGCCGTGGTAACCGCGGCAACGCTTCAAATCTCACGGGAGGAGGACCCAGAGGAGCTGCAGCCTGAGCTCCGGGTCCTCTCTCTCACTCCCTCCCTTCCCTGCCGGCTCTCAGCACAGTGCCTGCCATGCTGGCAGGGGAGGGAGAGGGAGACCGGCGGATTTCTCGGGGGGGGCAATTGCCCCGTTGCCCCCCCCTGGATCCGCCACTGCTTCCAGGTCAGGGATGGGTCTGCCTGTAGCTGCAGAGAGTCTCTCGGATGTTAAGCTACAATCATTTGAACATCTTTTCTACTCTGATGTTTTGTTTCTTTTTTGTATACTTTTTAATGAGCTATCTTTATAATAACTCAAAAAAAGGTGCTGTTTTGCTTATTTTTCCCTGTAGAATAGAATTAAAGGGACACTATACTTACCAGAACAACTACAGCTTAATGCAGTTGTTCTGGTGAGTATAATCATTCCCTTCAGGCATTTTAATGCAAACACTGCTTTTCAGAGAAATTTCCTCGTAGCGATGCATTGACAATCCTTGCCGATTTCAGCCAATCTATTGGCAGCATTGGATTGCCTAAAAATCATAAATTGTCATGAAGTCACCAAGCGGGTGGAAATAAGGTGAGTTTTTCCCTCTAAGGGACAAAGGGGAGGGGGGACACAAACCACCTAAATTATGGTTTTAACACTATAGGGGCAGAAATACACATTTGTGCTCCTGACTCTATAGTGTTCCATTAATATACTAGTATAGAGTTGCTATAAACATATTTCAAATTATGAACTAGTAAATATATGACTGTATCTTGATTAGGAAATGGTTAAACAATGATCAACCAAAAAATAAACTAAACTTTTCCAAGCAAAATTTATTTTACAAACTGAGAGCAAATGTTACTTATATGTGCTTATAGTCCACATTCTCAATAAAACAAAAAGAGGCAGAAGATATGAGAACAGTAAGAAAGGACCAAATCTTACCTGCGTCACTTTTTCTGTGACATTCTGTGTTCTCTCAAAGGCGTTGCTTGGGGCCACAATTTCAATCTCTGTGGTGGAGGCCGAGCGATGTTTCTCTAAGTTAAACTCCACAAAGTTCAGCGTGAATTGTGGGATCTGACCAATGGTTCGATATCGCATGAGGTCGGACTCTGTGGTAGAATTTAGGAAACTGGGCTTCAGTTTTGACCTGTCTACTGGAAGGTGGCGGATAAGGGTAGCATTTTATCAGCGTAGCAATTAAACGTGAGAAAAAAAACAAACCACAATCAATGAATATACATGCATGACGTGAATATACACCCTGTGTCCATGTACATACATTACACACACAACATACACTCTGCTTGTCCTTTCATGCAAGATGTTATGATGGTATGTGTTGGAGTCTGTTGGACCCTAGAATTTATTACACTTTTTTAAATTGCCAAACAGTTTTAATTTTTTTTTAATTCACAATGCCAGGTTGTCCTTGGGCACTTTGATGAAGTACCTGAATGCCCCAGCATTCGCATTGGAATTTTTAATGCAGGTTCTGACACATGCGCAGAGCATACCTGGAAAGCAGTGATTGACAATGTCACACCAGACATGGATATAGTGCAAAGGTAAGTGTGTTTTTGAAGACTTATTCGCTTTAGATAGAAACATAGAAACTTAGAATGTGACAGCAGATAGGAACCATTCGGCCCATCTAGTCTGTCTAATTTTCAAAATACTTTGATTAGTCCCTGGCCTTATAGTATAGTTAGGATAGCCTTATGCCTATCCCACGCATGCTTAAACTTAAAGGAAGGAATAGCTTAAAGGAAGGCTATTCCATGCATCCACTACCCTCTCAGTAAAGTAATACTTCCTAATATTTTTAAACCTTTGTCCCTCTAATTTAAGACTATGTCCTCTTGCTGTGGTAGTTGTTCCTTTTTTAAATATACTCTCCTCCCTTACTATGTTGATTCTCTTTTATTTATACTTACCTCCAGTAAGTGTTTTCATAGCATCTACCAGGATCACGGACGGATTAAGATCCCATGGGGCCCTAGGTGGGTTACCAGTTTGCCATCCCCTTCATTCTTAACATAGGGATGGCTTATGGGGCCAAGAAAATTAATGGTTCAGGGCACCTGTCAAACCCTAGGTTAATCCTGCTTTTACCGAGGTGAGTGATTTATGAGCTGTCACGTTCAGAGAACTGATAGTTCCACTTTAGAATTCATTGACATCTAATACCACGAACAACCAATGGAAAATAAGTTAATCCATCTTGTCCTTAATCCATTTGCATCACAGGACCAGGTGTGCCATTTGTGCCTTGAAGGTTGGCGACCTCTATCCGATGTGAATAATATATTAAGCCAGATATAGTGTGGGCTATTGATAAAGAGTTTGAAAGGTGGAGCACTCAGCATGAATATTAGAATTAATTCCATACATTTGTTCATCAGTCTGCTTTGAAGCAAGCTTTTTACATTGTATGTTGAGCAAAACGTGTTTAATGTTTTACTCTGTTATTTCCTCTCCATCCTGTTCTTTTATCATTCTTCATTCTTCTGTATTACATCATCCCTCATAGCCTCTAATCTGTCTCTATATGAGACCAGTCTTCTATCCTCTGAACTCTGAAAAGTGTGAGTATATATATACACACAGAGACACACACACACACACACACACACAAACACACACACTTTCTTACCCCTTTGGGTGATATTGTGTTTTTCTCATTCTCAGGTGCTCTACCAGAGGCCTGAGCATCTGAGGGTTCTGTTCTGTGTCTTTGCTGTTCCTAGAACACTCTTCTGGACAGCGATCTGAGATGTCCCAACTGGAATCTGCTAAAGCAGGGGGTCACAGCTCCGGGTGCTCCTATCACAACTAAGCCTAGTACTACTCAGTTTCCACATCCTTTCTAGTTCCTCTTTCAATACTTGATATTTGTCCACCTTCTCATGTTCATTCTTCCTGATGTTATAGTCACTGGGTATTGCCACGTCCACCACAACCGCAGTCTTCTGTTCCTTGTCTACCACCACGATGTCAGGTTTGTTGGTCAGTATTTGCTTGTCTGCCTAGATCTGTACCTCCCACAAGATTTTAGCCCTGTCAATCTCAACTACCCTTTGTAGTATCGATTAGACTCAGACAGGTCCAATCCATAGGCTGTTCAGATATTTTGATACACAATCCCAGCAATTTGGTTGAGCCTCTCATTGTATGCTGTCCTTGCTAACATTTATGGGCATTGCCAGTGATGCAGGACACATCACTAATGATGCCTCCTCTGGAATTCACCCACCCATTCTGATTTTTTTCTCCTGATTGTTAGGAGGTATCCTTTAGACATGCCTCCAATGACAAAAAAAAAATGCATACTTAAATTAATACATATTTTCATTGGTGTTAAAACATAAAACCGTGATTCTTACTTTTTTTTATCTTTGTCTTTGGGCAGTTGAGTGTCCATTTAAATATCTCTGGAGATTATACCAATAAATCAAACATTGAAAATCACCTATAACTTGTGTTGTTATTTTTTTTTTTTAAAGCGATGCTCAGTTGTTTTTTAATGTATATTAATTGTTCAGCAATTCATCTTGGTCAGGGCACAGCCAGGGCAAACCATGCAAATGAGGAGAGGATATGTGCAATGGCACAAAATGGCAACTTTTATAACACTGATTGGCATGAAGCCAAGATGGAGAAGCCCAGTTCCCGGATAAAAGTGTGGATTTCGAAATTGAATTATAATTTTTCAAACACACATTTGATAAATATAGAGGATAGATATACAAAATAGTAAAAATTCTAGTAAGTAACAGTTCCCCTTTAAAATTAGTAAATCAAATTGAAAATATTGGTCCATAATTATTTGGTTGCCTTCAGAATAGATTTAATCTGCCATTGGTATTTTTAGAGACATTTCTAAAGTTACTAACCATGACTTCCTATTTTTTTTTTTTTTTACACCAAAGGAGATTAAACTGATTTAGTCACTAAACAGCAAACTTAAGTGAGCCAGAAAGTGTATTACATAATTCAGACTGAAATAGCTGATTCAGAATAATTCTCCAACTCAGTTAATCGTCACAGTTTAGCTATTTTAGACTGAATGTTATCATTCTTTTTTCAACTCACCATAATTCTATGTTTCGTGTTTTTTTTTTTTCTTTTTACTTTCTGGCTCCTAAAAATATCTGGTTGACTTACTTTAAATATGTGTCAAATTTTCAGTCCTTGTATTAACAGGTCATAAATCAGAAACAATTGAGAGGGGGTGAATAATTATAGCAAAACTAAATGTGTCAGGTGTGGTATTAACAGTAATCTATATGTGCTAATTATGAGCTCAGTGATGTTAATCAAGGCTCCAGCTGGTGCCCTGAAGATCCTCATACTGTGATGATATTGATCCATAGGATAAAGGTGTCAATTATTACAGATAAAAGATTTCAAGTGAAGTAATTAAAGAAATCAATTGCACTGAAAATACAACATTCTCCATATTGTAACAGAATGAATGAATGACAAGTCTACTATACATGCTATAAAAATTGTTATTGATGTATTAACTATAGAAGCGGTAACTGTGTTTAATGTCCTAAATTTTTGTGTACACAGCTGAAACCCTCCTACAATGTTTATAATTAGAAGATAATTCAGACCTGGGTCACCATTTTAAAATGAAAAATAAAATTCTCATGTAGTTATTTTGCATGATGAAGTAATATATGCAAATATTGGTTTTCTGCTCCGTATCATAGTGAATTGAAACGCAAATTGAAAATTGAATGGATTTTCTTTTCCTAATCAGCTATTTATGGACAAACCCATGCATAGCGTAGCTGCATGCACAAACAAACATTGAGCTTCTAGGGATAAAACCAAAGTTTATTGTCTCCTCCTCATTTGCATTACATGCCTTGGCAGTGCCATGACTGAATTGGATTGTGCTGCCATTTTCCCTAAATGTTTCATGTATGTTTTAAAGAAAACCGAGCACCATATGAACAAAAAAACACAAATTATAGGTCATTTTCAGTTGTTTTATTTAATTGTGTCATTTCTCTTTAAGCAATTTATGATATTTTATTATTAGTTTATATGGTTATAGAATGGTTAAGTAATGTTATTTTCTGGACTATAAAATAACTCTAGAATACTGATAGGAAATAGACTACCCCCTGATTTCCAAACCAGGACCCTTTTACAGAAAGAAACGTGGACTTTTTTTGTATTGTAATCTATACTTTTACTTGAAGCATTTGAAAGTTACTGCTCTCTTATTGTCTGCTCCTCCTACCACCGATTATAGACAAACAATTCATTAGTTGGTTTACATGCCCAAATATTTTGGTTCATTAATCAATATCTAGCCTGCTCTCTTGCAGATCCTAATGTGTTCTCATCTCAGAATG
Source organism: Pelobates cultripes (assembly GCA_933207985.1). Taxonomy (NCBI): domain Eukaryota; kingdom Metazoa; phylum Chordata; class Amphibia; order Anura; family Pelobatidae; genus Pelobates; species Pelobates cultripes. Next base: position 240,193,778 of record OW240917.1, read on the forward strand.
CTCATCAGACTGCCTCCCCAACCCTCAGCAATAACGTATCTTAGATACTTGGTGCAGTTCAACTGTTCACTCCAGAGACTAAAAGGAGACCTGTTGTCTATTGGGTTTATCATCTATAATATAAGCTATTTCTCCAATACTGTTCTTTTGGATTAACTTTAAATTTGTAGTTATCAATACAGAACAATTAACTGCTAAGTAAAGAAAACTCCAAATAATGTTACAAAGAATGATGATGAGCCGAAATAGGTAGAAGAGGGCACACATGGCAGGGTCTGAAAGATACAGAGGGCGAAACTGAAAAATCAGGAAGGGTTTGTACGTTGCAGGATTAGGTTGAGCAACACATGTAGATGAAACTAAGGGACACATGGGAAAACGTTGAGAGATTGGGTAAAGAGCATGAAAGGCAAAGGTTTAGGGACATAGGTTAAGGAAGAAATTGAGAGACACAGGGTAAGGAAAGAAGACGAAAGAAACAGGGAAAGAGCTTGAGAGACATAAGAAACATGAATGACATAGACGTGGAGGTTAAAGGACACAAGGTAAGGTGCATAGGCTTTAGTACGAGGTGTGTCCAGGCACACCCTAATGGAGCTATAGCACCAGATCTTCAATGGCAATTGTGTTCTTACTTGTCATGAGAAGGCAACAACAAGATGTTGACAACATGTTGAGCCAACTCACCGGAATTGAAGGCAGCTCGTGTCAACCTCTGGTGTAACGTCTTGTTGGCCTTTCTTGCCAAAAGCAGTGCCAGATCCTCAAAGTTAAGGATAAACATGATGACTTCTCCTTCTTCGTTCTTTACTGGAACCACATCTACCAAACAGCGCAGACAGGACCCTGAAGGGGACACAATAGAGTTTAATGTCAATTTCATAGTGTTTTGTAATTTGTTTGTATTTGTCTGTGCATATTGGACAAATGTGATGCTCATCTGCTGGTACAGCGGTGACCAAATGTTATCTACAGATATTGTTGAACTTCAGTTTCCATGAATCCTTCCATCCAGAAGGTGGCTAAGAATCATAGAACGTGCAGTTTAACCACAGCTTAACCACATGTTATAGCCTCAGGGTCTTGCTTTGGAAAGTTCTTTTCCTACAATGCACAGAAACTTGAAAACATTGACTACGTTGGACAATTACAACGGCAATGCATTGGAAATGTACATCCTTCGTAAATTGAAATGGAAAAAGTGATGTAAAAATCAGATGGCTTTTTATACAAACAAAACACAGGGTTTTTAAAAATATATATTTTTCCTAAAATACATCTATATAACTTGAAACTGGTACACTTCAATCAAATCACAGCTTTCAGTTCAAGAGGATTTGGGATAGTATTGCAAGAAAAATCTTTGCACACAGGGTTAAAACAGTTTAATAATGTCAATGACTATACAAGCAACATTCATATATACACAGTATACTCTTTCATTCATGCACAACATCTTTAATATTGAATTTTCATAGTGACGGGGCCCTTGAAGTTCCTATAGTAGTGTTTTGAAAGAGTGCGTGGCATGGGCATTGCTAGTTTTCAGAAACTGCTGGAGATTGAGCACGAAACAAATTGCAATGAACATTACCTTAAGCCTTCAAACTTGGAGTCATATCCCCACCTTTCTGCACATAATGTGAAAACCATGGAAGGTGGGATGTCAATGAATCAAAATAGCCAGAAACTACAACATACTTCATTGCCAGGTATTAAATACAATTCTTCCTAGCCACACGACTTGGGCAGGGTAAAAGGAGTACAGAGCAGTCCCTTTGCCTAGTACCCTCTTCTCACTGTCGCCTGGAGTACCCTGGTCTAAAACAGCTGGTAGAACACTACGTTAGTGATCTTTTTTTAAATAGGTACTTCTTTGAGAATCAATTGCTTGATGTAAACATAAAAATGATTTAAAAAAAAAAAGGAATCCTTTTGACGTTCCACCATTTCACCACCTGTAGAGATCCAGGGCTAAAGAACCCCAAATCTGGGGCTTCAGCCCTTACTGCCCAACTTCAGCAATGAATCTGGTGGGTACTTATAACTCAGCAAATGTGATATTCACTAAGAATTAAAATATTTGTAACCATTTTGTAAATGATCAGATGTTATTTTCTACATTACACATTGAGAGCTGTATAGCATCGTATCACCAGCGTGTTTCAATATTATCCCAAACAGGGCATCTTGAATCAATTTTACGCTGAAAATGAGCATCCTTTACTGCGACAAAACTTGTGTAGTAACACGTCTATCTCTGGTAATTGGTTGAAGGTGCATGCTGATATAGTCAGCATGATCATAAGATGATCTACTGTAATCAGGGAAGAACTGTCACATAAACTGAAACGCAAGCAACGTTTTACAATTTATACGAGAAATAAATTGGAACATTAAAAATAGCAAAATATTTAATTTTTAACATATATTTGCATTTAATTCTGCCACTACTCCTCACCCCATCCCCTCTCCTGCAATGCTCTGCATTATTTACTTCCTCAAATCCATTTTTGTATTGATTTTATCTTTTAAAATCCAAATGGAATTTGTTTGTTAATTTAATGAGCGGAAAACAAAAGAAAAATCAATAAATTAATGCATATACACTAATAACTCATTCACTTAGAGGCATAATTGTTTATACACAGTCATGTTTAATAAATAAAAAAATATATATATATTTTTAAAAGTTATGATGAATATGTTCTAGATTAGCAAAACGTGAATAAAATCACTAGATTCTCTCCGGATCTGCATATCGAATATTTATTAAAAACAATTGAAAGGTAAATACAGTGAACTGCTCCAAATGCGCCAATCTGGTTTGGAATTATCTGCTGTCTGATGTCATTGTGTGTTTGGGTTATTTGTGAAACCCTTGAAAATTCTAGCACTCTCTTCGATCTGTTCTAGTAGAAGGCACAATCTCAAAATAAAATCTACAATATTTGGCCACTAGCTAGGCAAGCTGCAAGTGGTAAACTGTTATAAAAGAAATAATTGCATATGTTGAAATCCTTGCAATCCCCTCCCCCCTCCCCATCCAAGAGGACCGTAAGATTTAGTCCATTTTCATTCATCCTGGCATATGATTATTATTATTATTATTGCCATTTATATAGCGCCAACAGATTCCGTAGCGCTTTAGAATATTATGAGAGGGGGGGGGATTTAACTATAAATAGGACAATTACAAGAAAACTTACAGGAACGATAGGTTGAAGAGGACCCAGCTCAGACGAGCATACAGTCTATAGGAGGTGGGGTATAAAACGCATTGTGACAGGTAAAGGGACACTCCCTCATTAACTTCCCACTGCCATTTATTCAATTGTATTTATTTATGTATTGCTACAGGCATCAATTATTTTTGAAAATTACTTCTATTTAATTCAGACTTTAGTTCCAAATTACAGACTGTAGCGAAACCGCGGAATCCCAGCTGGATACCTCCGCTAGATTCTACTCTCAACAGGAATGGAAACCCTTCAGTGATTATAACTCCATTCCTCAGACATCAGATGACACATGATGCTTGGAAGAATAACTGATTTTATTGCACACAATGCAGCCTTTTATGCACAGACCCCCAGCATGAGGTTTCCATTCATTACGTAGCAGAGCTCGCCCTGGCGTCTCTGTGTATGGAAGATAATTGTGTCAAAGCTTGCTAAATTAATTATCTCATGGATACAGAGAGCCTAAAAACTCCAAAAACAGGTATAAAACATCCCTGAACCCCTACATGTTATCCATCCCCAGATAGCTCTTGTTGGAGCACTCAATCTGGCCAAATAGCACCTCGATCCATGGATGTGGGGAATGGCCACCCTTGTTAAAGTTTAGACTGGCTGCGAGAACAGTCCTGACCGAAAAACAGTTCCAGGCATTTGAAGTCATATGCCGGTGTTTTATCATGATCTCAGGCAGGCTGAAGTAAGGAGGTTCCCCCTGGCGCATTCGTAGTGATAGTTCCCCTTGATGGACTGTGGCTTCCCTCTGAAAAGCACTCTGATGAAATACGACTGGGCCGAAGTGATGTTTGAGGCCGAGCTGGAATTCCATGAGATATATAGACAAGTCCCGCTGAAGAGTCTGGGATACTCCGGCTAGGTGTAGTCTGTGGACTGGACAGAGAGAGGTGCTTGCTGGAACTACATGGAGAGGAGGAGGACACAGCAAGCCAGGGGACAGTTATAACCGTTAATGAGGTTGTAACAGTGTACTTGGTGGTATCCACCACACAGACCAAACCAAACTGATTCAATTTGAGAATAAAGTTCAGATTTGTGACTCTGAATACCATCGGATTGTTGAACTTTTGTGAAAAACTACGTAAATTATAAAAACTCACTGAGTAAATAAATAAAGAGAGAAAAAAAGTTTGTATGAAGGAATACAAATACGGGGCTTTTGTTGATGTGCATAATGAGACTTTATTATGGTATTAAATATGAAATTGTAGAGAGTTGAAAACAGAAATGAAAAATTTAGGGCAAAATGTGAACATTCTCAAACTTAGACATAGAAACAATCTGTCTTTTTTTGGGAAAATATTGCAACTTTGTTTTTAACTCACTGCACTTCAATGTTTCATGAAAAAGCCCCATACAGTAAAAATTCAGACGATTTGGTGAGTTCGGGAAGTTGATTTTCAAACCTCTGTTTTAGAGATTCAAATTTTCCTTCTCATCCCAATAACCACTTGCAAGTAGAAAGATGTCTGAATGAAGCTAATGAAAAACTAAAGGCAGCAAATCTTTACATAACAAGACCTCTTGGGACAAGGAGGACGTTAAGCTCATTTCCTTACCTCCCCCCCCACCCCCCCCGCCAAGCCAGTCTTCATTAATATATACACATTTAGGAACCAGCAGTACACCTCGGTAGCCTTGACAAACTCTGCTGACACAAATGAATGCTGGATTTCTGCCTTTAGAGCCCTTAAAAGGAATATGTTTTCTTCGGATAATTGGAAAGAATTAGGAATCGTGGAAAAAGAAGTAGCTCAGCTTTACATTCGTAATGTCATTCTTTTCAGATTAAAGATAAGCGCTTGGTTAAAACTTCACATTGAACATTGAACGCTGAAAAGGATGAACTCATGAAAGCATTTAAATTAAATACTTATAGAAAGTGTTCAAGCATGAATGTTTTCGCATATTGAGAATGGCCGCACTGTGATTACATGCAAGCTAGGTCCTTGGCTTTGCCATTAATCATGCCTGCTACAGTGATGCATAATATTGTTGATCTTCAGATAACCACGATGTTACAGTGGCTATTTCCCAAATACTCCCTAAGAAGAATGCATGTACTTGTGTTTCTGCTACCTGAGCCACAAGAAAACATAGTTTAACTGGTTCAAAAACCTGTTTTTCTTAGCTGAACAACTAGTCCCTCTATCCCAATTAATATCTAGGGCAGATTTTGGCAACCTTCGGCACTCCAGGTGTTGTGGACTTCTTCCCCCATAATGCTCTAACAGCCAAAATCAGGGGACATGTAGTCCACAATATCTGGAATGCCTAAGGTTGCCTGCTCAGGGGCTAGGGAATTAAAATCTCCAATGCTTAGAGTTGTACCCAGATGTGCAGGAATTTATGTTTTTGGTTTTCCAGGTGTGAATGTGAGTGAATTGTGATAGGTGGGTGCTATGAGATCAAGATATGGGGATGCTGAGAACCGTTCTGGGGCTGATATATGTGTAGACTGTGTGGTTTATAGATTCAATGGAGCCAAGGTGAGTGTAGTTTGTTTTGAAATGACTGTGCAAATTATATACAGGTGCAGCAGACAATGGAAAATTAAGGAGGTAGACTTAAATGGAAACTATAGGTGCCAGGAATACAATGCTATATTCCCGGCACTATAGCTCCCACTGCCTCCCTCCCTCGCACCCGCTCCCACTAGTCAGTGAATAAAGGGTTAAAAACATTTATTTACTTTCTTTACCCGAGCGCCGGTGCTGGGTCACGACTCCACCTCTTCCATCCCCACGATGAGTGCCGAGCCTGCATTAGACCTCCCCATAGGAAAGCATTGAATCATGCTTTCCTATAGGGAAAAATATGACGCTGGAGGTCCTCATGTAGATCCGTTAGGATCTGGGAGAAAGCCACTGGAGGCAGACTTAGTGCTGAAATGTAAACAAGACCACTTCAATTAGCTGAAGTGGACTGGGTGCCTATTGGTTTTTGCACGCCCCGTCCCAATGACATGTCACTCATTCCTTCTTTGTGGTCCAATCAAAATTGTCCCAGAGAGACGCATTTGATTGAACCAATCTCTAGGCTCAGAGCCTTGTGCTGTGCGAGATAGTGGGGGTGTACAGAGAGAGGTAGGGGATTTGTTCTAAAAAAAAAACATTGAAGGGAGCCGGGGAGGGAGTGCTCGGAAGAAGGGGAGATTTATGCATCCCCTTATGCATCTCCCAGCACTGCATTCATGAGTAAAAGCTCACTACGTCTATATTTTTTTGCACAGAATTAACATTAGGCTGCCTGGAACAGTCATGCGTGGAAGGAATTAATCTAACCCCTGGCACAAAAGTGCAAATATCTATTTCAAGCAGAATCCTTGAACATACGGACTAATTTCTCCATGACCACTTCTAAAAGCAGCAGTGATCATTGAAGCTGGAGTAACCCTTTAAGGCACCTCTGAGCCAAAATATTGTATTATGGGGTTTTATTTACCCTAATAAACCTTATTCTCACATAGGCACCAGCTTAGTTTATCGTTCTATTTGCTCTCGGATCGTGTTATCCCATTTCTACAGAGACCCTGAGTCCTTAGTCGTGCCAGGTTTAAAAGCATGACACATAGCAGCAGGAGACCACTGGAAGGCTAAGACCCTATCTGTGGCCAATCTGATGGAGATGAAGAATATGTTGGCTGGGTCTCTAACTCTCTACCTCTTCATCTGATTAATTTTTCATATTAAACCAAAACAGATGGGGCTCAGATTAGAAGGAAGGTAGGATTTACCAGAACACAGCTCTGACTCCCGTCATAGTGCGGCAGAGTTAAACCAAGGGGGGCGGGGTGATCTATGTACAGTTACAAATGTAACCCTTTTATTGTATTTTTCTAAAGCTGTACCATTCAAATCCCCTCCCCACCCCAACGTTCTTAATTTTACTCAATGCCCTAGAACTGCAACCCCTATTATGCTCTGCCATCCTATGTCTTCTAGCTTGGGCAGTTATGTCTTGTCACCGCATTAACCCTTTCCTTCCTGCACACAATTTTAAAGGAGTATAAAAAGGTCACATGCATCTACCGCGAGTTGTTGCCAAAAATAAAACTCATATTATGCTCAGGCAGAAGTTATTGAGCTTCACTACCAGAGCTCATAAATGCTTATACCATGACAATATATATTATTCTTTATTTTAATGAAAGATAGCATTGGGTTAGCAATCCCGTGGGCATGTGAGCTTACAACCTATGATTGTGCAATGGTAGTAAAATGTAAAAATCGAATTTATTGCTTACATATTTTAATATTCACAATAGTGATAAAATAACATGACAGTAGCGATGTATTGTCTTGTTTGTACAATATAGCTACAGAAAGCACAAGGCGTACATGGTTTTAGGATGCTTTGTCTTGTTTGAATGTATTTTTCTTTCTTTGAAAGGCCGTTAAATGGAAGAAAATGACACTGACTACAGAACACAAAGCAGAAAACGAAGAAATAAAGACAAGCTTTTAAAATAAAAAAAATTTAAAATGTTGATATCGTAACTATTTCCTGACCACAGGAAAGTGCTGATTGTAAACGGGTTAATGTGCCCCATGTCTAAACATCCTTATTAATTCAGGGTATTTGGCAACTTCCAGAGGCTTAAAATCCTATAATGAATTCCCAAGAGTGTGCTGTGGCTTTATATCTACTGAGCTGGACTTGTGTGGCAGGAAGTAGAATATTGCAAACAGCTGTGTAACTGAGGCAGACATTATCTGAAGCATCCTCAAGCCCAACATTACACCGAGCATCCTACTGCCTTTCTAACTATCTCATTATATGCACTCCAGCTTTCTAATGCATTCAAACTACCTTAGTATCACCTCACGGTTCTCCCAGCATTCCGATGGAATTCTAACTGTCTCAGTGTAACCATCACTTTACTCCCATCATTTTAATTATTTCACTATAAAGCTCTCACTACACTCATCTTTGTAATGATTCCTCACTGACTCAGTATAAAGCGAACTATTCTCCCAGCATTAATTTCTAACTGACTTAGTATTGTAACCCCAGTCGTGATAAAGGGTCTTCTGTATCTTCTACCCGGTCTGACAGAAAGTGCTCACTTAAAACAGCTTCCTGTCCGAGTGGGGAGAGGATAGAGAAGATTCTCGACCACGGTCCACATGCCCACACTACAAAGAAGTAAGCAGGAGTAAAGGGGAAAGAGACCACAAAGGGCAAGACAATAAAAAGAGGGGATAAGAAACACAAAAAGGGGTAAGAATTTAAAAAGAATGGTTAAGAGAAACACAAGTAAAGATGCATTTTTGTTTTGGCAGAGGGAGGGCGGCAACATCCATGCTTGCATGTGAAGCGAAAAGTTCTTGCACCGGCCCTGGCCTCCTTAGTAGCCTAACTGGTAATTCAACTCTGGCATTCACAGTATTCCCAACATTCTAATCCATTCCTAACTGTCTTATTCACTATTCTCCAGGCATTTGGGGCCCCCACTGCATGAACGTGGACTAGCTGTTAAGGAAGATGTTTGCTCTTCCCGCTGGCCGGGCCTCCCCATTCGTATCTGCCACCATGCCGCCATGGCCTTGGTGGTCATGTGGGAAATCTGGCCCTGGGTAGACCAAGCATTCTGTTACACAGTGCCTCCTTGCAATTCTCTCCTTATAAAATATCATTTTAAGATTATTTTGTCAAAGGTAAAGATGCATGAATGTATCCACCAATTAAAGGGAGTGTACTTCAAGTGGTTATGGTTCCTCACATTCCAAGAAATTACTAAACTGTGCATTGTTAAACTGTTTTCAATCAATGTGAAATTGGGGTCGCAGTCATCCCATGGTTCTGCTCCTCTACTGGTGAGTGGAGCAAACGCAGGTTACATTCCGCAAAAAAAATCATGCCGGCGGTGGATGACATTGATGGACTGAGATTACTCAGCTGTACTCAAATTTTGGATTTTGTGAACTATTAATACTACAGCTAGAATCTCCCAAGCCACGCTGTGATGGGGAATTCTTACTAGCAATATAACCATGACTAATCTAGCTGCTAGCCAGGGCTTACATTTAGTAAACGGTGAGCCGTATTAAGTTGATACCATGGTTTGTAAAATTTACACTAAAAAAAAATTGCAACCAAAAAAAAATCCCTCAATTTAATTTTTTTAATTTTAATTTTATTTAAATTTCTTTTATACTGGTAGAGCACAGCACAGTACGTGATTCACTATAACCCACTGAATAGGCCCTTATATGTATCCGGTGTCATATCAACTGCCTAGAAATCTGTGGTCCCAGCTGTTGTTCAACTATGATACCTTTTATCTTCAGCCATGTTTATTTATATCATATCTTGCATTATCTGATGTGCTACATACCAAACTGTCCTACGGTTCTTTTCATCTCAACCCATTTATTTTTTATGTTTCCATTTGTGAACTGTTCTGACTCAATCTTTATCATGAGAAGGTTTTCCTCCTGGAAGCAAGACCTTATAACTGGCTTGTAAAAAGGTATCAAGAAAAATGTGATTAATGATAGCGGTTACACTTTCTACTACATTGATGATGGGCAGTGGTTAACGCTTTAAAAGGGTACTTGTCATGGTACCCACAATTTATGAGAAAGAGAATAAAATGTCCCAATCTAACAGATTTCAACAGGAAATATTTTTAAGCCAAAACACTTGAGCAGAAAACATTGCTGATTTGAAGATAATTTTTTCCAATTCAGCTATCGTGGCCTAACGTGTTAGTTCCCTTGTGAATTCCTGGCAGTTCACAGTTTAAAAAACGCTGACCGAGTCGGAAAAACAATACCATGTTTGGTATCTCTATAGTTAGGACAATTTATAGAATAAAGTATATTTTAGATCTCTTGAGTATCCTTCTTGGACTTCTAATTGTTGCTAAACTACAGTACCCAGAATTCCCTAACAGTCAGCATACTTGGAAATACAGTTCCAAAGCAGTTATACTCTAAAATGAGCATTGTCGTGAATTCAAAGGGAATTGAAAGTGAATTTTGCATTTAAGGTCGAAATAGCCAAACTATATTTTGTCCAAGACAGCTATGCTTCTAGTTGAAATACTTTGGCATTAAAATTTAAAATCACTTTCAATTCCCAGAAATGCTCACTTTAGAGAATAACCCTGTAAGACTGGACTTAATCATGACCGCAAATAGTTAGCACATTTGATGGTGACTTAGCAACCGCTGCTGAAGACATCTTGTCTCCATCTGTTGGCATACAGGACTTTTTATGCCCACAGAGACTATAAGCTTTGAATGTCAAATGGTCTACACACGTCTCTGGGAATACAGTGACAGATCAAAATAACTACCTGTAGTGGAAACAGGAGAACTGGTCCCAGGCTTAGGATCCAGACCTATTCCTTACAGAGTTTGTCCTTCCTCCTAAGGGAAGCTATATCAGAGAGCATGCCTTTCCTTCCAGCGCTAGCTGCATAGTAGCATGCCTCCCAACTGTCCCATTAAGTGGGACAGTCCCGGTTTTCGTCAGACAGGTAAACACAAGTCAACCAATAACCGTTAAGAGTTGGAAAAGTACCCAATCACACTAAATGTTAAACTAAATTACAGCAAGTATGAATAGAGAATCATGTGTGGGTACAGACAATGACAAGGGCCATGGAACTGTCTTCAACATTCATAGCAAGAGTGCATCAACAGACACACTTGAAATATGATTAGGGCACTTGGATCTTGCAGAGAGCACTGAAACTGTGCTTCCGACATGGTCTGCACTCAGTGGGCCAGCCTGTTTGATGAACAGGAAGCCTGATGTGTAGTCATTTGCCATTAACTCTTGTGGACCTGCACCCTTTCTGGCAGGTCCACTCTTTGGGGGCAGAGCTAGTGACACAATTGAGTAACTGCAAATAATAAAAGACACAGGCGACACTCCAAGGTTCAATTGAGGCACTAGTCCACCCTGTTACTTCCCTCTTACCAGGGTCCCGATTTGCAGAACACCAGAATTCTGAGGTATGTAGTAATTCAAAGGATCTTCCAGAGAGATATAGCTTCGGCACACGTTCCTCAAATTACTCCACAAATATCAGCCAGACACTTGATCAAGTGGAGAACAGTATAGCTTTATTGAGACACACACACGGTTCTTATACATGCCTTTCACACAGGTAAACACAAGTCAACCAATAACTGTTAAGACTTGGGAAAGCACCCAATCGCACTAAAAAGTTTAATTAAATTACAACCAGTATAATAAGAGAACCATGGGTGGGTACAGACAGTGACACGGGCCATGGACCACATAGGAGACTTAACATATTGGCAGAGCAACGAGTTTGAAATGGTCTGGAAGGCCTCAGTGGGACAATGACCTGTTCAGTATCTGGTCAGTTGGCACCAGATGACATGGCAGCCAATGAAAAGTGGGGAAGCTGCTGTTACACACGCTGCCCTTTTATATTAAATTAAATTTATTTATTTTGCTGTATTGAATTTACTTGCTTTCCACTTAATATTGATTTATGCAACTATACTTAAAGGAACACTATGGCGTTAGTAATACAAACATGTATTCCTTTGAGGGGCCCAAAGCAGCTGCCCTATTTGCCCTCTGCCCGCAACAATTTCTTTGATGAGGGGGCCCATCAGGTGGCCCATGCAGTTAGGGCCACCTGGTGGGCATTTGTAAGCAGGGGCACGTTGGCTCTTAACAGCACGACTGGACCCCTTGCTTTTCGGCAGCTAGTGCAGAGCAGCGTGGAAGGGAGAACCCGGATGAAGCAGTGCGGAGAGGGACAGGAAGGCAGAGCTGGACCCCAACTCCCAGCCACTGCAGCCAGCACACTGGACCCCTGTGAAGCCACCCTTCAGCAAAAGGTAAGAATCTGGAGGGTGGCGTTCAAAGTGTAGATTTTGAATGTGTGTCTGAGTGTGTGTGTCAGTATGCCTGTCAGTGTATGTGTGTGTGACTGTCTGTGTGTGTCAGTATATCTGTCATTATGTGTGTGTGTGTGTGTGTGTGTGTCAGTATGTCTGTCAGTGTCTTTATGTGTGTGTTAGTGTGTCTGTGTATGTTAGTGTGTCAGTATGTCTGTCAGTGTATGTGTCTCCATGTGTGTCTGTGTCTGTATGTGTGTCAGTATATGTGCCTCTATGTCAGCATGTCTGTTAATATATGTGTCAGTATGTGTATGTGTATCTGTATGTTGTCAGTGTGTGTATCTGTGTATGTGTAAGTGTCAGTGTGTATATTTGTGCATCTGTATGTAGTCAGTGTGTGTATCTGTGTGTCTGTGTATCTACATGTGAGTCAGGTTGTGTATCTGTGTGTCTGTATGTGTGTCAGTGTGTGTATCTCTATGTTGTCATTGTGTGTATCTGTGTATCTATACGTAGTTAGTGTGTGTGTCAGTGTATCTGTGTGTCTGCATGTGTGTGACGTTGTGTATCTGTGTGTCTGTATGTGTGTCAGTGTATCTGTATATTGTCATTGTGTGTATCTGTGTATCTATATGTAATCAGCGTGTGTATCTGCATGTGTTTTAGTATGTGTATCTTTGTGTCTGTATCTGCATGAGTGTCAAGGTGTGTATTGGTGTGTATGTATAGTGTCAGTGTGTGTCTGTGTATATACATGTGTATCAGTGTGTGTGTGTATATCACAGTGTGTGTGTGGCAGTGTATGTGTATACATCTCAGCATTCAAATGCCAACACTACACACAAATACACCACTGCATTCAAACTTCAACACAACATACAATCACACACCTGCATTAAAATGTTAACACTACATACAAACACAACCCTACATTCACACAAACAGACTCCATACAAAAACATGCTTACATTCAACCATACAAATACTGCTCAGTGCTAAATACAACCTTGTAAGCATGGGAAAATGGAAGAGCCCCAGCTGTCAAAGCATTGTTGGAGTTGCATGACCATTTGGCCACCCTTGCAATAGCAGGGCCCAAAATAAGTCTTGCACCAGGGCCCTCTCTACTTTAGCTCCTCCGCTGTGTCAGGGAGTGGGGGGAAAGGGTCCAGGGGGCCCAAACAAATGCTTGCCCAGGGTCCAACCATTATTAAAGACAGCCCTACTTACACCTGACAGTTCTTGACACTGGGCAGAGGTGCCACCATAAAGAAGTGACAATCCTCCAGCCTTCACCTGTGAAAGTTGCAGGGAAATTAGCTATATGTATGGAGAATCCCACAGCCTCACGGAATCCTCCAGACCTCAATAGACCTCAACAGCGTACTCTTGCGCATGCAGTGATGTCGTCTCCTGGAACAGTCGAGCATCGGCCAAAAGAGGATGGCGGTGCCAGCGAGGGACAGTTTTAGGGGAGTAAACCTCACATTTGCAGCCACCGGACACCCAGTGGCAATGTCATTGTCGGGGATATTTGGACAATATGCAACGTCCCTAGACAGTGACAATTCCGCTTTATTTGAATTAGTTTGACAATAAAGGCCTTACTCTCAGTTTTATCATCAACATCATTTTTAAACTGCAATGCAGATTTAAATGTATTTAGGTTCTATCATGTTAAATATTAGATTTAAAGTTACGGTAACATTCAGAAAATGTTTTTAAACCTTACACTTTTGTTTTAAATGTCAGCAGTTTATCCATTAAGCTGGGAACGGTGAAGAAACAGGAAAGGGCCTGATAAGCTTCAATCCATAAAAAAAAACTAAATTTCAACAATTTGCCAACCCTGTGAATTTTACAACTTGGCTATTCTCACTAAAAATTATCCTGTGGATGATTTGTTTAGCCATAGATTTTAGTATTCCTGTGTTGGTCACATTCCTTTTTTTAATACAATGGATTTGAACATAGGATTTCCTTTCAAACCCACAAATGTGTGAGATATGGGGAACTACTAATTCTATACATTCTTACATGTATGCAACCCTAGTCTAAGTCTTACTGTGATCTAACAATTAAGATACTAATAATAGCTAATTTTAACACTCAGTCTTTCTCTTCTCTGTTTTAAGTAGTGTCTTTCAGTTTCAAGATCCATTGAAATACTTAAAAAAATAAAATACGAAAAAACTAAGAAAAAAAACTACTAGTTACATTTCATACTGTGTAGTGTGTGCAACTATATACCGGTAGTTATAGTTAGAGGATTCAAGCAATTAGTATATATAAAGCAATATATATCTAGACTCCATTTTTTCACCCACTAGCCATTGGCAAGTAGTCATTTAGCCCTTTCCAGCAATAATACCCACCCCACCCCCATTCCAGTTGCCACACTGGATGGATGGATAGATGAATAGACAGACAGACAGACATATATTAAGAGATAGATAGATAGACAGACAGATAGATTAAGAGGTAGATAGATAGACAGACAGACAGATATATTAAGAGATAGACAGACAGACAGATAGATTTGCTAATCGAAAAACAACAAAGGAGCATTGGTGTGTCTTAACTCTCACAAAAAAAGGAAAACTATAATATTATTAAGTAATTGAGCACAATATTCAGACACTTTGTAGTATGGAACAGGAGGCATGTACAATACTTGGGCTTCCAGCTGCATCTTCCCCACCTTTGAGGCCTTTGCCCCTTTAAACGTAATGTTCATATCCAGGGTTCCAACCAATTTTTTAATTATGGGTAGGGTACCGTGAACTAGAAAAACTCTAGATTAGTGATTTTTTTTATCTCAGGACCAGCAACCTAGAAATTAGTAATTAGTAAAATTGTAATTAGCATTATATCATGCTTGCCAATGGTGCGAAATGGCACATAATATTCCTGAATTAGTTATTGAAGGTGCACTGCCTTCCACAATACAGTGAGAATCCTCTAATACAGGGCGGAAGGTAAACTGCGGAATTGATTTTCTTACATATTAGGCAACGGGTCGAGAATTCAATTTCTGAGCTCAAAACTGGAAATTGGGTCACCAACTTATTATTACGTACAGTATGTATTTTGGGTTCCTGTCCAAAAAGGTTAAAAATCAGTGCTCTAGATGACTGGAAAAGAAGCCAGAAGTAACTCATGTTACCATAGTTATAGGAGAAAGTGTTAGTGTTGCCAATTGGAGTTTTAACTGGGAAACAACATTGCCTGTCCCTGCGGACTTTCATTAATTAGTAAAATGTATCACACGCTATGAGGCTGCATTGGCAGGCAACGTTCCTCAATACACACATCGTACAGCGGCATTGGAACTAATAAACTAGAGGAAAAACCCTTTTTTTCCCAGGGCCATCAATTATTCACCTGCTGTTTCACATCCATTCACCACGTCCGTGTCTCCCCATGGCTGTTATAGGTCCAAGATGCTATTAAAACGTGTATTGACTATAATGGCACCCTGGAGCCTGAAGATCTATTTCCTGAGTTTTCAGAATAGAAGGTGAAATAAAGATGTGTGTAAAACATTACTGTATCTCTTTGAAACAAAATAAAACAAGATTTATACTAGTAATTAAACATCTATTTAAAAATCAGTCTTCTGATCTTTGTGTAACGGATTTGCCCGGTCACTTTTAATAACTCGAGCCGGACTCTAGTCACCTCCTCCACAATAGTGCTATCAACATGTATTTTTCAGGTTAGTATTGTTAGGCGCCCTGGTTGGGGAGCGGTGTCTTGGTACACCCCTACAATTGATATGGGGCGGTAACGGTGTCTTGGTACACCCCTACAATTGATATGGGGGGTAGTGGTGTCTTGGTACACCCCTACAATTGATATGGGGCGGTAGCGGTGTCTTGGTACACCCCTACAATTGATATGGCGGGTATCGTGTCTTGGTACACCCCTACAATTGATATGGCGGGTATCGGTGTCTTGGTACACCCCTACAATTGATATGGGGGGTAGCGGTGTCTTGGTACACCCCTACAATTGATAAGGTGGGTAGCGGTGTCTTGGTACACCCCTACAATTGATATGGGGGGTAGCGGTGTCTTGGTAGACCCCTACAATCAATATGTTGGGTAGCGGTGTCTTGGTACACCCCTACAATCAGTATGTTGGGTAGCGGTGTCTCGGTACACCCCTATAATTTAACCTGGTGGAAACGTGGCCATATTTGGCGGCCAGTTTCTGTATTAACATGTTATTTGGATTGTTATCTATTGTTATTATTGGGGGGGGGTCATTGCTAGGGGGATGTTATGTATGTGGGGGATGTTAATTTTAATAAGTTCTGTTTGCAATGACCCCATTTGTTCCTACTTAATTAATTTAGTTATAATTCAATAAAGCTGTGGATTAATATCTCCAACAGTGTAACCTGTGTCCGTGTCTTTATGGGGGCTGGGCAAGGTTAGCGCATATGCCGGCAAATCCGACTGTGCACCTGTCATGTCCAGGCAGGTCATAGTGAAATCATTTAGGTAGGAATGGAGATGGAGCTTGTCTGCTAGCTATACATTTGGCATACAGTTTTGTAGCTGAATTAGGTAAACTGATCAAACCAAATTCTGACAACAATGTGGCTGTTTCTCCCAGCTCAGGGACATTTTAAAATGATTTTAAAGAAACAAAGTCATACGTTAGTATTATTTAATTTGAAAACATGTATCAGTGCATATAAAAGGTCACCAAATAGATCATTCAAAACACATTTATGAAAAATGACCATGCTTGTTCTGTGTGTTAATTGCATTTAAATGTTAGCTAATAATCATATATTCATTCTATTTTATGATCCCTTTATAAGAATCAACCAAACAAATGATTGAACTTGATAAAAATGTGGGGTGACTTTAAGCCTAATTTAATATGCAAAAATGTCAGTGACTTGCAATTTGTGACATCATATCATGGTTATGACAGGTCGATGACATCACAATAGAACAGTTATCTCCAGAGTTCCGGCTCATCTTTGTTTCTTCATTGAGTGCAGGGGATTTACCAGTCAGCTGGTTTATGTCTATTCTTCATCTCTGAGGAAACCATGAAACCATAGTCTCTCCATCAAGTTTATAGCGTGGAAATATTACAGCTCCTCTAATGGGAATTGTAAAGAATACAAATATCCATCTACTGCAAAATATCCATAGCAGGTAAGAAAGGAAGGATTGGAAAAGAAGAAATGAAGATTCTCGAGTACGTTCTCTGTCATATTAGGATATGCACTACGTGAGCAGGGATACCCTATCTATGTATTGTACAATTCATGTTATAATGAAAGCTCTGTGAGCAATCATCCTTCTCTGGATTATACAATTCATAATGAAAGCTCTGTATTGTAACTCTTTATCTATATGGTCACATTCTTAGTAGATTGTAAGCTCTTTGAGCAAGGACCTCATTCTCTTTATTGTACTGTTCATATTAGAGTGTAAGCTCTGTGAGCAAGGACCTCCCTCTTTTTATTGTACTGTTTATATAAGAGTGTAAGCTCTGTGAGCAGAGATCTCATTCTCTGTATTGTACTGTTCTTATTTGAGTGTAAGCTCTGTGAGCCGGGACCTCATTCTCTGTATTGTACTGTTTATATTAGATTGTAAGTAGTTTGAGCAAGGACCTCATTCTCTGCATTGTACTGTTCATATTAGAGTGTAAGCTCTGTGAGCCAGGATCTCATTCTCTACATTGTACTATTCATGTTAGAGTGTAAGCTCTGTGAGCAAGGATCTCCCTCTTTTTATTGTACTGTTTATATTAGAGTGTAAGCTCTGTGATCCAAGACCTCATTCTCTGTTTTGTACTGTTTATATTAGAGTTTAAGCTCTTAGAGCGGTTGAGCTCATTCTCTGTTTTGTACTGTTAATATTAGATTCTAAGCTTTGTGAGCATCGATATCATTCTCTGTATTGTACAGTTCATATTAGATTGTAAGCTCTGTGAGCGGAGACCTCATCCTCTGTGTTGTACTGTTCAGATTAGATTGTAAACCCAGTGAGCAGGGAATTCATTCTCTGTATTATAATGTTCATATTAGAGTGTAAGCTCTGTGAGCCAGGACCTCATTCTCTGTATCGTGCTTTTCATGTTAGATTGTAAGCTCTGTGAGCAGGGATCTCCCTCGTTGTATTGTACTGTTCATATTTGAGTGTAAGCTCTGTGAGCAAGAACCTCGTTCTATGTATTGTTCACATTAGAGTGTAAGCTCTGTGGGAAAGGACGTCATTCTCTGTATTGTACTGTTCATATTAAATTGTAAGCTCTGTGAACAGCTACTCTCTGTAGCTGTTCACTATGTTAAAGATTAAGCTTTATGAGTAGGGATCTTATTTTCTGTATCATACTGTCCAAATTAGAGTGTAAGCTCTGTGAGCCAAGACCTCATTCTCTGTATTGTAATGTTCATATTAGATTGTAAGCTCTGTGAGCACGAATCTCCCTTGTTGTATTGTAATGTTCATACTTGAGTGTAAGATCTTTGAGCAAAGACCTCCTTCTCTATATTGTTCATGTAAGAGTGTATGCTCTGCACGCAAGGACCTTATTATCCATAATTGTACTGTTCCTATTAGAGTGTAAGCTCTGTGAGCCAGGACCTCATTCTCTGTATTATCCTGTTCATATCAGATTGTAAGCTCTGTGAGCAGGGATCTCCCTTGTTGTGTTGTAATGTTCATAATTTAAGTGTAAGCTCTGTGAGCTGGGATCTCATTCTCTGTATTGTACTGTTCTTATTAGAGTGTTAGCTCTGTGAGCCAGGACCACATTCTCTGTATTCTACTGTTTATATTAGAGTGTAAGCTCTGTGAGCAAAGATCTAATTCTCTGTATTGTACTGTTACAAACTAGAGTGTAAGCTCTGTGAGCCAGGAAATCTTTCCCTGTATTGTACTGTTCATATTAGAGTGTTAGCTCTGTGAGCCAGGGCCGCATTCTCTGTATTGTACAGTTCATATTAGAGTGTAAGCTCTGTGAGCAAAGACTTTATTTTCTGTATTGTACTGTTTTTATTAGAATGTAAGTTATGTGTAATCAGGACCTTATTCTCTGTATTGTACTGTTCATATTAGATTGTAAGCTCTGTGAGCAGAGATCTCCCTTGTTGTATTGTAATGCTCATATTTGAGTGTAAGCTCTGTGAGTAAGGATCTCATTCTCTGTATTGTTCATATTAGAGTGTAAGCTCTGTGAGTAAGGATCTCATTCTCTGTATTGTTCATATTAGAGTGTAAGCTCTGTGAGCAAGGACCTTATTATTCGTATTGTACTGTTCATCATATTAGAATGTAAGCTCTATGAGCAATAACCTCATTCTCTGTATTGTACTGTTCAGATTAGAGTGTAAGCTCTGTGAGCAAGGACCTCATTACCTATATTGTACTGTTCATATTAGATTGTAAGCTCTGTGAGCAGGGATCTCACTTGTTGTATTGTAATGTTCATATTAGAGTGTAAGCTCTGTGAGCAAGGACCTCATTGTCTGTATTTCACTGTTCATATTAGAGTGTAAGCTCTGTGAGCCAGGACAGCATTCTCTGTATTGTACTGTTTATATTAGAGTGTAAGCTCTGTGAGCAAGGACCTTATTATCTGTATTGCACTGCTCAGATTAGAGTGTAAGCTCTGTGAGCAAGGACCTTATTATCTGTATTGTACTGTTCATATTAGAGTGTAAGCCCTGTGAGCAAGGACCTCATTACCTATATTGTACTGTTCATATTAGATTGTAAGCTCTGTGAGCAGGGATCTCACTTGTTGTATTGTAATGTTCATATTAGAGTGTAAGCTCTGTGAGCAAGGACCTCATTGTCTGTATTTCACTGTTCATATTAGAGTGTAAGCTCTGTGAGCCAGGACAGCATTCTCTGTATTGTACTGTTTATATTAGAGTGTAAGCTCTGTGAGCAAGGACCTTATTATCTGTATTGCACTGCTCAGATTAGAGTGTAAGCTCTGTGAGCAAGGACCTTATTATCTGTATTGTACTGTTCATATTAGAGTGTAAGCCCTGTGAGCAAGGACCTCATTATCTGTATTCACCTATTCATATTAGAGTGTAAGCTCTTTGAGCAGGGACCTCCTTCTCTGTATTGTACTGTTCATATAAGAGTGTAAGCTCTGTGAGCTTGAGATGTATGTGGGGGGGAGGGGCTTTCAACCTGATTTATTATGCAGAAATGTCTGTCACATGACCACATGATGACCAACAGCATATGACAGGTATGACAGGTCGATGACATCACAATAGAACAGTTATCTCCAGAGATCTGGCTCATCTTTGTTTCTTCATTGAGTGCAGGGGGATTTACCAGTCAGCTGGTTTATGTCTAGTCTTCATCTCTGAGGAAACCATGAAACAATAGTCTCTCCATCAAGTTTATAGCGCGGAAATATTACAGCTCTTCTAATGGGAATTGTAAAGAAAACAAATATCCATCTACTGCAAAATATCCATAGCAGGTAAGAAAGGAAGGATTGGAAAAGAAGAAATGAAGATTCTTGAGTACGTTCTCTGTCATATTAGGATATGCACTACGTGAGCAGGGATACCCTATCTATGTATTGTACAATTCATGTTATAATGAAAGCTCTGTGAGCAATCATCCTTCTCTGTATTATACAATTTGTACAAATATGAAAACTCTGTATTGTAACTCTTTATCTGTATGGTCACATTCTTACTAGATTGTAAGCTCTGTGAGCAAGGACCTTATACTCTGCATTGTACTGTTCATATTAGATTATAAGCTCTTTGAGCAAGGATCTTATTCTCTGAAGTGTACTGTTCATATTAGAGTGTAAGCTCTGTGAGCAAGGACCTCCCTCTTTTTATTGTACTGTTTATATAAGAATGTAAGCTCTGTGAGCAGAGGCCTCATTCTCTGTATTGTACTGTTCATATTAGAGTGTAAGCTCTGTGAGCAAGGACCTCATTCTCTGCATTGTACTGTTCATATTAGAGTGTAAGCTCTGTGAGCCAGGATCTCATTCTCTACATGGCACTATTCATTTTAGAGTGTAAGCTCTGTGAGCAAGGATCTCCCTCTTTTTATTGTACTGTTTATATTAGAGTGTAAGCTCTGTGATCCAAGACCTCATTCTCTGTTTTGTACTGTCTATATTAGCGTGTAATCTCTGTGAGCAGGAACCTCATTCTCTGTTTTGTACTGTTCATATTAGAGGGTAAGCTCTTTGAGCGGTTGATCTCATTCTCTGTTTTGTACTGTTAATATTAGATTGTAAGCTCTGTGAGCAGGGAACTCATTCTCTGTATTATAATGTTCATATTAGAGTGTAAACTCTGTGAGCAAGGACCTCATTCTCTGTATCGTGCTGTTCATGTTAGATTGTAAGCTCTGTGAGCAGGGATCTCCCTCGTTGTATTGTACTGTTCATATTTGAGTGTAAGCTCTGTGAGCAAGAACCTCATTCTATGTATTGTTCACATTAGAGTGTAAGCTTTGTGGGAAAGGACCTCATTCTCTGTATTGTACTGTTCATATTAGATTGTAAGCTCTGTGAGCAAGGACTTCATTCTCTGTAGCTGTTCACCATGTTAAAGGTTAAGCTTTATGAGTAGGGATCTTATTTTCTGTATCATACTGTCCAAAATAGAGTGTAAGCTCTGTGAGCCAAGACCTCATTCTCTGTATTGTAATGTTCATATTAGATTGTAAGCTCTGTGAGTACGGATCTCCCTTGTTGTATTGTAATGTTCATATTTGAGTGTAAGCTCTTTGAGCAAAGACCTCATTCTCTGTATTGTTCATAAAAGAGTGTATGCTCTGCACGCAAGGACCTTATTATCCATAATTGTACTGTTCCTATTAGAGTGTAAGCTCTGTGAGTCAGGATCTCATTCTCTGTATCATCCTGTTCATATCAGATTGTAAGCTCTGTGAGCAGGGATCTCCCTTGTTGTATTGTAATGTTCATAATTTAAGTGTAAGCTCTGTGAGCGGGGATCTCATTCTCTGTATTGTACTGTTCTTATTAGAGTGTTAGCTCTGTGAGCCAGGACCACATTCTCTGTATTGTACTGTTTATATTAGAGTGTAAGCTCTGTGAGCAAAGACCTCATTCTCTGTATTGTATTGTTACAAACTAGAGTGTAAGCTCTGTGAGCCAGGAAAGCTTTCTCTGTATTGTACTGTTCTTATTAGAGTGTTAGCTCTGTGAGCAAGGGGCCGCATTCTCTGTATTGTACAGTTCATATTAGATTGTAAGCTCTGTGAGCAGAGATCTCCCTTGTTGTATTGTAATGCTCATATTTGAGTGTAAGCTCTGTGAGCAAAGACCTTATTTTCTGTATTGTACTGTTTTTATTAGATTGTAAGCTATGTGTAATCGGGACCTTATTCTCTGTATTGTACTGTTCTTATTAGAGTGTAAGGTCTGTGAGCCAGGGCCCCTATTCTCTGTATTGTACTGTTCACATTAGATTGTAAGCTCTGTGAGCAGAGATCTCCCTTGTTGTATTGTAATGCTCATATTTGAGTGTAAGCTCTGTGAGCAAGGACCTTATTATTCGTATTGTACTGTTCATCATATTAGAATGTAAGCTCTATGAGCAATAACCTCATTCTCTGTATTGTACTGTTCAGATTAGAGTGTAAGCTCTGTGAGCAAGGACCTCATTACCTATACTGTACTGTTCATATTAGATTGTAAGCTCTGTGAGCAGGGATCTCCCTTGTTGTATTGTAATGTTCATATTAGAGTGTAAGCTCTGTGAGCAAGGACCTTATTATCCATATTGTACTGTTCATCATATTAGAGTGTAAGCTCTGTGAGCAATAATCTCATTGTCTGTATTGCACTGTTCATATTAGAGTGTAAGCTCTGTGAGCCAGGACAGCATTCTCTGTATTGTACTGTTTATATTAGAGTGTAAGCTCTGTGAGCAAGGACCTTATTATCTGTATTGTACTGTTCAGATTGGAGCGCAAGTTCTGTGAGCAAGGACCTTATTATCTGTATTGTACTGCTCAGATTAGAGTGTAAGCTCTGTGAGCATGGACCTTATTATCCATATTGTACTGTTCATCATATTAGAGTGTAAGCTCTGTGAGCTTGAGATATATGTGGTGGGGAGGGGCTTTAAACCTGATTTATTATGCAGAAATGTCTGTCACATGACCACATGATGACCAACAGCATATGACAGGTATGACAGGTCGATGACATCACAATAGAACAGTTATCTCCAGAGATCTGGCTCATCTTTGTTTCTTCATTGAGTGCAGGGGGATTTACCAGTCAGCTGGTTTATGTCTATTCTTCATCTCTGAGGAAACCATGAAACAATAGTCTCTCCATCAAGTTTATAGCGTGGAAATATTACAGCTCCTCTAATGGGAATTGTAAAGAATACAAATATCCATCTACTGCAAAATATCCATAGCAGGTAAGAAAGGAAGGATTGGAAAAGAAGAAATGAAGATTCTCGAGTACGTTCTCTGTCATATTAGGATATGCACTACGTGAGCAGGGATACCCTATCTATGTATTGTACAATTCATGTTATAATGAAAGCTCTGTGAGCAATCAACCTTCTCTGGATTATACACTATGACCTGATATAATACAATTTAGAAATGTTTCAATAATGTTAGAAATACTTTCCATATAATTTACGTACAATGATTCTCTGTATTGTCACATTCTTATTAGAGTGTAAGCTCTGTGATCCAGGACCTCCCTCTCTTTATTGTACTGTTCATATTAGAGTGTAAGCTCTGTGAGCAAGGACCTTATTCTCCATAATGTACTGTTCATCATATTTGAGTGTAAACTCTGTGAGCTATAACCTCATTCACTGTATTATACTGTTTATATTAGAATGTAAGCTCTGTGAGCAAGGACGTCATTTTCTGTACTGCACTGTTCATATTAGAGTGTTAGCTCTGTGTATTGTACTGTTTGTATTAGAGTGTAAGCTCTGTGAGCAGGGAACTCATTCTCTGTATTGTACTGTTAATATTAGAGTGTAAGCTCTATGAGCAAGGACTTCATTTTATGTATTGAGCTGTTCATCATATTAAAGATTAAGCTCTATGAGCTGGGATCTTATTTTCTGTATTGTACTGTCCAAATTAGAGTGTAAGCTCTGTGAGCCAGGACCTCATTCTCTGTATTGTACTGTCCATATTAGATTGTAAGCTCTGTGAGCAGGGATCTCCTTCTCTGTATTGTTCATATTAGAGTGTATGCAAGGAACTCATTCCCTGTATTGTTCATATTAGGGTGTAAGCTCTGTGAGCAAGGACCTTATTATCCGTATTGTAGTGTTCCTCATATTAGAGTGTAAGCTCTGTGAGCAATAACCTCATTCTCGGTATTGTACTGCTTATATTAGAATGTAAGCTCAGTCAGCAAGGACCTCATTCTCTGTTTTGTACTGTTTATATTAGAGTGTAAGCTCTGTGAGCAACGACCTCCTTCTCTGTATTGTTCATATTAGCTCAGTGAGCAAGGACCTCATTCTCTGTTTTGTACTGTTTATATTAGAGTTTAGTTCTGTGAGCAACGACCTCGTTTTCTGTATTGTACTGTTCATATTAGAGTGTAAGCTCTGTGAGCAGGGACCTTATTCTCTGTATTGTGCTGTTCAAATTAGATTGTAAGCTCTGTGAGCCAGTACCTCATTCTCTGTATTGTATTTATATTAGAATATTAGCTCTGTGAGCAGGGACCTCATTCTCTGTATTGTACTGTTCAGATTAGAGTATAAACTCTGTAATTCAGGACGTCATTCTCTGTATTATTCTGTTCATAGTAGAGTGTAAGCTCTGTGAGCAAGGACCTCATTCTCTGTATTATTCTGTTCATAGTAGAGTGTAAGCTCTGTGAACAAGGACCTAATTTTCTGTATTGCACTGTTCATATTAGAGTGAGTTCTGTGAGTAGAGCCTAAATTATCTGTATTTCACTGTTCATATTAGATTGTAAGTTGTGTGAGCGAGGACCTCCTTCTCTGTATTCTACAGTTCATATTAGATTGTAAGTTCTGTGAGCAAGGAACTCATTCTCTGTACTGTATTGTTCATATTAGATTGTAAGCTCTACGAACCAGGACCTCAATCTATGTATTGTACTGTTCCTCATATTACAGTGTGAACTCTGTGAGCCAGGACATCATTCTCTGTATTGTACTGTTCTTCATATTAGAGTGTAAGCTCTGTGAGCAGGGACCACATTCTCCATATTGTACTGTTCATATTAGAGTGTAAGCTCTGGTAGCAGGGACTGATTTTAAATTGTATTATTTTTATTTGTTAGTGTAATATATTCAGCAATATACAGTTAAACACATTAGGTGGTTGTTCCAGGGTTTTAAACTGATCGCCATAAATGGGGTCAGGAAGGAATTTTTTTCCCCCCTGTGAGACATCATCCACCGGGGTTTTTATTTGCCTTCCTCTGGATCAATCCGATATTATTAATCATGAGAATTGCAGCAATGTTAAAATGTCTGCCTGTATATTGCTGTACAATAAATAATAATAAATGTATCTTTAATTGTCCGAGTCTTGAATAATCTCACTACACATCTAGTACTGGATTTAGAATTATATCTTGTATCAATAACAAAGTTAGAAAATATGCATGATACATAACAATACTCACACTAGCTAAATTCACCTACACAGAATTCATCTACACTTTACTGCTAACAAATTAAAAAGTGAGCACATCGGGGCATGAATGGTCACGTAGAGTGTCTGATGTACAATTTAAATTTACATAACTTGCAGAAAATAATTTTAAAAGAAAGGAAATATTTTATATTCAAAATAAAACAGAGTATCACTGCGAAAAAAAGGTGAACACAAGTTAGAGATGATTTTCATTTATCCAATGGTGTTATGTCCACTGAAGTAACATGTCTCTTTTTAAATGGTTGTTCCTACATTTAGAATGATACGGTATCATTCTCACACATACAGATTAGACATTATTGTTTGTGAATACTGCAGCAAAAGTAATACTGAATAATATGGGGAAGTGAAAAGATCTCTCTGGGTTGACGATTTTATATATACAATTATAGGAAAATTATTACAATTAAAGGTGTACTTCACTGAAACATGAATTTAGTGTTTCTTTCACAGTTTTTCAGTTAATAAAATTTCTATATGGGTTGAATCAGTCTGGTACGCATGGGATAATGGCGCAAGCTGTGTAGAAATATGTCAGGTGATCTGTGCTGAGATTATGCCATTGGACAAGTTGTTTAACTGTATTCAATAGCACAATGGTTTAAGTTGTTCTTATGGTAGTCAGGTGTTCAATGATCCCTTATTTGAAACAACTCTTTCTCATAAAACCACTGCTACTAGAGATCAGAGCTTTTAAAGGGACACTATTGTCACCAGAACAACTACAGCTTACTGTATTTGTTCTGGAGAGTAGAATCAGTCCCTTCAGGCTTTTTGCAGTGAACACTCTATTTCCAAAGAAAAGACAATGTTTACATTACAGCCTAGGGATACGTCTAGTGGCCACTCCGCAGATATCTACTAGAGGTGTTTCCTGGGACAGTGCTACACAGTGTGACTAACATTCAGTGTCTCCACCCTCTGCATGGAGACACCAAACTTTCCTCATAGAGATACATTGATTCCATGTATCTCTATGAGGAGATGCTAATTGGCCAGGGCTGTGTTTGGCTTGCGCTGGTTCTGACTCTGATCTGCCTCCTTGACAAGCTCAGCCAATCCTATGTGAAAGCATTGTGATTGGCTGAGAGAATTACTTCTGATTATGTCAGCCAAGCAGGCAGATCAGGGGCAGAGCCGGCAGCAGCAATCTGCGTAAAAGGCAAAATGTTTATATAATTAAGGGGCAAGGGGGGCTACATGGTGTTTTTAACACTATAGGTTCAGGAATACCTGTTTGTGTTTCTGACCATATATTGTTCCTTTAAAATTGATGTATCAGTCCTTGTCAATGATGCTGATGGACCTTTACAAATGCAAGCTAAACACCAAAACAAAGTTATGTGACCACAATGCTGCAAATGTTATGGTGTAGACATTATCACGCACCCCCTGTTAATGTATACACTGATAGCAGTCACAGTAAAGCTGCTATCAGTTTATTGAGCTACTACAATCATCCTAAGGGATGAATGGAACTGCAGCTGGGTGACAAATTGCATATCCCTTTCAGGCAGGCGATAATTGGATAAGATCAGACCCCACACACCATGGTCAGCGACTCCTGATTAGCTGGGTGCATACTGTCTGTATCTGCAGGCTGCCTCTAACAGAAGTTAGAAGGGTTATTTTTTAATTTTACTTTAGCTGCACAATTACTGGTACTCGGACAGCATTCTACCAGGATAGCACATGACCACCAACGTATATGAGAAAGATTCTACAAAGAATACATTGAATTATATTGAATTGAATATGGGGCTCATTGCATTAATAGCCAGCTAACAAACACATTGCAATAGAGAGCAGTTACGTTTAGAAATGAAAATGTCTTATATTACAGAAAATAGGACAATATATAATCCCTCAGTTTTTGGCATGTTCCATCAAATCTATACAATTTAAACATTAGGCTTTGAAGCGATCAAGATTGCAAACAACTTTGCAGTTAAAGGAGGTGTTAAGGCAAAAGGTCAATTTAAAAAAATAAATAAAAAAAAAGTAAAAATTCACATTAGTTATGTAATAAAAACTGCACTTACTTATTCTCTTTGTCACACCAAGGGTTAATTTAGTGATACAAAGCAGTTTCAATCTCAGCATTATCCTTACATACATTACAATATGTACTTTTAATATTATTGCAGAATCAATGCCTATTGGTTTGTTTTTTTGTTAACCTGCTTTATCGCATTTGATATATGTCCACTTGCTGCGCATAACCACGAAATTAAACTTTTAATTAGATCTATAAGTTTAAAAGAGGAAGTAAATCTAGCGCCACAGGCAAAGACAGATAGGAGATTACAAATGCCAAAAATTACATTATATTCGTACAGTTTTTTTTATCTGGTGGTGCTTTTGAAGGGTAATCTAAAACATTTAGTCCTATTTTCACACTTTGCTCACATACCTTGTCCATAATTATATATTTGAGGCAAAATTAGATTCTTTCCCCATTATCCTTATTTACTGTCCTTTCTAAAGTAGCTATGCAATGACAGTAACATCTGTCCGCACATCATTCGTGTTCAAGAAACACTGTATCATTCGACCGTTCTGACCTGTCTGATCATTCCGACCGTGTAATGAGAGTCTGTACGTTCGGGGAGTTTCACTTATTGAGAAATTAAGACTAGAGGGCAATGATAGACTTTTAGCCAACTCAAAAGAAGGCATTGTGTTCCATCAACACTTACTGTTACAAACGTAGTGTAACAGGAAGGGACGCAGAGTCCATAAGTGTTGTTTTGACAGATGCTAATACAATATATTTGTACTTACTCAGATAAACACACCCGGTTAATTTACCAGTTAGAATACCTTTGGTGCCTGTTATGCTTCCTAGGCTGATAAAACAAGTATCATTGAGTTGGGTAAAAGTGTTCCACTGTTATCACAGAGCGTCTTACTTAATGCACACATTCACATGCCTGGTCCTAGGCTTCGTAACGTTTCCTGAGTTGTGTTTTAAAGTAGATGTATTCAGCAAACATAAACTCGACGGAATCCATGTTTAAAATGGGATGAGGCAAAATTTTTATTCTTTGTTGAACTAATTTGCATATGCCCACCCAGAATCCCTTACAGTAGTAACATCACTGCAAATTTGAGAATTCTGTGAAAAAGGCGAGTCTTATGGGTTGACTGGTGTGCAGATCTGTGTTTAGCAATGTATTGATTATCCACTGACTTCAGGTAAAAGGGATTTTCAATCACTTTTTTTCCCCACCATAACTTTATTGGTTTGAGATCTAATGAGAAAGAAACAGGACTAAATGGACAATGTTTGACCTTTAAACACTGCATGGGACGGAGAGGAAGGCTGATTTGTTTTTAGCAAAATAAAATTTCAAATAATCTACGAGTTCCAGAGTGTGAGGCCGATTTCATATGCCCATGTATTAATGGGAATGACAGCAAATGGTTTAAGATAAATCTTTTTGGAAAAAGTAAAGTACTCAACTAATTTTGAGGTGGCAATTGTATATTAACCAATATATATTTTGTTAGTAAAGTTTTTAGTTAGGAACTGATTTAAATCATATTCTTTCATCTATAAATTTGTCACTGATTGTTCTTTTAATCCGGAGAAGACCTTGCCATGCAGATATTTTCTGACTGATAGATCAACTTTAAAACTATCTAGAATGTCAAAGATCACTTTAAAGCAAGACAAATTAATGATAAAATCATTAACAGTGAGCAAGTACTGTAAAGGAGTTTTATAGAAGGTTCGTAAATCCTTTAATCAACATTACGTACACTGGAACAGAGCTGGTTCTCTTTAGAATTCTTTCTAATTTACACCGAAATTCTCTGTCAATTTGTGCTAATCATTAGACATAATAAATGGTACACTGGGCCGTGCATGGAGGAAAAGGGCTATAAACTCTGTAGTCAAATCAATTATACAAATACACAAATTACAGAAATGAAGCCTGGATCCTAATGTGCAGCTTCTAATTGGCATAGTGAAATAACCAAATGTTATATACTATACCCCAAGGGGCCAGTGAACTACAATAAAGAAGCTATAACATGCTTTAAAAGCTGCATTAATTTAATTTAAGGAGCTTTTAGAACATTATAATTAAAGTTAATTTTCAAAAAAGATTGCAAATAGTGCCTCTTAAATTAAGCAATATGAGAATTTGGTCACGCATAGCTGGCTATATCACGCTTAGCCCAAATCCGTGGGGCTTTCATTTTTTATTTTTTAATAACAATAATAACATTTTTTATTGAGGTTTTCAAACCAAATCATTTTTAATTAAATGTGATCAGAAACATAAGTAAAGTTGTGGTTTGCAGGTTTTATAATGCTAGATGAGGGAAACTGTAGATTGCTAGTTGCATTGCTAATTGACACTTTGTTGGTGTCAGGATACGGAGAACTCAACACACAGAAATCAGGACAAGTGTACAGAGCACACGTTTGGAAATCACAGGATAGGTACATATTACTGGTACTTAGAATGGCCAGGCCTATCATGGGGTCCAGGTGGGCAATCCAAGCCTGCAAGGAAGTGAGGAAAAGTCAGGAACAGGCAAAAGGTCAAGGATTACAGAAAGACAACAGAACAATAAGGCAAGTCAACGTATAAGGAGGTAAGTATAGCCAACCTTAGCCAAATCAATAACCAGGTAACACTAGGAGCAATGAAACGCACTCTCATGAGGCAAGAATCATGACCGGGCATAGGCTACAAGAGTTTATATAGGATTAAGCGACCTGCTATTATGCAGAATAAACGTGCATGCATGACGCACTTTTACGATTCCCTCGAGAATTATGCTGTAGAACCTCTGAATAAAAGGACAGGATTTGGCAGGATCAGAATTGCCCCTGGGATGACGTACAGCATCACAGGAAAGTGTCTGATTACTAGGTCACCTGACAGTTGGGTATCTTCTAGTTAACATCAAAATATGACAGAGCAATAACAAATAGATTTGTAGATACATTAATCAGTGAGCTATGGTTTTTTGCAGGCATCGGTATTACCGTAAATACGATATGATATGGACAATGACACGTGCATGGTATTAATGTATATATTTTTTTATATAATTCCTATAGTGAAGTCTGATTTTAGGATAGACACTCATCACGCGAATTGTCCCATAATACTGAGTCACTGTAAGACAGAGTCTATATAGTGCTAAGTAGTTGACTAAACTAGTCGGTAATTTGTAGATGAATGTGCAACATATCGCATCCGTATATCTTCTAAGAGAACTTTTACTTGCAGTAGCTCAGTCACTATTGTGCTTTTCTATTTTATTTTTTTGTTTTGTTTTGTTTTGATCCAATAATATATTCAGAGACAAAAAAAGAGAAAACTAATGTTCTTTTAGTAAGAGTAAGTTTGATGTAACCCTTTGGGAGGTCTGATGGGTACAGATCTAAAAGTACAATTTCTGGTTTAAAGTCTAAATGGAACTTAATTACACTATGTACTAAATGTTATTATTGCAAAGATTTCGATTTGGCCAGATCCCCCAAAGTATTCTAGACCACAGCCTCTCCATCACGTACCAGAGAAACCTGAATATGTATGTTACAACCGCACTGTGGACTGCAGTCTGCTATATCTACCTACATATGTTTTTAGATACAGAGTAGAAAGGTAGTGTCTATGCTACCGGTGTTGCTTGGCATTAGTGGATAAGGTTAGGAATGCTTAAACCACCTTTTTTCTTTTTCTATCCTATTCAATTGCTCTATTTTAAGTCGATAACAAGGTTCTTGGTCTGTTCACTGCTCAAACCTTTTTAAAAAAACTGGGATCTTCGGGCAACATAACCATTAAAGAGCATTAAATCAAATGTAGGTGTTGATGTCACCAAAGTGTGTGTTAAGATCATTGGACTTTGACCTGACCAAGTAGTTGGGTAAAATGTTAAGTCCTGTACTGTGTAGACTACAACATAACCAGCAAAAAACATGTCTATTCTTGTATAGTTGTTATGTAAGTGTTGAGTATTCCTTATTTCCTGGTTCTACAACTCCATAAATTATACAAACCTGATGTTTATGTAATAGCATTTGAAACTTGTTGCCCTGTCTCTGCACCCTTCCACTGTTTCAGAGGAGTGGACAAAGGTAGGTTTAAAGGATCACTATAGGGTCAGGAACACAAACATGTATTCCTAACCCTATAGTGAAAACCCACCATTTAGGTGGCTTGCCCCCCCTCATCTCCCCCCCCTCAGAATGGGTTAAAACTCACCTTATTTTCAGATTTAATGAAACACAAACAAACAAGGTCATTTACTAAAAAAAAAAAAAAAAAATTTGAAATTTAAAGCCATAGCAGTCAATCTGAAAGCATAACTGGCTTAAATAATTTTTCTATTTCAGCTATTTTGACCTTTAAATTCACTTGGAATTCCCATTGAATTCTTATTTTAGTAATTCTGTATACCCTTTGGAGTTTGCCTCATTCTAGAGAAAGACGATATTGTCATGTATTAATTGGTAGGTACTGGGTGTTTGTACATTGTTGTATAATCATAGGGCTATGTGGTCATTGATACCAGATATACATTTACATTCCATGTGTAATTCTGTTTCATGTGATAAGCAATTTATTGGGAAAGCCATAGCGGAAAACAGTACATTTGTCCATCAACATGTAATTGTCCGGAGGCTCTGAGATTGTTGCATTTTGTACAGAGTACTTGAGTTATATAGTTACATAGGCTGAAAAGAGACTTGCGTCCATCAAGCTCAGCCTTCCTCACATCTGTTTTTGCTGTTGATCCAAAAGAAGGCAAAAAACCCAGTCGGAAGTGCTTCCAATTTTGCAACAAACTAGGAAACAATTCCTTCTTGAACTCAGAATAGCAGTAAGATATCTACTTGGATCAAGCAGCTATTACTCCGGTAAAATTATTTCCCTTGTTATTATGTTTTTTTTTTAAAGTATTTATCCATTTAGTAAGTTGTAGAGTCAGGATATGTTTTGTCCTACACTGGAAAAATGTACGGGAAAATTAGTTTTTATTTTAACTTGTTGCAGCCAATCCATACTGAAAGCTAAGGCATACTCAACATTCCTACACCTGCTCAAAACCTAAAAATACCATTTGGTAAAAAAGTTTCTTGCATATCATTCCTTGTTTTGCCTTGGTTGAAAATCTGTTGGTATACAAGCATACGTAACGGCAAAATGAACATTTAAAATATGGTTTTGATATTTACTAGCTATATATTTTATTTTTATTTTTATACAGACATATTAAGACTTATTTCACCTTTATTTATGCCTGATTAATTACTTACTCTAAAATAGTATTAAAACCAGAGATTCAAAAATATAATATACTATTGTATGTGTATGTGTGTGCATGCACCCGCATGTATGTATATTTCAAAGTCAGATTGTTATTTAATGTGTAAAAATATGTTAACAGATTGCTGCGGACCACTTTTAATGTGTTACCTTAAGGCTTCGCCTGTCATATATCAATCCTTTTTAGCACAGGGCTTTAACTTTTGGGAAAAATGTTAATTATTATTAAGTGATTTTCATTCACCGTGTTCTTTCTCATAATTAGTGTTGTGCGTATTGATGGCTACGATCACAGACCTAGAACAGTATTGTAAAAACTTGTCTTCCTATCACACAGACAGCACGTTTTTCAGTTACGCAATTTGTTTAACACAGGAGGGCATGGCCGTGCAAGCTCCATATATTAATAAATGGATAATGGAATTCATTGAGGTTCCCCACCCAGAATCCGCTGGGCTGCCCCACATCCTCCCTCTCTTGTGTGATGGCAACGAGGAGAATTAATCCTAGGGATTCAGAGTAGCTAAATCTGTATCAATGTTATATAACAGAGACGAGCTGGAGATCAAGAATGACTGAGAACGCATTGCAGTCTAAAAGGTCAACAGGAAAAATACTCAGCGAGGAAGGATACACGAGACACGGAGAGAGAGATGAAAGTAAAAGGAGAGCAGAGGACATACGGGAGTTATGATTTGGGAAAATAGTTGAAAAAGAGAGAGTGACACATTTAAGGTCAAAATAGCTGAACTGGAACCCTTCTCTAAGTCAATTGTGCTTTCAGGTCGACTATTCTGGCCTTAAATTCTCACTCTAGCAAATAATCCTGCATTTATGGAATATTCAGATCACCGCTGCTACCGTCATGAATGCATGGAGAGGCCTGTTAAATCATTAGGTGTTGTGTCAAAGACAGAGCATTCTTGTTCAGGGCATGAATTAGTAAAGGGGAAAGCCATGCTCAGACATGGAAAAAAAATCAAAAAATTTTACATTGCAAGAAGAAGATGCCAATACAATTTGTTGAAAAATGGAGGTTAACATCTTCTTGAGGATCCACGGCATTAATAGAAATGTGTGAAAGCCTGAACTTGATGGGCTTGACCACCAGATTTAAATAAATGTATCTTTACCGCCTACATCCCAACACAATCACATCACTAAATAGGGACATGTTTTGGAACACCTTGGACATCACTTGATGATACACTGAAGGATATCAATAAGTCCAAAGAAGTTAGGTTGACTATGATACTATGATATTGTAATTGTGCTAGGGTTTTTTTTTCACTGCAGTTGCTGATGTACTATGCAGAATCAACATGGTTAATACTCAGTGCTAGCCAGATCTGAAAATACAAAGCTATGCGTACAGATGCGCCTGTCCATTGTGTTATGCCCTGTGTCAATGGCAGAATCAACTAAAGTTAAAATGATTACCTAATACCTACGTATAAACTATAATAGTGATAGTGTAATTCAATAAAGCAAGATCTGTCACTACGATGAGCATTTCTGGGGTTGAAACATACTCGGGACTGCAGTCCAAAACAGAACTTGGTGACCCTTTCCTAAAGACCCACCCAAACCCCACTCAAGGCCCCTCCTGAACACCTCACCATAACACCTGCAAAATACGCCTCTTCACACACCCACAGTGACATATATAAAGACAAGCACTTATGGTTGCATACATGAAAACACACTCACACATACATACAGAGACACGTACTCACAGTTAAATACTTACAAATACACATTCACAGATGCATACATAAAGCCATAGATGCGCAAACACACAGGTGCACATGAACACAAATACACACAGATACTCACGCACTTGCTTTCGAAAAAGGATACTGACTCTGATACTGATGCGAGTTGGGGGGAAAGTGGCCAGTGGTTAGAAGTTAAATACAACATTCAGATCTCTCTGTCTGGCTGGTCTCAATGGGAGTGTAAACAGAACAGTGATAAAAGTGCAGGCAGATGACAATATATAACAATATGTCCCTTTTAACTGGGGTGCCTGAATGTGCATTGAATCTCTTTAGACTCATAGGCAGCAAATTGCTTGTTCTATACTGCTCTGTGCTGCTTTCCCTGTTGGTCTCCTCTGTGACTCTTGACAGCTCCCACCTGAAACTTATGGAGAAGACTGGGCAGGAAAACCAGTGTCGATCTAGTGATTCTGGGCTCTTAATTGCCCATGGGGCCAAATAGGTTTGGGACCAAGAAACTCCTCATTAGGAGGAGGTTAGAGCCCACCCAGCCTCCCTTAGCAATACATCTGGTCACTACATGACCAGTGAATATCACATTTTAGCTGTGGTGGAAGCAATAGAGTCAGAGAACTTAAGTTGGTCTAAAATGTAACATTCTCCGTGTACAATATAGTGTGTATGTATAAAAAAGATTAGGTGTACACTCAGTATGGGAAATTAATGATAAAAACCACCACTGGTGTGCATATGGTGCGCTTACAAATTTGTTGACTCACCCATATGGGTTAACATACATATGTATGGAAAACGTGACTCATAGCGATATATCTGAAACAAATGTAAATGCAAGAAATAGTGCAGATAACGTTTTCAATAAGTGCAGTGAGGGAATATTCTATATGGTCTCACTCACATGTAGCAGAGCCCTATAGGATAGGCTCAGATCTCAATGGCCTGCGTGTGCTTATGGTGACACAGTACCCAATCGGTCCTCTAGGCGTCTGGAGATCCTTATGCATACATGAGAGAGAGAGAGAGAGAGAGAGAGAACAAGGGGAAGAGGAGAACCCCTAGTGCGGTCAATCCCAATGTACAATGTCAAATAGTGCAGAAAAAGTGGCTTCTCACCTGATGTGGAGCCCTATACCTGGCTCCTGGTGTGTAGGTGTCTGTGCCTTTAAGGGGGCAACTACCCTTCTTTAAGCAGCAACAATGGAGGGTGGATTCCAAATATAAAACAAAATTTATTAAATAAAGTAGTAAAAACTTACAAGTAAAATATAAACAAAATTGTGAGAAATTATAAAATGTGGAATCTTCAATCCTCCAGCCGAAACATGTTTCACTGTACCCAGACAGCTTTTTCAATCGGTAATATAGTTGCTGCTGTTACTTGTTTAAATACTTTGTACTTCCTCCTGTGTGGTCCTTCAAACTTCCCTCCCTCCAATCCGCTGGCGTCCTTTTTCATGAACAGCTGTGCTGTGTTAGTAATGAGTATGCTCCGGTCTCGGAACAAGTCATGTGACCCGAAGCATCACGTGCCGCATCACAAATTGGGCGTGTTTTCAATGTAGGGCTCACAGTTCCATATCGTCCATTTTTAAGTTGGGCAAAATGCCCTTCCTTCAACCAAGTCCCTTCCTATTTACAAGCCAGGTGCTCAATTTGAGCGATATATAAACGAAAAAATGAAGGGAGAAAGGGGGATAGTATTATTGTATATTGCTTACAAGTTAATTCATAACATTTACATATCAAAAAAAATAAAAACATCTAATGTTTTTCATTCAAAGTGACAGTACATGCATAAAGATAGGTGGTGAATAGGAGTGTGCTCTTTTAGGAGAAATGCTGATTATTATTGAATAGGTCTCAATTGTGTCAGCAGCTTATCTTCAATGATGATATCAATATTAAAATATATATATAAAAAACATATAAATATATAGTAGGTTCCTAGCTGGTCTCCCATACAAGTACTAACCAGGCCTAAGCCTGGATGGCTTCTGAGATCTGACGAGATCAGGCATAACTGTGTCACCATACGCACACGCAGGCCATTGAGATCTGAGCCTATCCTATAGGGCTCTGCTACATGTGAGTGAGACCATATAGAATATTCCCTCACTGCACTTATTGAAAACGTTATCTGCACTATTTCTTGCATTTACATTTGTTTCAGATATATCGCTATGAGTCACGTTTTCCATACATATGTATGTTAACCCATATGGGTGAGTCAACAAATTTGTAAGCGCTCCATATGCACACCAGTGGTGGTTTTTATCATTAATTTCCAATACTGAGTGTACACCTAATCTTTTTTGTACTAATCTATAGGGTAGAGAGTCCCTATTTGTGTGGTAGCTGCTGTCATTTTACTCAATTATTAACTGAAAGCGCCTTGAAAACACACAAATTCTTATAATAGTGTGTATGTATGTATATATATATATATATATAAACTGGATTATCACTATGAAAGTACACAGATGCTTTAGTTAGTTATTACATTTCACTCAATTGCAACACTGTCACTAAAAAGTAATTAAACTCACATTTACCAGAGCCTAATCACCACTGGCTCTGAGTTTGAAAAATGCAGCTGGAGAGGGACACTTCCCACAACAGGATAACCAGACAGCATACATATTCTCAATTATCAGGTGTGTTGAGCCAGATAGGTTCTTCTATATAAGTAGGAGACAAGCAGAGAGGACAGGACCACAATTCAACAGTATCCAAATCTTTATTATAATAAAAAAAAAGGTTAGCAACTCTTACATAAATCGTGGTGGGTATTGCCTGCAAGGTACCCACAACAGAGCATGTAAAACAAGAAGATGCCAGTGTTCAGTGGTCCCTTCTGGGTTCCAACGTAACTCAACCACGTGGGGCTTCCTCTTAGCGACGCACTTCGTGACTAGTTTCGTCCACCTTCCTGGGCTTCATCCGAAACTAGTTTGTTTGTCACTTTGGTGAGTACTTCTGTAATTGTGTGGATTTGTGCACTATTTATACATTTTGTATTCTTAAGCACTTTACACTTTTCTTGTTTCTGTTAAAATGTCACATTGTAAATCACCCCCAGCTTGGTTAAATTGGGGATTCCATCGAACCTGAAATGTCACAAAGTTGTAATGGGAACAGGGGAGTCAGCCCCAGGCTTGGGATCCAGACCCATCCTAGTACATTATTCGACCCTTCTTCTCTTCAACCAGGGACCATGTGGAATTACACAGCAATTTTCCAGAGTAAGGTCTTCTGTTTCTTCTCTACATACTGGACTGGCAGATATCATCCAATAATTTTTTTGAGGAAGTTATCATCCCATCTGACCAAACCAATTTCAGAGCAGGTATCATCACCTCTGCCAAGACATCTTTCAAGACCATCTTTACAAAGAACCATTCTGGTTAATAGGCCAAACGTCCATACTGTGTGTATACCATGGACAGCCTACAACGTCTGAGATATGGGGCCTACACCAGGTAACATTGTATCACAACACAAATCCTGCAAACTCAACCAAGTCCACCTCCATATTCCCTGCCTTTTCCTCTTTACTCTCGTCTTCTTTACTCTTCTCATTCAATTTGTCTTTTATGTTATGCTTAAAACTAGGGCATCTGAGACTTTCTTTTCACAAATGGAACCTCGAGGTACCTTTGCATTCATGCTTTCTATAAATAAAGATTTTCTTTGAAAATCCACTTCTGCAATATTTTCACGCAGTGTTTGTTTATCCTTATTTTTTTTTTTCAATCTATGCTAGAACCCCATGTGACATGATGTGAAAACTCGTAGAGTGAATTTCTCTGATGCAAGAAAACCACATTAGCCACTAAAACCACCAGATGGGACTAAAGTAGATTATTTGCTGGTCAGAGACAGAAAAACATGTTTAAATATATACTATTCAGAGATTAAGCTCAGTGTACCAATCAGAGCCGTTCATGGTTTTTTTGCTGGCTGCTCAAGGCATATCACAACACTCCAAGCCTTTAAATCACATCACACTGAGACAGAGACTGTGTTTACAGTAAACACATCTGCTTTGCAAAGCATATATAACATCTGTTCACCGATTGCAAGCACAGTTAAGTACAGATTGTCAGTGGAGCAGCTGTGTGATATGTAGATTTAAGGGAATCTAAAGGAAAATGAATTAGGGGAGATCTATATTAGGATTGATTGAATTACATGCAAGTTAGGGAACAAAACACATTTTTATATACGGTACTTTTTTAATGTTTCAAATTTTTTTGTTGATAATTTTCTTTGTTTACAAAAAGATGTCAGTGGACAGAGCGATTAAAGATTGACTGGACCTCGGCACAGTCGTAATCCACGGTATAGTTCATGAGTATTTTACGGTATCTTGTAAATAGGCACTCGTTGTATAAAATGAGTCAAGGCAATCATCAGAGGTCCTCAAGTCCAGTTGGGAAACACAGTAAGCTTCCCAGGCACCCATACCCCTCCCCTTTTAGGGGCTCTTGGGACCAGTCCCTTAGTCCATGGGCAGGAGGCTGGCCTTCAAGCCTCTCCAAAGGTCTGTGGCACGGCAGTTTCCATCACAGTCATGTTGCCTGAAGTCTGTAGGTGCAGATTTCTGTTATGAAACATTGCACAAGCCGAGTTTCCTACCTTTTGCAGCCGGGGGTGTAACTCTTCTTTGGCAGTGCCATTTTGGAGTCATTAGTCAGCTTAGATCAAGAGTTCCGGACTGCCTAATGCACATTCTGTACATATTTCTATGCACAGATGTTCATTAATTGGCTGAGAACAATCAGCGGACCATCTCAGCCAATGAATGGCTGGCGAGATCGGCATCCGATTTCTGCGGTGCAGCAGAAGATGGATGTCGCAAGCCGGCAAGAAAGGAGACAAGCAGTCCAGTAAAGTATTACAAGGAAACGCACCAGCTACCATCATCAGCTACCAGTCTAGTGATGACTGAAGTAACCCTTTAACCCATATTAAACATACACTTTTTAATCCCTACAAAGCAAAGATTTAAATCAATCCCTTAATATCGGGTCTGACCTAGCAAGTCATCTAATGTTAAGCAGTTAAAAAAGATTAATGACAGCTATGTAATATACCTATATACTTATGTCACAGTTTCATAGGTATTTGCCCCAAATCCTATGATGGAGGTCCCGTAGACAGTGAGGCAATACAACAGATATTCAAGCTACTTATATGGCAGAATCTATGTTAACCTCGAAGCATGAATTACACGTGTTGTATTATCTCACGTGCTACCCAACCACATGTCTTAGCCCTGGCACATTTTCTAAAGTATATAATATTACATAATGCAGTTATATACAAAGTAAAATATTACTTAGCTACATATGCAGGGTTGAGAAATATTTTAATTTTAAATCTTACATTTTAATTGGTGCCAATTCACAAAACAACCTGAAAATTAGGCTACAATCTGTTATTCACTCTGAATCTATGACAATTCACACTTAAGTGAATAGCTCTGACACTGTCGCAAAGAGAAAAGTAACAAGCTCTTTACACATTGTCGGTTCTTCCAGGCTTATCTTAAATTATCGATAGCATTCTTGTTTCATACTGTCTGTCTTTGTGTCACTCAGAGGCCACTGTCCACCATCCCTTAACAAATGCACGCAGTAGAAAGAACAAGCACAACGGGATTTATGTAATGCAGTGGGCAATAAACCCTTGAGCAATATGTGCACCGCTTTTGTGGTCAGTTAGTGAAAGGGTTAAATTCAAGCTGTTGTTAAACAGTTTGATTTTGGTAGTTCAGGCTGACATTATTTGCAATATTTTAAAATCTGCAGATAGCTCACACTTTGGAATCCTCAACTGGGCTTGCTATCAGATATTAGCAGTGCTAGGCACAGTGTGGGTACGAATCGTCAGTACATATAGGGCTGTTTTTTTTGTTTTTTTTTTAATATGTGCTTGTGCCAGTGATCATTGCAGCGGTGCCCCGCCGCTTTAATTATACGAAATCTTTGTAATATAATTTGTATGTTTGCATGTTTACAGTTATCTGTTGATTATCTATGATCTAATTTAAGATTGGTATCAATTAATAAGTTAATTGTCGTGGTATATTATTGGGGTATAGCTATTCTCCTTTTAAATTTGGGAATAGACTTGTATGGTGAGTTATTTTGGTTAAGGAGATCTGTTTTTTTAGGGCTATTGGCTATTAAGTTTTGGTTTAATATTTTAAGATAATGTAATTATTTACATTTAAACCCTAATAAACTTTACAAGGGCCTTACGGCAATCATCAATTGGTTTCTGGTGTGTTCGTATTTATTATTCAATACAGCATGCACTGCATATATATGCAAATTAATTCTAGAGCAAAACGGAACAATCAGAAAAAACATTCTTACACTCTGTGATATTTATTTCCTGAGAATAGTTTTTTTAACATTACCCCCAATGGGTTATAGCTCCCTGTCTGTGGCTCTTCATCAGCAAGAGCTTGTACGGTACACATTTACACAATGGTATAGCAATGGTATAGCTCCCATTTATCCACATGTTACTGTTTAATCATATTAAACATAGAATTATCTGGTGTATATAACGTAACAGATGTAGGTGAAATAATAGCCACACTGTCGCATATAAAACTGTTTTACAGAACACAATTTAACATTTATAATAGATTAAACACTCTAATAAGTCATCAAAAATTTTAGATAGATGGAACAGCTTACCATGAAAAGTGCTAGTTACCATTCTACTAGTCCGTGGCTAGTTGCCATCTCGTTTTAGGACACAAACTATCGGGGTTCTACACATCATCTCTTGCTCTCCTGCCACATCCTGTCTTTGATGGCACCACGACCACTTTACTGATTTGAAGTGGTCATGGTGTCTGGGCTCTGTATGTGTGCCATTTCACTATAAAATGCTGCTGCTGCCAGACGGGGTATCTCCACCAGCGGCATTGGGGTGTCATTAACTTGAGTTCTGGGCAGTCTGATATCAATTCTGTACATATTTCTTTACACAGTGTGCTGTAGTGGTTATGATAGTTGGAGTAACCCTTTAAGCGTCAATTTTTTGGAATTCAAAGTTAATGCAAGTTTACGATCTGAGACTGATATAGTCAAATTCAAAACATTTTTTCCATTTTGGTTATTTTGGTTTGAAATGGAAAATTAATTTTACATTTTTTTTGCGTGCCCAACAATTCATAATGAAGTGAATAACCGTGATAGTGTTGCAGAAAATAACTAAAATAATCAAGCCTGGGGCTTTTAGATAGGTAACTGGAAACTACGCAGGACATTTGTTCTCTGACAACATGCACAAGTATGTTTAGATATATCACTGCTGTCATACAACAAGTCCGGTTTAGATTTAGCGGCTCTAAAATGGCTTGGCAGCTGTCCATCGGCCATTGGGAGTCTATAACTCTAACCCTTGTACATAATGTCAGCTGCCGTCTAGCACATGCTGGAAGTCCCATTCTGGCAACTTTACTCGATGACAGCTTGTTGGCTGCAGTCTGTGGCTTAGAATAGGCTTGGTAACACGGGAATGTCAGCAAAGTGTGACTGAAAAAAAAGGTAAACAATTTAAACAGTCATAGAACAACTCCAAGTGTACGCAGACGGCATGCGTTAATGAAATTCGAAACCAGATATGTTAAAACACATTAATTCTTTAAAGGCCAAGGAAATTTTCTTGCACTCATCACAACCAGGTTGTTAAAGTGGCACTGTTACTTGTGAAGTCTTTGAATTTTTTGACCCCAAAAGGTGTCAAGTGCACTTGAGTAGATAAAGCTAAGGGAGGAGTAGTTAAAGACAAATACTTACCTTAGGCTGTGCTTACCTTCAAGACTAATGGCTAATTAATTTTCGAATCCAAACATAGGCTAAAAGAGCTTTTTTTATAAATATTATCTGCGTATTCAGTAAAGTGAGAATTTCAGAAAATTCTAAATTAATTTCAAAGTGGATTTCATATTTAAAGCCGAATTAGCCAAAGTGGCTATTGACTGGGAGAATTTTTCCAGTTTAGCTATGTTGATCTTAAATTTGAAATTCACTTTGCATTCACTGTAGTTCTCGCTGTAGTAAATAACCCTGTATGCGTCAAAGACCTCATGCTGGCATAACATGTTCTGCCTATGTCTATACAGACTCACTATCACTGAATGAGTGAGACATTTTAGTTTGGAATTATATATTTAAAGGAAAACTGTTATTGTTTTTTTTAAAATTAATATTATTAAAAATAAAAAATGATATGCATCTGGAGAGTATGTAAACAAATAATTCTGAGATGAATGCATAGCCCTAGGTAAATAGCCATTTTAGTGCATCTAATTGTGCCATCTTTAAAGGGACACTGTAGTCACTGTAACTGCTTCATCTCACTGAAGTGGTTATAGTGTCTGGAGTTCCCTTGGTGTCGTTCTTCCATTTAGTGTTAAATTGTTTTTATACTGAATGAGAGTCTCCAGTTGCCCATATCCACTGTGCTGCTTGGTATAATGAGATAGCAGTAGCCTGAGCCAAAGTGATTGGCTGAGAGTGTCAGCCAATCACTGTGTCCACTGCTGGTGTGAATTGCTTTGGTTAGAAGGAAGTGCCTGAGACCTCCACTGGGGGCAAGGCTGTGGATGTCTACGGACGCTTATTTTGTTTTAAAATGAGGGAATGTGGTTTAACACTGAATGGTGGGATGGTCCCAGAATACTCAAGGCACTGTAACTAATTCAATTCAATTAAATTAAAATGGTTATAATGGCTACAGTGTCCCTTTCAATCTGCTTTGGTCAGAAACACAGTATATCTTTAATTACAAAATTCTCAGATGCTTTAATACATGTCATTATTTTTTTTCAACAACACTTCAAAAATGGTGACCGTTTTCCTTTTCCTTGAATTTGAAATTCACTTTGTTGAATAACCCTGTAACATGAGAATTGACAGGAATTCAAAATGAATTCAAAGCCAGATTCAAAATATTTGGAGAATTTTCCTAATCTGGCCTTAATTTTGAAAGTCACTTTAAATTCCTAGCAATTCTCAATTTAGTGAACATCCAACCCTGTAAAACTCAATTTTTTTGTGGCCTGTCTCCTAGTCCTGAATTCGATATCACGGTGGCTATGGCTAATTTGATAAATAAAACCTAAAATTGCCCTTTGAAGCTGTTTACTATTTCCCTCACTGACCAGCTTTGACCAAAAGAGTGCCGTTCTGACAGTAGTACCATCCATATAGCAGTTCTCACGATGGACGCATTGACAGGCTTTTAATGATCTCATCTCACCTTTGCAGGTAAAAGCAAAATGGATCTAGAAGGGCCGTTTTAGAGTTTTGAAATCAATTCTGAGTGAAAACAAGCACTTAGAAACAGTTACTCTTACTACAAGAGTTTGATTTTGTTTGTAGATAGTAAATACAAGTATCCGGTCACACCTGACAGTTTCTTTTGAAAAGACAGTCTTTATTTGAAACACAGAAATGGAGACAATGTTTCGGCTTCTACGTGAGCCTTTGTCAAGCCTTGAATATGCCTTTAGAGATTTAAATATATTCCTTTTCCCTCTATTTTTTTACTGTGTGTTATCGGTCCTTTCTCTACTTTAATGTTCAATAGAGCATCACAACAAAACAATGGAAAACTTGGACTTCCAGAACTTATTTATTATGACCTGGCTAATGTCCGTTTTCGATTAATATATGTTTGTATCCTGTCCCTACGGCTGTGTAAGAGCATGCAGCTCATGTACCAATTTTCACACCTAACCTCTTTAAAAAAGCGCAGACTTCAGCAGCAGGATGGAAGCCACAACAAA
The DNA here is from genome assembly GCA_933207985.1 of Pelobates cultripes. Taxonomy (NCBI): domain Eukaryota; kingdom Metazoa; phylum Chordata; class Amphibia; order Anura; family Pelobatidae; genus Pelobates; species Pelobates cultripes. Next base: position 240,238,414 of record OW240917.1, read on the forward strand.
CTGCTTCTTATTCACCTACAGCTGTTAGAATTTGTCAAAGCGAGTTATATCTCCCACTTTCATAGATCTGTGTCTCGCTAAGCCTCTGTCTAAGGATAGAGGAACAAAGGCAGAAAATAGGAGGGGGCCTCTCTCGATGCATTTGTTATGAGACAGATTCTGGGGAAGCGGTGAGAGACGAAGAATGATGGAATATGAGCATCTTACAGCTCCCTGCGCTAGAAGCAATTATTATATGCTAATGATCTATAAATGGAAAAGATTTGAAAGGTGTATGTGCACGTGAGCAAGTGTTAAAATATGTGTGTGTGTGTGTGTGTGCATGTCTGTGTGTGTGTATGTGTGCCTTTTTCATACGTACTCAAGTTGTATCTTATCTACACAAGAAAAAAATCTACAACCCACAAAATACAGCCACTATATTTTAATTGGTGTTAATTGCATCCCCTATCTACCTCTTGCCATTGTTACTGCTTTTGTGTCCTCTGGCATTTGTTGAATAGGACCGTCCAAATGTAGCAGTTATGTGTCACAGATAGAGCAGGTTGTTCAGGTAATACTTACTGCATGACTTAATTACTCATGATTCAAAAAGTTATTTTTTTGTTTTTTTTTTAAAGTTCATTTTTATCTTTATTTCTAAATTACTTGTATAGTCATAGATAAAAACTGGCAGCAGAAGACATCTAATTCTTACTTTCAAATTCATGTTGCCCTCTTATTTTTTGACATGCGGGTAGACAACAAGTGTCTTGAAGTTCAAATTAGATAATGTTTTGCACCTGTGAAGCCTCACAGAAATGTGATTGCGGATATAGAAAGGCTGGCCAGAGTGGCGGAAGGGTCATTTCTCTTCTGGGTGACGGATATGAAGAATCTAGACTAATAACTTCTAGTAATAGCTCTTTATAGCTTGCAATTGCATGTACGGCTATAGAGAATGTCTGAAATAGAAGCAAAACCCATAGATTAGGTAATGTTTTCATAATGACTTAACACAGCCTGTAGTCCTCCCACAAGTTAGCTCTACAAGAAAAGATTCCTTAAGGAGTCTAGGTAATCCCTTTGTCACATTGTGTCTGCAGGATTGGAATCCTACACCCAGAAAGAGTATATAGAAATATATAAAATTCAAGGATATTATGGTGTTAAAGTGGTGCAGAATTAAAGAGTTACTCCAAGCACCATGACTACTTCACCAGCCCTACTTCAATGGTGTAAGGACCTTGTTTACAGAGATACTAAGTTATTTGATGTTCCTGCTAGAAATGTAACTCCAACTCTGGCAGTGTCATTAGATAGTCTGGAATGAGAGTTCCGGGCTAACTAATGTAGATTCTCTGCAAACTTCTTGCCCAAAGGTTCATTCATTGGCTAAGAGCACTCAGCTGACTCTCTCAGCCATTAAATTATCAGTGGGATCGGTATCCAGCTTTTGCAGACAGACAGAAGCGGCTTGAGTCTTGGTATGAGACATTCAATATCCCAGCAACCTCTATGAATATGAGCTGCATTGCATGAGAAGCTATTCACAGGATCAACAACACAGATTCTCTTTAATATGACTCCATTACCATCAGTAACTACTAGCTACGAATGTCGAGATCAAGGACTCGTCTCAACATGTGGTCATTTGCAAACACCTCTGTAGATGCTACACATATTGGCTATAATATGGCAGCCTGGTCAGCCCAGATGCTGCAGTCTCAATTTGCAGCCAGATTTATTATATAGGGACTATTGGAGCTACAGCCCTGGAGAACAATGAATTCATGGGCTGTGAGCCAAGCGCTAACCCATATATTGTTGAGCTAGCAAACACTATGTGTAATTCCTGCTTGCTGTTTCAGTTCTCCAGTACCATACCAAGAGACACTGTAATGCAAGTCCAGCAGCTTTTAATCAGCAGAAAAATAATGTTGTGACTTTGAGGTTGTTGCCAACAACCCCTGTAGGGTAGTGACCCAGGGGGCAATTGCCCCTTTATTGCCAGCAGTCATACACCTGTATTGGAAATGCAGCATTACAAGTGGATTCAAATTACAATCAGTAACATTAGAAAATGGTCAACATGTGACGGAGACATTGATGTCCTGTTCCAGTCTCACCCAGTTCCAGCATCCAAGGAAACCAAGAACCACATTCTAAGTTGAGTTAAAATATTCTAGTTGACTCCACTTACAAATATTCAAGCCTCCCCATTGTACTTTTCACTTTCAATACCAGTTATATTTTTTCCAAATCTTGTTCCAATTCCTGTGCTTTCCCACCTCTGACTTCTGTGTATAGTCTAGTCAAGTGAAGTCAAGTCTTGTGTACCTCTAGTCATGTCAGCAAGAAGTAAATAGCATGAATTTAAACAAATAGCTAATTGCGTGTTAATTAACTCTAACACACTGCTGAATAACAACCCTCGGGAGAACTCTCTGCTAACGAATGTATTCATACTATGCGTTATTAATGTCAATAGACCAGCTAGCAGACCTCTCATTGCAGCAAATCCATTTAGATTAATCATAAAGCCATATTTGACAAACGCCAGCCTACTGCAGTCTCCAGGAGATCATGTGTGAAAACATTTGGCCATATTTTTGACACATTCTAAAGAAATTGAAGTTTTTATGGGTATCAATATAAAGTTTGGGAACTTTATTCTTCCTCATACTATATGACTTGATTTAACCGATAACCAAATTTGAAGTTTGTGAAATAGAACCCTTAAAATATGTTTTATTAATTTAGTATCAGATACTAACCAACCAAACTTCATCTTACATCTTACTTCATCAACAGCTTACCAGCTAGACCTTCATGCTACATCTTTATGGTCACTGTCCACCTCTGTAGTTTCAATATTGTCTATCATACTTTTGTTATTTTGAATGAGATTTAATTTAATTAATTTAACTCCATCTTTGGCAACGTCATTAGCCAGTCTGGAATGAAAGTTCCGGGCTGGCTAATGTAAATTCTCTGCAAACGTCTTCCACAAAGGTTCATTTATTGGTTATGAGCACTCAGCTGACTCTCTTAGCCACTGAAATACCAGTGGGATTGGTATCCAGCTTCTTTAGAAACATAGTGGCTGCTGGAGTCTCAGTATGAGACATTCAATATCCCAGCAACCTCCATCAAGATGAGCTGCTTTGCTACAACGCAGATTCTCTTTTATGCGACTCTATTACTCTATTACCACCAATAACAACTAGTGAGTGAGATCAATGTCGTGATCACTGTGGCGGAGTTGACCTATGTTCCCTTATGATTCCCTGGTTTGTTCGGTAAAACCTTTTCACCTAATTTTCCCCTTGTTTTCTTCGACAACTGAACAAAACCACGAAAGATCCAGACCACCCGTATGCTTGTTAACCTCCATCACCCCTGTTAACACTTCCATAATGGTTCACACCTCAGTGTTCTAAATGGTTGGCTGGGTGACCGTTGTTTGTATGTATGAACACGTGGTGGTAGCCATCTTGTTCCCTCAAAAGCAGGCAGCGGTGTTTGGTCGTCGAGTGCATGGAACACAAATCGGACACACGACCTCATGAACACTGCTGAACTTCCATCTCCGCCTGCATTAGTTTCTATACATCTGAGAAGAACACTGTTCGGTGGAATCATTCCCACAAATACAGGTGAAAGCATCCATTCGGTATTTTGTGCATTTTCATGCTCCTGAAAGAGACCGACCGCTACCCCAGATTCTATGGAACTATTTTGAGCAGGAGCCTCGTGTGCAGTCGGTCAAAACTTTACCCCGGTGGCGTTTCGGCTGTGTTCGTGGGATCTGAGAGCTTTTCGGATATGTTGTGCACTCAGATCCAGGCTCTCTGGGCATATAAGACTTCAGGGGGTACATGGTTGTTTTATGTGTGTTTTGGGGTGTCATACAAATTTTAGATTTTTCTATACCTGAGAGATAATTTATTTATATGTTTTTCCCCCAGGTAATTATCTCTCAGGCACAGAGGATCATGTGAAGGATTACGCTGTAAATTTGTATGGGAAACCGTATGTTTGGGCTTTTGTAGAAAAGGCCATGTGTGGCTCTGAATAAACCAGTTGACTCCCAGAACTGTGTCTCGTCTGGCTACAAAATTTGCTGGTATTATATAAATAATAATTAAAAAAAATAATAATAATAATACTATATCTGCCAAACAATGCTTCTTTTCCAGCTTCTGAGAACACCAGTGGAGATTTTGGATTTTATTATTGTAGCTCCACTACAATCATGGACTCATCCTACCCATTTGTGAACACCTATGTGGACTCCACACATACTAATCATAATATGGCAGCCTGGTCAGCTCAGATACTACAGTCTTCATTTACAGTCAGATTTTTAAAGGGGCTATTGGAGCTACAGCTCCAGGTCCACACATTGAAGGAAGCCCTTGATGTTTGAGTTTCTCCAGGAGATCATCCGTGAAAACATTTTTGAGATACCCTATACAAATTGAAGGTTCTATGGGCATCAGTTTAATTATACAACTTGTTAACAGTCACTGTTCACTTATATAGGTTCAAGATTGTCTATAGTACTCTTGATATTTTGCATGATATTTATTTGAATTAAACAGGACGCAAACGGAAACAAATCTCTGTTATGCCTGGATATTGGGCCAAGACAAACCCTTTTCAGTTTAAAAATAACAGCAATTAAGTAAAACTGATGAAAAGGCCAGGAGCTGATATAAGATAGAACACTGTTCGGTGGAATCATTCCCACAAATGAGCAGCACACGATCAGCATTCGGTATTTTGTGCGTTTTCATGCTCCCTAAAGACAGACAAATAGAGTAAAAACAAAATAAATTCAAATAAAGTCCATCCAATATTCACAAGTGCACATACAAAAGGCCCAAGTTATAAAGTTAGTTAGTGATGGGGATATTAAAAACAATGTAGCAAAATGTGCTACAAAATGGACATATACTGTAGCAATAATAAAATTACATCTTGCTAAATGATAGAGCACTTAATGTGCAAAAATACAACATAAAATCACATATAATACCCAAAATTAGGAATTCATATTAGGTAGCGGCTCTTACTTATGCACACTGTCCCTACAGGGAAAAAGGTGCTTCTAATGTCTCTACAGTACATGTCCAGTTTGTAGCACTTAAACACATTTTGCTACATTTCTTCTAATTTCCCCATCACTAACTAACTATACAACATTTGGACTTTTTTTATGTGCACTTGTGAATATTGGATGGACTTTATTTGAACTTTTTTTGTTTTAGTATTTGTCTTTCATTGCTTTGTGTATATACTATCTCAACGCCTTGTCTTTTTTTTTTTCTTATCAGTTTTACTATTGCTGTTATTTTTATTCTATTAGGTGGTTTTTACGGTGACTCCTTGACTAGTTTTAGAGCGATATTTAGTAGATAGACCCAATTTCTCACTTTTTTAGCCAGGATTTTTTGCGATTTCCCTGCTTCCTAAGTGGTTTTCCACATAAGCTATCACTATTCTATTTATCTATCCTTGTCAATTCATGTCAAGTACTTAAGTAGTTGAATACACCATAGCAGTCTAGATGGTGGCTGTTCTAGTATTATTCAAAAGAAAAATCCAGATCCAAGGTTATCACGCATATGAAGAGTTTATCCAGGTTAATACATCAAGGATAAGAACATTGAGCTGACAGAAATAAATCCAGTTCAATAAGCATAGATTATGGGTATTAAGTAACTGAAGAATTTATGGAATTGTAACACAATTTCAATATCAAGGAATTTATTCCATCAAGGTGTGGACCCTGCAAAGCTTTGACCCTCTAAATATGTCTTTGTCAAAGCCTTTGTGGAATAAAGTCCAGAATTATATATTGCTAGTGGTGCAATTCAAATATTTTTTGGTTGCTCAATAACCATGATCTAGGCTCGCTAAACTGGTTTACACCATGTCTGTTCAATAGACTTGTGCAGTTGGTTTTAAATTAATTACAAGTCATCAGACTCTTCGAATTCCAAATATGACAGAATCACAAAACAAATGATAAGGACAATGAATTAGCCATTGTGTTTGCTTCGTGATGGGTGGTAAGAGGACTGCCACTAAATGTTCACAGATCAAGTGAGACGTGACAAACAGAGGGGGAAAAAAAGCTGCGGGATATATATAAGCTAAAAAGCCACAATATTAAAACCACTGACAGGTGAAGTGAATAACATTGATTATACATGCCTAAGGATAGGTTATTTTTGGCAGCAAGTGAACAGTCAGTTCTTGAATTTCATGTGTTGGAAGCAGGAAAAGTGGGCAATGAAAAGATCTGAGTGACTTTGACAAGGGCCAGATTGTGATGGCTTGACAACTTGGTCAGAGCACCTCCAAAACGGTAAGTCTTGTGGGGTGTTCCCTGTATGCAGTGGTTGGTACCTACCAAAAGTCATAAATGTTTTGCTTGGAAATTTTTGAGTCCTGGCATTCATGTGGATGTTACGTTGACGCATGCCACCTACCTAGAGATTGCTGCAGACCACATACACCCCTAATGGCAACGGTGTTAAATGATGACAGTGGCCTCTTTCAGCAGGATAATGCACCCTGACACACTGCAAAAATTGCTCAAGAATGGTTTGAGGAACATGACAAAGAGTTGCCTTGGGCTCTAAATTCCCCAGATCTCAATCTGATTAAGAATCTGTGGGATGTGCTGGAATTACAAATCTGATCCATGGAGGCTCCACCTCACATCTTTCAGGACTTAAAGGATCTGCTGCTAATGTCTTGGAGCCAGATACCACAGAACCCATTCACAGGTCCTGGACACATCAAAGCTGTTTTGGCAGCACGATATTAGGCATGTCGTTTTAATGTTGTGGCTGATCAAAGTATATGTAACGTATATATTAAATTATTAATAAATAATATATATAAATATAGATTTCCTTCACTGTTCCTCCTTTTTTCTCCTCTATTGCTTACTTTTTCATACTTGATGTTTGAAACAATTAATGCACACAATTTTCACGCCATTTTGATTCGTCGTTTTTATAAAACAATAGCATGGAGGAAACTTGTATGAACTGAAACACATGGGAAAAATCCCAAATCAACCAAAAAGATCTTTTTTTTCCATGAATCGATTTGGACAAACCAATTTATTTTGTTTTTTGCCTTGCGTAAGACTACTGTTCAAAGTCATTGTCCTACAATATAAATACATGACTTAATTACTTCTTTGGTTTCTATTTAAGGGCTCAAAGGAACCTTTGAATTCACCACCCATCTTATCCCAGCAGAGCCCAAATCCTCCTCATTACTTTCACTATGGATATCGAGAAGACAAACATCCAGGCACAATCCAGTGACATTTTTAGGGACATCAGACATAGGTATTGAGGCCACCATCTTTATTCAGACCCCACTGGCTATAAGGATAGATACGTTTTACCACACTCACAAAATTTAATACAAAGTAACAAAAACCGGCATCACACACAAAGATAAAATTGCAACTATTCTAGAGAAAACTAAATGCAGACCGAAAAATTATTTATACGCACACAAGTAACATTTAAACCTGTGTACTCAAACCACGTACACACAATCCACTTATTCCGCATTTCCTTTTCACACCTGTCAGTAAGGGGTTTACAGACCACATTACACATTACTAGCGTTCCACTTTGCATTCTGGGAAAGCTGTCTCCTGGGAACTGCGTGAAAAGCAGACACGACCTTGGCATGACATCTTTCAACCTTTAAATATAATACGTGGGATACAGGCAAGTCGGAATACAGCATTTTTAAGGCGAAATGTGACGGAAATGTTCAAGAGTTGAGATCTGTACACGATATGTTTTTATATAATAATGCAAGATTAAAAATCCTGCACGGAGCTATATAAAGCTAGAATATAATGCATTTGTCACTCTTTAAAACAAAGATAAGCCTTTTATTCATTCAAAAGCCCAAGAGATTAATTAAACCTTTCAGTGCCAGATGTGACTGCATCCAATTTAATGATTGCATTGTGCATTTCTATTTCTCTGTAAGTAAAGAAGTTAATTCTGATTTGGGCATAAAATAAGTGATTTTAACGTGTTAGGGCAGTGGAACCTCTTAATATCTCAGTAAACAATAAAGCATATTGTCAGGGCTTGCTCAACACATTCTACTATCTGGATCTAAGTATAAAATGCTGTCCCCACCTCGAGACTAGGGTGGGTGGCAAACGTACTTGCTCAGAAAGAGAGTGGACCCACCCAAGGAAAGGGCACGTCAAGTCAATCAAGTTGGCTGGCCCAGTATGTGCTTGGTCCCAGTGCAGCGAGAGTGAATCTAATGATGAGGTTACGCTACGTTGTCTGAGGACAGTTTCCTGGTGTCCACAAAAGTGGGACAACGGGTAACAAATCCGGGATGACATGACAGAAGCCCAAAATAGGAACTCTCCCACTCGATTCAGCACATTTGGGATACCTGACATATTCAAATTTCTCACATATAACTAATTCACCAATCACATATATACATGCAACATTTATCACAAACATGTATCTAATCACAGATGCACCCACCTAACAACACACATACAAACACAGACACTAACTCGTGCATGCATTCAAACACATACACCCTTTTTGGAGCTAGATCCATACTTACTACCTTACTATATTGCCCCATGGGCAATCCCAAAACCCATATGGGCTGGCAGAGCATAAAAAGTGGGGGGTTTTATTTAACCCAAATGGCATTTGGAGTTATAAAGCATCCATCTGTATTTTTTATTTTTTTTGCAGACAAATAAAAAATGTATAAAGATGAAACTTTTTTGCCAAAGAAAATAAATATTTTTAAGATATATTCTAGATGCTTAGCATTCACTGACAGCCTTCTCCTTCAAATGCCCAGAAGCTCCACTGTCTAAATTGCAAATACATGCAGACAGAGAAGGTCCATTGGAATACTGAGACGTTGACACGTATTCATTGTCTGCACAGAATGCCAGAATGCTGTTAACTGTGTATGCTGACTATTTAAATAAAGCACTGGCACAACTGGACATGATTACCGAAGATTGCTCTCTATACATATATATGTACACGTAAGCAATTTATTCATGGTGCGTTATACTTTAACTTGTGCTGATAAGATACAAGTGCCCACTTACCACACTATTTTCTTTAACGCTGTTAAGGACACATGACATGTGTGACATGTCATGATTCCCTTTTATTCCAGAAGTTTGGTCCTTAAGGGGTTAAATCATTACAGGCATTCTGCATGGACCCTTTTTTCTCTCCTAACCATTTCATCTATGCAATGTACTTTTTCGAACAGCTAGATTATACAGTTATATGAATTTGCAGATATTACAAAAAATGCCCATGACCATTTTTAGTGTCTCGAGGTCGCATATGAAAGTTCTACGTATGCCCGTCTCACATTCTCTGTAGTCTTTCTACTTATGCTTAGCTCTTGGTACAAATTAAAGAGAGTGCCAAAGGACTTACAAGTATGTATGGATCTTCGAAATAGACTGCATTTAGCCAGACACCCAGGTAACAAGACAAATGGGGTATCATACTCTCTTATTTTAAAATGATCTACTAATCTATAAATATGTTAGCTATCAAGTATATAAATAATGTAAGCAGACTATAATTGGATTTAGTCATGCTATGTGCCTTTAAATATGTATCTTCTTTCAAGGCTAAGTGAAAAACGTTACTAACACATATGATGTAATAGTCAAGTTATGCACAATAGAGTGTCTTTGATGATCTGAAATGTTATCTCTTGTTCTGATTAGAAACTGTTTAAATCCCTGGTGTCCACACTGCTCTCTGCCATCTATGCACTCCAGTGCTCTTTCTGCTCAACATTTGAGATAGGTTGCAAACATGTTTAAAGCAGAGATAGACATTCAACTTCGCAGAGGGTTACAAGGAATTCTCAAAGGTTCCATCAGCAAGCAAGGCAACTAGGTCAACCGTGGACTTGAACAACTGACTGACCATCGTAGCCACTAGAAAAGACATGTATTAGAAAACAAATACTACATCAGTTGTCTACTACATATCTACAGACCTAAGGTCATGGGTTCTAATGGTGTTCCTCCATCATATGATGTGAGTGACATTTATCATAGCATTAAAAAGACAGGCTTGAAAATAAGATGTTTAGACATGTCCTACCCTCCTTCCTGTAGTACAGAATCTCCAGCTTGCGTTCATCGGCCCCCAGCAGGGCCTGTGTAAGTTGGGTGATGCTGCTGTGCGTGGTTTCCGGCCCGGTGAGGAAGTCACAGGTGCATGATCTTTGCATAACTTCGACTCTGGAGTACCCGAACATGTCACAGAATCCATCATTGCAATAGATTATGGCGCAATTGTCCATCTGAGCATTTGCAATCAGGAACTTGCGGCCTAGAAGGAAAAGAAGATAATCATTCATAGTGGGGGAGTTTTCTCTTAATATCAAGTAAACCATTATGGAGTACTTTTCTGGGTCAAAGTGCTAAATAAGGAGCAATTGCAATCGCGGAAACAGCAGACACATTGCATTGTTGATTATTATTAAACGTTTACAAGTATGCATCACTTTTCCAATTAAAACACTTTGATAAGTCCCGTACACAATGTTTAGTGAATAGATTCCTCACACACACGCAGGCACGGTTATTTCGTAAAGTGAAAATTCTAAATGAATTAAAAATTTAAGACCAGCTATTTTGACCTTAAAGTTCAAATTAACTTTGAATTCTCAATTAAGTCAATATGCCTGACGGCCTTTACATGGCTAACTACATAGGCTCATAAAACATTTTAGTAACAGTAATAGCCAAACAGACCATCAATTGTATCTATTAGAAAATAATATTGAAATTTATAGAGTTATATAAACTGGTAAAATTTCTATTTAAACTATTATTGCTATCCATCACCTGTATAACAATATTTGTTTTTGTATTTGCACTGTAGTAAGTTGCATTGTGTTTGGCCTCACCACAATCTTTTTGGTAACTGGCTAAATTTTCTATGGCAGCAATAAAAGCACTTGGTTATATATGGCTCCAGAGCATGTAAGAATTAATCGAACAAAACCAGGAATTGTGGGTAACTGGCAACATTCCATTTTAGACTACTCTTCAAATCAGGGATACGCCACCTTCAGCATTTCACATGTTGTAGGGATAATTGAGGGCAATATATTTTAAATTATATATTGTGAAACATTTGAACCATTAATAATTGTATTAATATTAAAAATATTATCAATTGTTATTAATATGAATATTGATATGATGATATTATTATAGGAACACACCCACAAATTTGTTTTAAAGAGACACCTACTATTTTATCTCTGATCCTATATTCTGGTAGTTCACTTTAATTGTATAACTCAATACTATATAACACATAGTAACTATATTACCCATTGTAAAGCGCTGCAGAATTTGATGGCGCTATATAAATACCATAATAATAATAATAATAATAATATTACTTGAGAATATAATTGTGGCCACCACAATCTATACGATAGCAACATAATCAGTGATCATACTATATGTAAAAAAGAAAATGGCTTCAAACATGTCAGAATTTAATTTCCATAGTAGACAAGGAAATCTGGCTAATGAGCAATTCAATTACTGGCTCATAGAATTTATCACCAACGAATGTCAGCATACTATATTGCATTAACAAGTAATATTCTTCACCTTAATAGACAGGGGATCATATTACAATGTCTCCTGCAATAAAGAAACTTAAACCGCATGTATTTCTAGACTTTTAAAGAAAGAACATAATCCACATTTACTGCTTCTACGAAATATCAATTACTCGTTTAGACAACCTCTAATAACCAACTATTTCCACAAATGGTTGCAAACCAAATCATCTTTTTCCAATCCACTCAGCATCTAAACTCTCTCAGCTTGGAATCGCAAACTGATATTATGCAAATGAATTAAAAAGAAACGGTAATAACAATAACTATATCTCGATATATTGGTATGCAATAAGATTACGCAGAACAAACCAATAAAAAAAATAATATGAGCATGTATTTAAAAAAAAACAAAAAACTTGAAAATGTTGAAGTAACTCTGTATCTACACTAAACAAAATGTCTGACAATGTGGAGCCAATAATGAAAAAACAAACAAAAAAAACTTTAACTTAATCCTAGGTTTAACTCGTCTTAAAAATTAAAGACCTCGTACCCCAATATTAAATGTAACCCCACTCTAACCTTAAACTCAATAATCGCAAACACCCCTTTTACCACAACTCAAGCTTTTAATTCTCTTAACACGAAACACCCTGTGTAATATAACTCTGATGTTAGCCAACCATCTCCTTAAAGGAAAAAGCCAAGCACCATTACCACTAGAACTGACTACTCAGAGCCATTGAGTTAAAGCTTAGCTTATGAGAGCTAACAGGATACTGTAATGGAGGTAGTGAGGAGGACCCTGAATGACTCCAGATAACTCCATACAATGGGGGGCCACAGGACACTCCTGTATATCCGCCTCAAGTGGGGCCCTTGTTTTTTTATTTAAGAGCAATTATCCTAGGCTTTCTTTTTACAGATTTGTTTCAGTACCAAAGATATCAACTTGCCTCATACAGCCAAATACAAGAAGCCTGGCCGAATATTTGAAAGCAGCTATTTTTGAAGATGTCTAATTCAATACAATTTTTACACACACAACTAATCAAAAAAAAGCTGCTTGACATAAACAACTTCAAACGCCTTGAAACTTTTTTATATTTGCATTTGATTTTTCTTTAAAAGTTATTTGGAAAGTTGCACTTCAAACGGCAGATCCCCTTAGGAGGTATTTGCTCTTTTGCCCATAGTGTCCGTAGTCTCCTTCCGCCTTTTGGTTAAGGCCTTAATAAGCAGAATATGTCGGGTTGATCTTTAACAGTCTCTGTAAAAACTGAATTTAAAAAAAGAAGCAAATAGCGTCCCAGAAGACTGGAACAAAGTGGTTTTCCAAGAGAGTTTCTTCTAAAGCAGCACTGTCACTTTTGAGTTTTTAATACAGATAGCATCTTTTTGAAAAACTCATAATGACTGCCTTGGAGTTTCACTGACATTCCAATGCATTGAGGAGATATGACAAAGTAGGGACATAGTAGGGAGCCAAATGGGACTGAGCTTCTTCTAACAAGCATCTCACTGTGTATGCTCAAGGTCATCCAAGGACACTGGTGATGTTGCTATTGTAAGGTGAAACCACAAGGAGCCAAAGACCAAGTCAAAGAAGACTTCAGGTGGGTCAGGTAAGTATATCTACCGGCCACTTCCTAACAGCACAATGTAAGCAGACATGGCACTTTGAGGGGGCTTTCAAAATAAATGGTAATATTCCATCCTAAAATCTGACAAAGCATCATAGGATTGATATGCTCGATGACAAAAACAAAAAAGATTGGAACAGCTCACAAATCCACGATAATTGCTCTCATAGATATCCACCACTGTTTAGCAGTCCGAGCTCCAAAAACACACTGTTGCTGGCCAGCCATGCAGAAATAGAACTTACAAAAATCGATGCTCCAGGGCTTAGAATAAAACATGATGTTTATTGCAGAAATCAAAAACATCCCATTGTAGAGGCAAATTACAGCATATACTCTGCTTACATATTGTAATACAAAGCCCACCAAGTTTTCCACCTTAAAGGACCACTCTGGGCACCCAGACCACTTCAGCTTAATGAAGTGGTCTGGGTGCCAGGTCCCTCTAGGATTAACCCATTTTTTTATAAACATAGCAGTTTCAGAGAAACTTCTATGTTTATGTTAGGGTTAATCCAGCCTCTAAATCCTCTAGTGGCTGTCTCATCGACAGCCGCTAGAGGCGTTTGCGTGCTTATCACTGCGATTTTCACAGTGAGAAGACGCAAGCGTCCATAGGAAAGCATTGTAAATGCTTTCCTATGAGACCGGCTGAATGAGCGCGCAGCTCCTGCCGCGCATGCGCATTCAGCCGAAGAGGAGGAGAGGAGGCGGAGAGGAGGAGGAGAGCTCCCCGCCCGGCGCTGGAAGGAAGTAAAAACCCCTTTCCTTGCCATCCAGCCCAGCGGGAGGGGTATCCTGAGGGTGGGGGCACCCTCAGGGCACTATAGTGCCAGGAAAACGAATATGTTTTTCCTGGCCCTATAGTGGTCCTTTAAGCGTTTTGTGCTTAACCATTCTTAATCATAAGCATAGGGGTAGTGATATAGTGCTCTTAAATTTGTAAATCCACTTAATACATTTAACTCTTGAAGTTCTAAAAACACGGAACGCTAGTATTCTTCCTAGTATTCTGTACTGCTCACCATGGGGACACTTGAAGGAAAAAAGTACTGTGATTGAGTTCCTCCACCAGGTAAGCTTCATTGTCTCTGCCAGGGTCTCTGGACCACTCAGACCCAGTCGCCGAAGCTTGATTGCCCCTACCTAGCATTCTGTGGTTTTGGAGCTTCAAGAGTTACATGTTTTTTCCCTGCACGTCCTACTTGACTACGCCTGTACCCATGATTAATTGTGGTTACGCACAAGACACGTAAGGCAGAACTTTGGGTGGACTTTGTATAACTATATGTCAGAAGGGTATATTTGCTTTCTTCAATAAACGTTACGTTTTACCTACTTACCGGAAACCCTGGAGCATCAATTTTTGCCACAAATATTTGATAATTTCTTTCTTTATTTTTACCACTCCTGAGTTAAAGTATTAATGTCTCTTTAAATAGCAAATCATAGATCTATAGCATTGCCATTGAGAGTAGGACTGAGATGTGAATCATTTCAGTAGAATCTTTACATTACCATCTTTGAATAAAGAAAAAATTAGACCATATCTGAATCAAACAAGTTTTGGGATTTTATAACAGGCGCTAAAAGGTCAATGTGGACAAGATAACTAATTATATTCCATGTTCGAGATTGCAAGACCTTTGTGGTCTTTAAAGGTCTTATGACTCCTCCACCTGCTTACATTCAACTTTAAAGCATTATTCATGCAGCCAATGTGAGCCTTTAATGGTGTAACTGAAAATATTTATTGTGGTTCAATGTTTTGTTTTTCTGTCTTTTTTTAGTAACGCAATTACATTTGTTTCCATTTCCCATTAATAGATGCTGTTATAATTTCAAAAGCACTCTGGACGAGATAAAAAGCCTAAATAAAACATACCCAGTGTAAGAATACTGATCCAATAATATTGTTGGAAAATGGGGGTCACAGAGGACACGCTGAGGTTTGGAGAGAACATTGTCACTGTAATAGCTTTTCTCTTTTAAAGGGAGACAGACTCCAAAAAATAATCAGAAGGGGTCATGTACTTTTCAAAATATACTACTGCAAGGGTCTGCTAGAATTCTCTCCAGTGTCTCCCTGAAATGGTTCCCAAAGTTTACACTTTATATTTCCGTTGACATATAAACGCTTATTGTCTGAGTCACTGTTTTCACAGTGAAGTAGCACATTTAATCTATATGTCTTAGACGTTTCTAAGTGAGCTAACTGTATCACAAATTCATAAAAAAATAATATAACAACTAACTAGAAAAACAAACGATCACTTGTAGTTACTATATGGTTTTAATCTGGACAGTCATTTTCAAGAAAAAAAAATAAGGTATCCGTTATCTCAGTATCTCAGTTTACTGTTAAATGCATACAATATACTTTGCAAAAATAACATCAGCCTCTTGGGACCCTGCTTAAAATCACCCCTGGTTTTATTAATGGCCTTTATGGAATTGATAACTTGTCGGAACTTAAAATAATTACTGGTTGTGTTACCTGTACACAGGCAGGGAATTTTACTAATTTGATACATACAAACCACTGTAAAATATGTCTACATTGTGTGGATCTGAGACTCTGCCTATTCACCAGGAAGATGGGATGGCAAGCTAAAGGTACGTAGATTTGTGGCACTGCAGCAATCATTCATCGATCAAAATTCTAACACAAGTGCACACTTTCCTGCCTCGGTTTAGGGTTTGCAGATGAAAGAGGTTGCAAACTGGTTAACTGAAACTTTTACACATTCTACAAAACTTAAGGTCTTAGAGGATTCTACACAGATCCCCTGCCGCATGCACAGTGAAACACCGTAGGCTGCATTGTGCATCACAACACATTGAGAGAGTATCATTAAGCGTGGAGTACGTGAGAAGTCTTCATTTTCGTATTCTCCCTCTTGTATTCTTTTCCGGCGTGTGTTTTTCTGCACTGATTGAGGTATATATTACATTACACAATGACCTGGTTAACATCTATAATTTCTATATATGTAAAAAATAAATAAATAAAAACACCTTGGACTATAAGGTGTGTTTTTTTTCCTTTTTCTAAACACCTTAGACACACTTGGGTAATCCCGAAATCCTAGACTGTGAGGTGTGCCTGGAGGAGAGGGTTGAGGAGCACAGCATTATAGGAAAGGGATATTTTGATTTGTGCATGTCATTTTGTGCTTTGTATTGTTTTGAATGTTTGGGTGGCATTCGATAATATCTGGACATATTACAGTCCCTAGCTATTTTGCTAGAATAAAATCATAGAAAATGTGAAATATATTTGTTTTATGGCATGAAGTTCTATTTTACAAATGGCAACATCGGTGCTCTAGTCAAGCACATTTTCTTCTGTTGCGTAATATCTGCAGTCAAACCACTTAAGCTGTACAATGGGGTTCGGTTAATTTGGGAAAGTAAATGATTTTCTCCTACTATGTTACTAAAAGTAAAAAAATATTTTCCTTCAGTGTCATGGGTTATTTGACATAGGTGAAGATTGGTAAAATGTATTAAGAAGTTTGTATGTGAACCTAAGGTCTATCACAGAATAATTATATTAGAGGTCATTTAAAACAGCAGTTCAAGGACAAAGATGTTAAAATGAATTGTCCATTAGTTTTCACGCTCCACCTTTAGAACTTTGCCCCATAGTTGCACAAATGACACCACATTGGGTTTTATTCTGAAATCCCAATTCTTATTTTGCATTACAGTAAAGGCTGTCATTTTTGCAATTTTTTTTTCAAAATATTAAATACCAAAAAATATATCATGCATAAAAAAAAGAATATTAAAGGATCACTATAGACACCCAGACCACTTCAGCTCAATGAAGTGTTCTGGGTGCCAGGTCCATCTAGAGTTAACCCTGCAGCTGTAAACATAGTATCAGAGAAACTTCTATGTTTACATTAGGGTTAATCCAGCCTTTAGTGGCTGTCTCTTTGATTTTCACAGTGAGAAGACGCTGCCGTCCATAGGAAAGCATTGAGAAATGATTGAATGCACGCGCGGCTCTTGCCGCGCATGCGCATTCGGCGGATGACGTTGGAAGAGGGAGGAGAGTCCGAGGGAGCCCGGCGCTGGAGAAAGGTAAGTGTTTAACCCCTTAACCCCTCTTGACCCCGGCAGGAGGGGGACCCTGAGGGTGGGGGGGTTATTTACACTATAGTGCCAGGACAACGAGTTTGTTTTCCTGGCACTATAGTGGTCCTTTAATATATCAAAGAATATCAAACTATTACAATATTAATATATTTTTCAAACTATTAAATATTTTGAAAAGCTCATCCAAAAATATTAAATCAAGACCTACATTTCTAAAAATGGGACATTCACAATGGAATCAGGAAGAATATGTCCATTCTATTCCATTCTATTTTGTCTACATTTTAGAACCTTGATGTGCACATTGCAATTTTTAGTATTGAACTATGTGCTGTGGAAAACCAACCAGGAAACTGCAAACTATACTCCAAAATAATATAGATGGAAAAAATAGCTGTACATTTCTGAAAATTTCAGATAAAGTTCCAATTTTTAATTTTTTTATTTCATGGAAATCAAATTTTCTGGAAGAGAAAAAAAATCCCATGAGATAAAAAAAATAATAATAAAAAATAAAAACCCCAGGATTTAGCATTCCAATAAAATTTAATACGGAGATATCTGAAAGAGGAAATAGGCAAATGTCTCATAGATCACAGGTTGCATTTTCACCAGCCTTGTCAGTTTAATCCTCCAGAACAGGTGTTTGAGAGGTTAATGTACAAATATACAAAATACAGCTGACATGAGCTATCATCTTTGCCGAATAAAGCATTCTGCATGATCCTGCCGGGATCTTTGAAAGCGTAAAGCAAGCCATCTGTTACCTTCACCGCTGGATATAATTAAATGGACAACTGACAAAGCAGCAAGACTCGAACTCCCTGCTATATTAGCGGCTGTCACCTGTTCTTGTGCACACTCCCAGGAGGGTCATTCATCAAGGTCTCCAAAGTGCCAGATTAGCATGGAATAAACCCACTCACATCTTGCTTTATCCTTCAAGCTCCAAACTTCACATGTGGGTCTGTTACATTCTACCCTAACTTTTTATACATACTGAACAGCATCCATCTAAACCAACAATGACCAAAGAGACCCCAGTCCTTGCAGAACTACAAATCCCAAAGTGCTTTGCCAGCTTCAGAGTAGCAAGACATTATGGCAGTTGACACTCAGTACTTACTGTATTTGCAAGCAACGGGGATTGTGCAAGAAATCTTGACTTTACACGTTGAACATTTTTGAAAATGAGAACCCATGTTGAATTTAAATTGTTAGTCTATTTGTAACAATTTCTATTGTATACTGTATGTTATGATATATTTGGTAGCTTTTCAAACACTTGCCATAGAAAGCGGCTATGGGCAAGATGTTGAGCAAGTCTTTCAGGAATTTTTACCCATGGGAAGAATTTAGGCCAATTCTATATTGTGTTAAAAAATCCTAATGCAAACTGATAGTCTAATTTTTTGTAAAAGAAATATGTATTTATTTTTTCGATTTAAGAGTAGGAATAGCATTACTTTTGGTCCAAGTTTAGGCAGGAGCCCCAAGCCACCTATTCTACCTTTCCTTCTTCTGGGACTAACAAGACAGATTGGTCTTCTTAATTACATTTTCATGTAATCAGTGGGCCTTCAAAAACATCCACGAAATGTTCTGGAAAAGCCTCTTCCCTGACCACACCTCCAGTAACACCTGCTATGGGTAATATGAAAAGATTCAACCTTTCATTGGTTCTCTAATTTCCCTGTCTAATGCTCATTGGTTCTTGTTTCAAGCACTGTTATAACGTAACTATCTCAGTTCATTTTCAGTGTATAAATGTTTAGCTTTTGTGAGTCTTGATATTATGACAGAACAAAGGCCGAGGCGTGTCCTTCTGAATCACTAAAAAATAACCACAAAAAAAGAGTACTGTTTGTGATGCCTTATGGGATGACAATGTACCCCAGGTAGAGCAGGTTGAGAAAATTCAAAGATGCTGTTATCACAAAAATTAGTGTTGGGTTTTTATTGTTTTCTGTGTTAAAAAAAAATGCAATGTTTTCCATTCTATTATCTCTTGCACTGTACGATAATACCTTATTTCTCTAAACCTCACAGGGTTACCAGGACCGAAGCCTTGATGCAAATCCTCTTGTCGTGAAATGGAAAGATTCACTGATCGTTCTCATAGCACCATTCACATTGTAGGAACCATTAGGATGATCCATTAGACTTACAGATCTCCTGCACTGTCGAAATGGAACATTTGAAAGAGACAGGGCAACAAGTCGTGCTGCAATTTCCCTTGAGGATTGGGGTTTGATGACAATAGCCATTTCCTCTAGTCAAATGGCTATTCAATTTTCAGAATCCATTCTAAAATCATCCTGAATTACAGTGTATCAGTAAGTTTAGAATTGCAAAACATAGGCAATTTGGATTTTCCAATTGGACGTGAAATTAAAAAAATTAAAAAAATAATAGAAAAGCAACCGAATGCACATATAAAAATACTTCTCTGAGCTATTTATATCTGAAATCCTTCCCTGTTCTCTTTGAAAGCAGCTGTCTCAGCTGCCTGTTTTTTTTCCCCTTTAATTTTATTTGTTAATTGATTTTTTTTGTTTTGTTTATGTATGCACACGGTAAGGAGGGGATCACCCACCATTCTAAAAATGTAGAGGATTCAAAAAAAATATCCATACATGGAAATTTGTTAAATTGGCTCACCGCAGGACTTGAAACACAAAAACAAATCCAAGGCATTAACCCTTTCAGAAACAATGAGATTTACGTTTTCGTTGGCGTTTATGTGAACCAACAGACACTCAAGTAAAGTAATGTCAATCTATAGATATTAGTGACTGAGTCACCGCTGCTGAAGTACAGATTTAAATCCAAAATCCATTGTTCCTTTTTTTGTTTTTTACTATTGCTGAAACACAGACAGTACAGCTACGTGAATGTTAAATGGTTAGTACCATAAACACATCAGTTATTTGAAGTGGTCATGGTGTCTGGGGTCAGTATGTGCAGTGTTTCGCTTTGAAATGCTGCACAAACAGAGATGAACTCTTCTGGGGTGTCATTAGCCAGCCTGGAACTAAACTCTAAGTTCTGGGCTGGCTGATATCCATTCTGAGTATATTTCAATGCACAGATGCTCATGCATTGAATGAGAGCAGTCAATTGACCAGATTACCAGGAGCAGTCAGCTGACCAAGAGACCCAGGTAAAAGGGCAAACCATTGTTAGCCAGCCAGGTGCAAAATTGTAGTCTCACGCCAGGACACACAGCATTCTGGTACCAATCAGCCTATTGTGGCATGACCCCACCTTCTCCAAGCCGCCTTTGTCCTCCTCTTAGTCTGTCCTCCCTGACCTTCTTCCCCTACCAGCGAGGGGGAGTGAGGGCAGCCAAGAAGTATCGGATTGAGGGGACATCTTGCAGTCCGTGATGGAACAGGGGTGAGATTTAGTGTTTCGTTTATTTCTAAGTTTTTTAAGTTTGGGGTAAGTAGACTACCTCAGAAAGGTTTATTAACTAAAAGCAGTGTTTTATAAAACAAAAACAAAAAGTTTTTTTGCTTAGGGTAATTCTTTATTTTTTTCATTGATGGCATATCTAAAAACAGCTTCCAAAAGCTGCAGTTCTATTGTCTGAAAGCTATGCAATGTATCCTCCCTTCTAACCAAACTTAGACTTTCTGTGGCTGTGGCAGCTCAATGATGCGTCTTTGCAAGGTAGGTATTCTGAGCAATTGCTGCCTCTTGAGTTTAGCTCCACTGAGCTAACCAAACCAGGAAGTAATAGGATCAGTTATCAGGATCAGTTAGTGTGTAACAAGCTTAATTTAGAAAAATGCCAGTCTCTATTGAAATCTGCACTTTTTATAAAATGAAATAAATAGGACACATTCTTCACACAGAAACCATTTCAGCAAACTAAAGTGATTTAGGGGTCTTGAGTGTCCCTTTAAATCTATAAAGTTAACTGATCAGAACCAATCATTGAAACTCCACCTGGTAATCAATAACATTGACAAAACCTTCTATTTCGCCAAATATTTCAGGATTTATTTTTTTTTGTTCACAACATTTTTTTTTAACATGATAGGGATTTGTTCTTTAAACTGTAAATTATAGTCAAACTGCAACTATAACCCAGTTGGATATTTTTTTCCAAATCGAGTATTTTGGCCTAAATTTTCAAGTTCTGTTTTCAATTCACTGTTTTCAATTTGCTGTTTAGTGAATAAACCTTTGTGTAATGTTCTATTATACATGTTACAATATATTTTTAACATTATGCTGCAAATTATATCTTGATTAATTTTTTTCCTAGCCCCGCAGATGTTCTTCTTTAAATACCGTTTATCATATCTAAGTGTACTATAATAAATATAATAATTTTTTTTAGCTTTCGTACAGCTACAAGTATTCCAGAAACCTGCGCGATAAGATTAACTTCATAAATAACCCTTGACAGAGCTTTGTTCTCCCTCTGCATATAAATTCGATCTTGCAGAATGCCCATTTCTAAACCTGGAAGAGGAGGCGGTGGATACAGCAAAGAGGATTTATATTCCCATTCAAAGGATCAAATACTAAACAGATACCAGGATTTTCCCATTCTAAACCAGCCCTGAACGTAATGTACACAAAGTAACTCTGTCATGTACACTGTTCATCTAATTGCTGACTGACCCAGCAAACTGTAGACATATTTATTTATTTTTCATGCATCGGTTTAATGTACATGGGACATGCAACTGTAAACATAGTGGCACTTTAAATGAGTTCACGTCACTCTGCTGTACATTGTGCTAGTCAAAGTACTGGCAAATGTATAGATTTAATTTTACCCTTCGAAAATATTTTAGCTTATACCTCTAGACCAGGGGTTCCTAACCCATTCCTCAAGTACCCCTCACCAGTCCAGTATATAGGGATTATCCTGTTGTGTTTAAAGTATTGTTTTGTTTTTTCTAAAAACAAGTCAGACACAACTGGGTAATACCTAAATCCCGGACTGTTAGGGGGTACTTGAGGACTTGGTTGGGAACCACTGCTCTAGACTAGTGCTCCTCAACCCTCTCCTCAAGGCACACCTAGGAGTCCAGGATTTTGGGATTATGCGGGTGTGTCTAAAGGGTTTAGAACAAGAAAAAAAAACACCTTAGTGTGTTTGGGTTTTTTAAACACCTTAAACAGACCCGGGTAATCTCTAAATCCTAGACTGTTAGGTGTGGCTTGAAGGAGAGGGTTGAGGAGCACTGCTCTAGACAATTGGAATGTGGTGGGTTACAATGGTTGTACATGCATTCACACACTTCTACAATGGAAAGTGCATCAACTGAAACACCTAGTACAAGTCCACACATGGTATCTCATGAGCGTGTGGATGTGCACAGAACCATGCAGGTAGAAAACTTTAGACAAATAAATCTTCCAGGGAATTATTTACGAAACTGTTGCAGAATATTGACCTGAAATCGCAAATTATAGGCCAAAACCAAAACCGTTTTACGTCATTTTGGTCAGAAAAGGTTTATAACATTGTTAGTTTTCCACAATTATTCAAAACAAACCAGTTGATCTGTACGTTTGCTGGTAAATCTCAATGTAGAGACGGGGTGTTGCAAAACTCAAGTGACTTTTCACCAAACGAGAAACTGGCCAGGATATTATATATTTTGATAGGTGATACCCCTTATTTGTTAACATTTGATAAGTAACCCTGGATGTTTTACAGACAAAGTTAGATTTCTTAAAGTCTGTGTCTTTTTAAAAAAATCACTTTAATTTGTCTACCTTTAAATGTATGACGGTATTGTGTCCTGGCTTGTAATTTTAAATTCTATTATTGAATTGGAATATTGGTAAGATTTGATCGCTGTCTTTGTTATTCTTTCAAATCAAACTATAAAACAGCCTATAAATATTATTGGCTAATGCTTGGTCTACGATTTCTTGGATTTGTAGATCCAGATATTTGTTGACAGTATCCATTAGGCTCAGATTTCCTAATGTGGGCTGGGAAGATATAAATTGCAGTCCTAGAAACATGGCACCTTTTATTCCTACATGAACATTCGGTGAAACTTTAGTCACCAACTATCATCTACCTGAAGCTTCTAATATTTAGTTCTGTGGAACCATCTAGGTGTTACGCACTAGAAGAGATTCGACATGAAAGCTTACATACAAAAAATGAAGTATAATAAAAACAAATATCAATAGTGTATTCAATGTAATCATACAAACAAACGCAACAAAAGTAAAAATGTTAAAAAAAAAGGTGGTGGAAGGATACGCACAATTTTTTGGTGTCTTTTTTTGGGGTCAATATACCACCTACATGGACAATTAGTTTTAGGGAGGAAAGGTATGGATACCTCATTGGTTAACCAAGTTCTTCCTTAGGTAGCACATCTCTTCCTATTCTGTCTCAGAATGTCCTAGTCCAAGGATACTATGTAACATATGAAGCACATATGACATGATATGTCCATGCCAACTGTGTGTAACAGAGCAAGCAGAAAAGGGAGAAGGGAAGACAGACACCTGGGACACAGCACAGGAAATCACTAGTGGTACAGAGGGACCTTGTTTCAGCTACATTCTCTGCAACATCTATTGTTTTGTCTATAGACTTTAAGAAGTCTTCTTATCCCCAACTAGTCAGCTTCTTGATCCAAGGAGGGATCATCTAGCTGCCATTCTGGGGTCAAGATTTTTTTTTTCCTGGTTTGTTGCAAAATTGGAAGTGCTTCAAACTGTTTGGTTTTTTTTTTTTTGATCAACAGCAAAAACAGATGTGCGAAAGGCTGAACTTGATGGACACATTTCTCTTTCCAGCCTATGTTACTATGTAACTATGTAATCAAGATTAAATATGTGCCTGCTGGTCCACCCTTGGTACAGTTCTGTGAAATTTGTTTATAAATAATAATAATAATCAAATGAAAATACCAGGTTTCTTTTTATACATTTTATCCGTTGGGAAACGCAACATGTACAAATCTAAAATGCCTCTAGAAGATTTATCAACAACTTGGAAGCTCAGCCCAAGCCAACATGACTATTTTGAAGAGCTACTGACTAGAGTTTGATAATGCCTTGAGCTACATCTAAAATTAATTAAATCAACATGCTTTTTCGGACACATGAAGAATAGAATGAGGTATTCCCAGCCATATGAGTTAATTGAGTCTCAACAAATGTAAATCAGTAAAGCAGCTATTGTGATTGGCTGAAGAGATGAGAATTGTAAACAGTAAGTATCAAACATTTGTTGCACAAATAGAACGTTAAACAAAAACGTACACGATAGAACCTAATGTATGAATATACTTGACATTTACATGGCTTAGTATATCAAGCCAAGTCAAACTCCATGAATGCAAATGTTACAGGATTTGATTGTTATGCTTTTTAATGCAGGATTTCGAGAAAGTGCATAACGAGATGATCTGGGAGAGACGGGAAAAAGAACCAATTTGATATCAAAGTGCCCCCAAAAAAGCATAATGATCGGCCATTCTGCTCTATAATCTGCAGATTTTTAAAGGATTTTTTTTAAGTAGGAATGCTGTACAACTTTTACATTTGAATTTCTCAATAAGCACATGTTTCATAAACAGTATTTTTTTCCATTTTGTCTTCAATTGCTAGATCTTAAAGCGACTCGTATTCACAAAAAAATAAACTTTATCTAATCTGCTTCTATTTAGCTCCCAGTATATGAATTAATTTTTATTTATTTTCTTGCGTTCTGTAGTTTTCATAAAATACACAGAGAAAAATAATGACTACTTTTGCCAATGTATAGAATTTAAGTTGCCAAAACGTGACGATGGGCTGGTCTTAAAGCAAAGTTCTATTTCAGTTCCCAAACAAGTTTACCCACAATCCGTCAGTAAAACGAATCCCACAAAAGGGCAAATAGCAGACATCGTGGGCAGAGAGGAACAAAATGGTTGGACTCAGTTATTGGGATCCGCAACAAAAAAAAAAGAAGATAATAAATATAAATAAAAGCAAGTGGTAGGTGAAGAAATATAGCCATTGTAGTCAATATAGTCAAGATGCATAGGGCATAGCAAAAGGAAAATAGAAAGAAAATAAATGACACAGCCACGTTTAACCTGTTACGAATAATAGTAATGATAATAAAAGGTGAAATCATCATAATTTGGTCCTTGAAAACTATATTAAGTTAAAGTATTTTTATTAAAATACTGAAATAACCAGGAGTTTATTCAAAGACAATTTGATTCCATGTTGTTATCTTATTGCTAATTTTTTTTATCAATTTATTAATGTAAATATGAATATGACTATACAAATGTTTTCATGCTATTTTTATTTTTCAAGTGTTCTATAAATAGTAACTCAACAAAATAACACCATGTGTTTTGAGAAGGTTTTTGAATGGGCAAGTGATGACATAAATAAATATATTCTTTTTTTTTTTTTTATATCATTTGATCAAAGCAATTGTGGTTTTCATCCCATTAAATTGAAAAGTTTGAACACATTGTTCTGTAAGAAATGAAACAAATATGCTGAATTATTTGTGAGGAGGGTCTGAACCTTAAACCACATAACAGAGAAAGAAAGACACAGACCGAACACAAAGCTGTGAGTAGAATCTTAGCTTTTAATTCTACCGGCTTTATGCATTAAGATCACAATGATCTAATCTACTATAATGACTTCCTGATTAAATAAACACTAGGATAAGGATGCCAATGGTTTCTCTTTTTAACACCTGGATCAGGACACAAAACTGGGTAAACCTGTCATTTTAGTGTGTCCCTACTGGTTGAAAAAGGCCCCAAGCAACTGCCCACAATAATTTGTACACTGTAATGGATTTGTTTAATTCAAGTATAGTGGAGACCCCATTGATACGAGATGAAAAAGTAAAACTAATTTAGATTTTTTTTTTTTTTTAAACTGTATATTACACTTAAAGAACGGGTCACTGATCTCATTTTTCGATTGAATAATTGGTCCCCATGCTAATGGCACGTACGTCAGTTGGATTCCGTCCAAAAAGGGTAAGAACCTCTGCTCAAGGCAGTAAGCTTTCAAAGTAGTTTCTCCTATTCTTTCACTACAAAAGATTATAATATTGAAGCTCTTTGCAACAGGACTTTCCAGGATACCTTTAAGCTATTTTCTAAAGTACATAGAGCATGGTTTTGTCTGTAATTCTAGATTGCAAACTCCTTAAGACACTCTCTCTTTTACCAGTAGCATATAAATAACTTGGAATCAGTGTACTATTATTTTTTTAACTTCCATTTAGGTTCTCTACCTCTTGGGACTGTGTCACTTAATGGGCTACTCCGGGCACCATAACAACTTCATAACAATTAAGTTGTTATGGTTCAATTAGGTGGCAGGCAAAGTTTAAATTGTTTGGATTGTAAACTCCTAGTTTAATTCGACAATTAAAAAAAAAAAAAATCTCAGCAGGACTACCACTACTACCTTGGCAAAGTTGTTAACTGTCCCACTTAAATGTCAAAAGATTCAGAACACGTTTACATTACACTTTTACTAACAATATGTTTTTGTATTTATAATGCAGAAATTGGAGGTATGGGTTGCTGTTCAGGGGTATCTGAAAGTGTAAATTTACAAACAAAATATTGTTTGATGTTAAATTACTCATCTTTTACATAAAAATTGAGAGGTTAAAAAGTGTTAACAGATGTAGTTTTTGGTTTGTATTTTGTAAATGAGCTTTTACACCTTTTATGCATGTTTGTCTGGAAAAAAACCCATTTCATATACATTCCAGTAAAAGTTCATTTTTAAGTTTTGTGAAATATGCATAAGGGATAAAACTCTTTTTTTTCTCTACGGATGACTCACACATAATAGTCTTTTTCAATTAATCAGCGTAGTGTATCGAGTGAGCTCATAATCCTCATTTTCTCTGCTCCTCTTTGACTGCCAATATACAGTCCTGATATTTGACTTATAAAAAGTTGTTGTAGAATGTGAGTGTTGAGTCCCTCTGCATAGATACAGAGTGACATAATGAAGACTTAGCAGATAATTTAGTTTCTCTGCAGCATGACAACAACATTGAACCAAGACAGGAAGAGAAGGTTTTTTGGGGGTTAGACTTTACTTTATAGAAGTTAACAAAGATAAATATCTATGGTAGGATAACTGACACTGCTACCCTTTTATTTGGGCGTCAGAATTTAACCCAAGCAAATGACTAACCCCTTAAGGACACATTATGGAAATATTCCATCATGATCCCCTTTTATTCCAGAAGTTGTGTCCTTAAGGGGATAATCATAAATTCAGTTCCCTTTTGTACAATTTACAAACTTTAGACCGTACTGTTTTAATGTCACCTCTTAAGGCATCATCAAATGAAAGGTCTAGTCTAGAACAAGTCCACATAGGCACTGTTATACTTGTGTCTGTCTGGATATACTTGTGCCTGTTATACTTGTGCCTGTCTGGATACAACAGGCAACATATACTCAAAGTCTTACTCAATTTGGAAGTTTTAATGCAGCAGTGACATCTAATAATTAGTCTAGAATTCTGTTGTAGACGCCATGTAGTAAGTTCTATTTTGAAAAGCTAAAACGTTTGCTCTTACTTTTGTCTTGATTTATTATTTTTGGAAAACGTTTCAAATGATTCGAAAAATATTTTAATATTTTGACATTTATTTTTTGATAAATCAATATTTTTTTTTTATATTTTTTTACATTTAAGATTTTGAAATATTACATTGAAATGCTTGTCCAAAAGTTGAGGCCTATGTGTTGGGAAGGAATATGGTGTCTCCCATCTTACCAGTTTGCAATCACACTGAAATAAGAGTTCTCTCTTTTTTATAATCACCTATCTTCGTAATGAAATATGGGGATTCAGTTCCACCATATGGCCATATTGTGTTAAGCCCACCACTACGTCCCAGTACCCAATATCGGTGGGTCCTACATAAACTTTAACATGGGAGATCAACATGCTAACTGCAATGTTTTTACTTCCTAAACTGCTTCCAAAACCTCTGCTAAATGTATGCTTTCCCGTGGTCACCTCCAAAGAGACTCCTATTGTGGATGGGGGGCTGGGAGGCTCACCCCAATAGGAATCTGGTCTGGATTCCAAATCTACACTAAAACAAAGGGAATTTGGGGCACACCATAGCGTCTCTATAGCAGAACCTTATAAAGTGCAGATTTCACCGTTGGCAACAAACATATTCATATCTGAAATAATACGTGTTTGGGAACAAGCTGATCTAACCCTGTCTCTTGAAATATTCTCTTCCTGTAAATAGACTGAAACTTTGATACCAATTATTTAGAAAATTTCCTCAACAGTAAATCATTGTCAGTTTAATGGCCTAGATTTATCAATTATTTTTGATCGTTTTCAGACTTTTTCCAAGTCTCGAGTCCCTGTACAGTTTAAGTAGGTTCCACTTATACGACTTTTAGGACAAATGTAAACCTAATTTGACTATACAAAGTTACTTATCCTTATGATTAATTGTTATGTTTATAATGCGTAGTATTGGGTCTCAAATGAATTTATCTTTGACAAATCATCTGAGAAACTATTCCTAGAATACACTACAATTCACAGCCACAATCCTTAAAGGGACACTTTAGTTACCGGAACCACTACAGTTTAATGTAGTGGTTCTGGTGTCTATAGACTGTCCCTGCAGGCTTTTTAATGTAAACACTGCCTTTTCATAGAAAAGGCAGTGTTTACATTGCTACCTAGGAACATCTTTAGTGGCAGTCATTCAGATGGCCACTAGAGACGCTTCCTGTGTCAATGCTGCACAATGTGTAGTACTAGCAGTCTGCTCTGCATGGAGGAGCTGAACATTCCCCATAGAGATGCATTGATTCACTGCATCTTTATGAGGAGATGATGATTGGGGCAGCGTGTCATTTTACCGCTAATGCGCAATAGCCTCCCAATGCTTTCCTATGGGAAAGCATTGGATTGGCTGAAATCATCAATTTTGATTATCTCAGCCATGGAGGCGGAGCCAGCCACAGTGAGGCCTGTGCATTGTGGGAAAATTGTGAGTTTAAACACCTTTTCTGACCAATGCAAGAGGAGCCAGGTACCTAAACAGTGGGTTTAACACTGTAGTGTCAGAAATAAATGTTTGTGTTCCTGACACTATTGTGTTTCTTTAATAAATGAGAACTTGTTGGCTTTCCTAATATGCCTTAGAGGGGAACTATCTTAAACTAACTTTTGATATGTAGCGGAATACATTCATACATGCTACTTTGTAGTGTCCATAGCCCTTTAGTGTAAATTAGAGTCTTTATTCCCTCCTTCAATCTCTATGGATGACATTAATTAAAATAACATGGCTAAGGGTGATAGCCTGTGTTACATACAGTTAGACAGTCCAACTGCTGTCTATAGAATACTCACGGAACACAGCAGCTCACACTGGAGGGATGAGAATGAATAAAGTACCAATTTCTTTTAAAACACATTAATAATTTAATAAATACATAATTTAATAGAAATTATATCTTTGCTATCTAGTAAGTATAAGTTACAACATCTGTTCCTTTGTGTTTGTCTCTTTTGCATTGAAAAGGCCTCTTGTTGTGGGATAATGTCACATCAGAATCAATCACAGCTCTTCCCTTGCAATGGATCCCTCACAAAAAGACACCCAAGGTCTTCCTTTGCAAATGATCCCTCCCAAAGAGACAATCCAATGGTTCTTTGTCCCCACAAGTGAAATTTTACTTTGATATTGACTCCTATAGGGATGTCGGCTCATCCTCTGGATTACAAGATCTTTTGAGCAGGGTCCTCATCAACCTATTGTTCCTGTAACATTTTGTAATTGTATAATTTATTGTTACATTTCCTCTTTTATAGTATTGTAAAGCACTGTGGAATAAGTTTGCGCTATATAAATGCCGTTAATAATAATAATAATTCTAATTCCATGTGCAGAATATAGAAAAAGTCTATATCAGGACTGAATTGGTCACAGCAAAGTCATGAAGAATGTATTTTTGTTGGAGTTCCCGAATCATGTCCTGATTTGTGAACCTAACCCCCAACCTCCTTAATTAAGATCATTTGTATTTGGTATAACCACATTTAAAATAGGGTCACGCAACTCACATTTTCATTGCCAGGCTATGTACTGTCAAAGGGCAACCCTTTTATACCATTGGGCTACAACGCTCTTAATATCATGAAAGTAAATGCCTGGCAGAGAATTAAATGTGTTATGTCCAACAGCATTTGGCATCGGATGCAGAGTTTAATTCCCCTGATATGCCCATGTCTAGTGTCACAGCAGTGTTGTCCTGCAATATGCGTAGGAACCAACGTATCCACATAGGAGAGACTCTGAAGCTGCTGTGTTTTGAAAGCATTCTAACATTGCACTGTCACTAGTAACCATTCTAGCAGAGACCAAGAGACCATCCTCCACCCTCTCCTTGACAGACAAAATGTCTATTACCAATGAGTGGTTGCTGATCAGGGCCATAACAAGTTGTTAGAGGGTCCTGTGCAGGTATTTTAAGGGAATCCCCATGGAACTAAACATGCAACACACACAGTCCATAAGACTATAATGCTGCAATTAACTTGCTGTTTCAGATCCTGAAAGAGACACTGAGTCAGGGCCACTAAAACCAGGGACAGACAAGTTCAGACACTTCAGCTAGAAGTAACAACAATCCCCATGATGCTCCTGGGTAGCTATGGCATTTAATTTTCCACAATTAAAAGGATGGCTGTGTATCCTGGGAAATTAGATTCTACAGCAGCTAGGGTGACAGGTGTTTCTTATTCATGTCATGACAATATTGATTGTAGGGAATCAGAGTGACTGGAGGAGACCTTTGACTGAACAACCAGGAAGTGACAACCAAGTCAATTTTTCCATAAACAGAAAGTCTCAGATACACCATCTGTCCTGGATTAAAACTCACATGACTCCCAGTCAACCACAACCATGTTGATAATTATAGTTTACAGTAATTATATATTCCAAAGAATTCATGATTCCTGTAATACTGATTGCAATTTTATAGAATACACAGTGTGTGGTTATGTGTCTCTGTCTGTGTATATTTACCTGTTTGAGTGTGTTACTGTATCACAAATATGAACACTGCAGTGTGCATCAATCAGTCTGCCTCTTGTGTGTGGCTCTGTCTGTATTGTAAAGCTGTACCCTGTTGATCCTTAATACTTGTTGATTAAATTTTCATTTCCTGAATGATGACATTTTATTCAAGACTACTATACTGAATTACAGAGATTT
This sequence comes from Pelobates cultripes, assembly GCA_933207985.1. Classification (NCBI taxonomy): domain Eukaryota; kingdom Metazoa; phylum Chordata; class Amphibia; order Anura; family Pelobatidae; genus Pelobates; species Pelobates cultripes. The sequence goes on from OW240917.1 coordinate 240,270,076, forward strand.
GATTCCAAGGAGATTAAAGCTGATGAGCTATTTAAAAATGCATTATTTTTCAAAATGTGCACAAATTTACATCAGTTGAAAAGTACTCACTTTGACCTTCAAACTTCCTGATAATTGTGTCCAGGTAGGTATTCTGAGGGGCAACATGCCCCCTCCTCACTGGCATCTTGGAATCTTGTGCCTCCTCTTAGTATGAGAAATGAAAAGTTACCAGCCCTTCCTGGAAAGCTGTCTGAAAGTCTTTTAAAGAGGAGATCTGCAGAGCACCATAGAAGGAAAAAAAACCATGGAAAATCACATCCCAAAGCACATCCCTTGGCTTCATGGCAAAAACATTCTGCAGTTCATTCCAACCAGATTCCAGATGTAGCCTTGATCTTGCCTTCAGACAATAGTGGAGGTAAATAAAAAAATAAACAAAATAAAAGCAGGATTTTTAGGGGTCTTTGCAGAGACAGGAGTTGCAATAAAAGACACAGCTAATTCTGATTTCCTACAACCTAAAACATGTGCCAAAGAAACAGAGTTGTCAGGAACAACACATGCTACAGTGACAGCTTCTGTTCAACTCCCAGCTCCAACGAGCTTCCTAAAAAATAAATTAAAAAAATAGATCCTTGTGGAATGTACTAAGGAGGTCAGAGATCACAGGAGCAGTTGATGAAAGCGAGAGGCAGCTGATGAACTGCCTGGTCGACACACAAGCTCAGCTCTGCTCCTTGCTCCTCAGATCAATGGTTAAGATACTGGGAGCTGTCCTCGCTGTGTGGTTCTGAATGTACAGTTAGTAATCCTCTGCTGGGGAGGTGGGGGGAGGTGGGGTGGAGCGGGTCTCCATTAAATCCGGCATCACGTTGCATGTGCAGACAAGTCTTATTTCCCGTGTATATAATATAAGACAGAAAGAAAGAAATCCCTGATGCTCACCCCTTGGCTGCTGGACAGATCTGCTGCCTGTGATAGATGCTGAAATTTAAATTGTAACTTACAGATTCATGGTCTTTTTTTTTTTTCATTATTCTTTTTGGTTTTTTTGCAACAGATAGCTCATAGCTCTAGTCTTCCTGCATGTAGACTATTTAATGCTATGAGGTAGGTAAAGTGGAGGTTATTTATAATATAGGAAACATTCTAGGGGCAAAGTTCTAAAAGCAGATACGTTAAGGGAAACATTCCACCGGTTTCCATGGCGACTGGTCCTCTTTTAGGACGATATCCCAGATGTCACCTTTGCACATAACCCCAAAGTAACAATCTCAATGCAGGGTGCAGTCTCAGTTCATTATTCCCCAAAAAAAAGATCAACTAACCTGCTATAACAGCTCTTAATGATAAGGGTCACTATTTACAAAATGGCCTTTACCCTTTATTACTGCGGAGTAATTTTTTTTGTTTTTCAGTTATTTTGTCGTGTTTTTTTTTTTTTTTTAAAGAATTCTTTATTTTTGTAGTGCTTTGCAAATTTCACACATTAACAGAGACATTGCAAAAGGTACCATCAGAAAATATCAACTCGTAGAGTACATCACATGTCTGATTCGCTGCCCTTTTTAAAAAAATTATAATATCAAGATGTATATTCATGCTCGTAAAACATAGAGTAGGGTAAATGATGGTAGATTGCTATACACAAGCTAAACATGCTGAGAGAGGCCCAAGTGGGTAACATATTCGAATCTAGGGTGCAAGATTTGTATAAAACCAAAGCTTTTGTGATGATGATCTGCTACACAGCAAGTAACCCTTAGTGGTAAGAGCGAAGGGGATCATTGGCAAAGAGACTGCAACACATGAACATAATATTAAGTAAATAAAACTCTTCGAGATACTTTGGTCCCAGGAGCTGTTCATGCTTTTCGCCCCACGCCATCTCTTGTGGTTTGATGAGTCAGTCCAGAGATAAGGACGAGAAAGGGCCAGAGTGTCGCCGAGTCGTGTGGCATTCCGTTTGCCGGCTCATTGAACTCGATTAAGGTTGTGCCTATCACCGCGTATTTTGTTGCCTTTTTAATGCCTTATCCTAACAATACAGGCAGATTGGTGGGAAAATATCTCAGCTCAGACACTAGGACAAAATTGATTTATATTAAAGAAATTAAAGAGCATTGCAACATTTGGGCTGTGGATCTTTATTATTTTTTTATATTTTTATATTACAGATATGATGCACCTAGATGTGTTTCTTGCCCCATGAGTTTTATGTCCAGATATTGGCATAAACTAAATCCCCATTTTTATGTGCTAAGATAGGTGATTTTAAGTAGCCTTGCAAAATGTTAAACTGTGTTTGTTTTTGTGTGCGCGCTGTTTCTTTAACTGTATTTTGGTGATATTTTGGACTTTACAGTAGCACTACTTAAAAATTCTGGGTGTGCCCCAAATTCCCACTTTTTTCTGTGAAGGTTTAGAATACAGACGAGGTTCCTCTTGAGCTGAGCACCCCCCACATCCACTGCAGGTGCCCCATTGGAGGTTTTTTGTTTTTCTGTGTGCACTGTTCCTTTAACTGTATTTTGGATATATTTTGGTCTTTACAGCAGTGCCACTACTTAGTAATGCATGTTCTGGGTGTAACCACAATTCAATTTTTTCTGTGTAGGTTTACAATACAGATCAGGTTCCTCTTGAGCTGAGCACCCCACACAATAACTATAGATACCCCTTTGGAGGTGACCACAGCAAAGCATATATTGAGGAGTCTCTGGAAGGGGTTTATCAGTAAGTATTGTAAATGTAAATCTCCCATGCTAAAATTAGTGTAGGACCCACTGATATTGGGGATGTGTGACGGAGTGGTGGGCTTGACACCATGAGGCCATATGCCTTAACTAAATCCCCATATTTGTTTGCTAAGATAGGTGATTATAATACAGCCTTGTAAAATTTAAAACTCTATGTTTGTTTTTGTGTGTGTGCTGTTCCTTTAACTGTATTTTCAAATGTGGACATAGCTGCTTACTATAGATATCCTTGCTTTATATTCAAGGCTAGAGTTCTTGTAAATAAAATTGCTGCTATAGACACTTTTACTGTACATAGCTCTGTCACTAAAATTTTGTTTCCATAAATCAACTTAAAACAATAAACGCATGTTCTATCTCATAAAATAATCTCAGTCTATAATTTGCTGAGTGATTCACAACGTCCCAGATGATAGGAAAAAGGAACATATTTCATGATAATGATGATGATATTGTGTGTCCACCGTGCCCAAAGAAATGCCAAGCACAGTTGATCAATTTATATTCTGTTTTATCAACCTAAGGCTTAAAATTGCATCAGCTGTTAAAATCAGATTAACTACTGAATGTTTCCTTTACAAAACAAAAGGCACTAACAACAGGGACCTAATAAATAACAGCCACAGACAGCTGACAAATTAAACACACTAAAAACATTTCAACAATGCTGTATAACAATTTGCTAGGTAGTAAACAAAACCAATCATTATTTGTAAAAACAGTCAACTGATCATATATAGCCATAAAAAAAACCACGTACATCAGGAAAATGCCATTCTACCCAGCTATTGGCTTGCTGGGATTATTTTCTATTTATTAATTGCAGTGGGACTTAAGGGATTTTTATTTTAAGGATGGCCTATTTCTAAGGACTAAAGATGAGAACTCGAGGGCATTGGTAGAAAATTGAGGGCATTTAGGATAATTGTAATCATTAATCTATTTTATTTTACATTGATTTTCTTTCTAGTTAAAGGTTAAGAAAGACAATCATTTGTTTGCCAATTAAATTTACAATATGGGAGGGTGATAATTAATTTATCTATTTGGGGTAGAGGGTGTACATTTTATTAAGGAATGGTTTTATAGGGTTTACAGCTCTTTTCCCCAAATTTCATTGATTTTTTTGGGGGGAGACTGGAAAGGTAAGAATTTAGGACTGGGGACTTTACAGTTACTAACCCCATTTTTATTATTGCACTTCATTCCCGTAACCCAGATAGAAGGAAGATAATTGGCATATCCACCAGCTCACTCTGTTCAGTATATAAAACATTGCTTAAGGACCAAACTTCTGGAATAAAAGGGACTCATGACATGTCATGATTCGCTTTCATTCCAGAAGTTTGGTCCTTAAGGGGTTAAGGGGTTAAAGAGCACAGAGAAATGAGAGATTAACTCCAGTGGAACAAAAAAAGGTAAATTTAGCGGGCTTAAACTGATCAATACATGCATAAATTTACATTTATACTATTAAGGTGGTGAGATTTGTCTTACTTCCACGGAAGCGAATTACGTTTTAGAAAGTTGCCTGTCAGTGCCTGCTGTTTGGGTTAACTAGGAGGAAATTAGAAGTTATGGATTTGTTTTAAGAGTTAAACATATTTTTTTTTTAATTCTTGATATAGCTTAATGCTGGGACTCCAGCTGCAGAATCTCTGGGAGTTAAGGTTCTCTGCAAGGTCAAAAAAACTTTTAGTCCCTTTTCAAGGTCGATAAACTGCGTTCCGGTACATTGGCTTATAACAAGACTGAAAAGTCCAGAAAGGCATGGAAACTAAACAAAGCCTTTATAGATCAAAATTTGAAATAACACCAATAATATAATCAGGACTTAAAATTCCTCATCTACTAGCCAGGCCTTAAAAGTTACTTGCCATTGTAAGCCCGGAGAGCGAGTAAATTCATCAGGAGTAACATTCTGCATACCAGGGCAAAATTTTCACTGCACCCTGATATAATTATTATAATTGTAAACCTTTCAATAGGAGTCGGGATTGAACAACTGGTAAAAATCAACATTGGTTTTTGTTTTGTTTTTTTCATTTATAAGCCATTGAAGAATACCAGACAATGAAGAAAATAAAACATTGTCAAATTGTTTCTGCACATCATCATCTCTCCACTGATATCATACTGAATATTTTTAAGAGTATGGCATTTTGATATTTTGAATTATTAACAATCACCTAAATTGCAAGTGCTTCATCAATCATGTAGCGCAGGGATATAATTAATAATGTCCTGCGGAGAAATCACAGGGGGCACATCAGTGAATTTCCAAAGTTGTGTTAATTGGATTTCACATTGACAGAATTTATTGAATGCAGCTTCTATAGTAACTTAAACTTTCCATTATTAAATGTTAAGTCAGTTAAAAGCGGCTCGGCATCATGCTTGGTCTGTGGCATTTAATATTGCAATCAGGATGAATCAAATAGTGCAACGAACCTAAATATTTTTTTTAGCATTAGGGATTCTTATTCACTGATCCAGTGATAGTTAATTCCATGACCAACTCCTTAAAATCCCCTGTTTCAGTAAATAATCCTGCATGTGTCAATTTCAACTGCACAAATACACTATCACGACAATTAAATTGTTACTACGTAATCATTAATTACAACAACAACAAAAACAGAATTAAGAAACTATACGTCAAATTAATAATGAAATAAATACAAGTTAGGAATATATCTGACGTAAAAAGATCTCCAGGGCCCCTGCTCCTTATGAATAATGTGCGTCAAGTCGAGGAGACAATTAAATGGTTTGGGCATCCCTACAGTTTCCCTTTTCACCTGGGAAGCTGTTGAAATACTCTCCCTAGACTGCTATGTTATTGCATCTCAATCATTTACTCGTTCTATGACATGGGGTGTAGCCAATGTACTTGGACTGCCCCCCTACTCCCTCGCCACATGAGTTGAGAGATTAATGTTTAGCTGTGCATGTTATTAAGAGATAAGGCTTGCAAATGCCCACCTGTGCCAATTTCTATTGAATGAATGTATCCACTCCATATATATAGGGCGAAAGTAGATGAAAAGGCAGCATAGCTGACTAAAGAATTTTTCTAGTTCAGGGATTTTGGCCTTAAATCTGAAATTTACTTTAAATTAATTTTGAAACCATGACAATTCTCTCGTTAGTGAATAAGCATGTAAAAGGGAAATTCAATCTCAAATTGGTTACATATTGGCTACATGTGTTTATTTTATGCTCGATAATATACTGTTCGGCTGCCGAAGAGCATATAATGTCGAAACAACCACAATCCCATGGTACAATGCTTTTTAACAGTACTTTTATCGTTTTCGGATCGATGAAAAAGAGCCCTTTACCTTACATTAACCCCTTAAGGACCAAACTTCTGGGATAAAATGGAATCATGACATGTCACACACGTCATGTGTCCTTAAGGGGTTAAAGGGACGCTACAGTCACCTGAACAACTTTAGCTTAATGAAGCAGTTTGGGTGTATAGAACATGCCCCTGCAGCCTCACTGCTCAATCCTCTGCCATTTAGGAGTTAAATCCCTTTGTTTATGAACCCTAGTCACACCTCTCTGCATGTGACTTGCACAGCCTTCCATAAACACTTCCTGTAAAGAGAGCCCTATTTAGGCTTTCTTTATTGCAAGTTCTGTTTAATTAAGATTTTCTTATCTAGACCCTGCAAGAGCCTCCTGTATGTGATTAAAGTTCAATTTAGAGATTGAGATACAATTATTTAAGGTAAATTACATCTGTTTGAAAGTGAAACCAGTTTTTTTTTCATACAGGCTCTGTCAATCATAGCCAGGGGAGGTGTGGCTAGGGCTGCATAAACAGAAACAAAGTGATTTAACTCCTAAATGACAGTGAATTGAGCAGTGAAATTGCAGGGGAATGATCTATACAATAAAACTGCTTTATTTAGCTAAAGTAATTTAGGTGACTATAGTGTTCCTTTAACAGTCAGATTATCAACACTTTAATGGACCATTGGATTATTGACCCAACATAATAAATAAACCCTTTACAAGTTGAAAGAATACAAAACTGTCAAGAATTTGGATAATTGTTAACAAACTGTAATTTTTCACTTATTAAGATAATAGATGTCTTTGTATACAAATTGCATTTGGAATTTGTATATGCATTTCTGCAGCTGTTTTCACTTCATACATCACATTTGTAAAATATCCACAGGTATACATGTGTATGTGTTCACAAACCATTGTCCATATTTACATATTAGGAAATGTTTATGTCTCTATTAATAACACAGGTATAGGGTAAAAATATTATACATGATTGCTTCCTTTCTCTCCTATCTTCATACATTCCAGATTTCTGTAGGGTCAAAACATACGCAAAACATACGCTGCAAATTAATTTATGCAATGGAATTCACTAGATGAGCAATTGCATGTGTCCATCTCAGCACTAACCAGAAAGGATGACCTACCTGTAGTACAACAGATTTGGCTGTACATCAAAATGTTGTCAAACACCATGCAATAATGAATGTTGTAGGGATATTAAAAGAAAACAAATTGAAAAACAACAGATTCGTCTTATTTAAAAAATAAAAAAAATTAAAAATCAACATTTATTAGTAACCAAAAATAAGCCAGACTCTTGATTAAACTTGGCTCTGAATCTAAAAGGAAGAAGGGAGAATCTCTGCAAGAGTTAAGAATAAAATTGGCAAATAAGGAACGTCTAAACAAAAATAGGGTGAATAAAGTTTTAATTGAAGAAATGGCTAAATTAAGGGAAACTATCAAAGATAGAATTTATGATACGGTCAATAAAAATATACTATTCCTTAAACAAAGATGGTACCATAACAATAACAAAATAAACAAAGACCTTTCTAACAAAATCAAAAATAATCTCAAAGATAAATCTATAAAAAAAATTGTCTTAGGTGATAAACACTTAGTGTCACCAAATGATATTGTAAATGCATTTGCGGAATTTTATAAATCTTTATATAATCTAGAGGAGGCAGGGAAGAGTAGAGAAGAAATGGATACATTTTTGAGTAACCTTAATTTACCAAAAATTAACCAAAGGAAGTTGGAAATGCTGAATGCCCCATTCTTATTATCAGAAGTAACAGAAGTAATAGATCAGTTAAAATTGAATAAGGCTCCAGGCCCAGATGACTTCTCAACAATGTTTTACAAAACCTTTTCTAGACTCATTTCCCCTATCCTTTTAGAGATGTTTACGAAGGCGTCTGTGGCTACCCCCTTCCCTAATGAGATGTTATGGGCTTCAATCATTCCTATACCTAAAGTAGGGAAAGATCCAACACTTATTATTAACTATAGACCCATATCTCTCATCAATTTAGATATAAAGATATTCTCTCAAATATTGTCCAACCGACTTAAAGAGGTAATTGGAGAACTGATTGACGTGGGTCAGTCTGGATTTGTGCGAGGGAGAGGTACTACAGATAATACACGTAGGATATTCAACTTAATACATAGAATAAATGAGCATAAATGGGGATCTGTTATTATGGCCCTCGATGCTGAGAAGGCCTTTGACAGAGTCAATTGGAGATTCCTGGACTCTGTCATGGGCCAATTTGGTTTAGAAGGTCAGTTCAGACATAAAACTATGTTGTTATATAGGAGTTCTACAGCTAAAATAATTAACCCTCTTGTTGAGTCTGACCACTTTGAGGTCAAAAATGGTGCTAGACAGGGTTGCCCTTTGGCTCCCCTGTTATACATTCTTACAATTGAACCTTTGGCCACCCTGATCAGACAGGATACTAATGTAAAGGGGGTCAAGTCTCTTAATGGGGAAATCAAGGTCTCCCTTTTCAGAGACGATGTCCTCCTTATTCTGACGGATCCGATGGTTTCAATTCCATCGGTATTGGATGTTATATCCACCTACAGTAGTTTCTCCAACTATAAGGTCAATATGAAAAAAAACAAATTTTAGCCTCTTTTTTTACCTGAGGCTCAGAAAGATCTTCTGACTGCACATTTTCAACTCCTATGGGCAAAAGATACTATAGGCTATTTGGGGATTAAAATATCCTTTGATATAGAGAGGACGATACAAACAAACTATGATAAATTATTAAGAGATCTGCAACAACTGGTAGACAAATGGAGGAAGATTGAGTCCTCATGGATAGGAAGATTAAATATGATAAAGGCATTTTTGATACCTAAACTTATATATTATCTTAGGGCGATTCCCTATAGACTGGGGAAAGGCATTCTTAACTGCTTTCAAACCCTGATTTCCAAATGTACCTGGGCAAATAAACCACCTATGATAGCTTTTGACACACTTCGAAGGAGTTATCAGAAGGGTGGAATAGCATTTCCAGATGTTGATAAAATCCATGAAGCATGTATGGCGACTCATCTTCTACAGTGGCTAGATAAGGAACAGGGATATAAATCATGGCTTACCCTAGAACAGGAGGATAGCCCTAGATATAAATTGTTTATTCTCTTTTGGATGGGTATGTTAAATTTAGGTGAACTGGATACCAAGTATTTTTCGAACCGTATAGTGATAGATATGATCAATACCTCCAAAATCCTAAGTAAAAAATTGAAGCTAGAAGGTAAATTATTATATAGGGTTCCACTAGTGGTCCTACAACATACAATGGATAATATAAATGTCCAATCTTGGACACACCTAGGCCTAGTGAAGATCTTGAATTTATGGGATGGATCTAAACCCACCCCATTTATACAATTGCAAGAAAAGTATAATCTTCCTCCTAGAGACCTTTTTCAATATCTAAGGATAAAGAATTTTTTACTATCTCGGACTATACTTAAGGATCACAATGTTAATTCCCTTATGGTATTATACAAAAAGAAGGGAGGGATCTCTAGATTTATTAAATTGCTAGAATCAATGGAACAAGATTCTCATGCTACCTCTTTTGTTAAATGGGAACAAGATATTGGGGAATCCTTTCCACTTCTGGAATGGACCAAAGCTACACTCCTAGTTAAGCGCTGTATAAATAGCGTCTCTCTCTATGAAACACATTTAAAGATAATATATAGGTGGTATATGGTACCGACTAGACTATATAAAATATCTTCTGTACACTCTAAGAATTGTTGGAGATGTGGAAATGAGGAGGGCACTATTTATCATATTTGGTGGGAGTGTCAGGGTCTTAATGATATAAAAGTTCAAATGCTTGGCCTTATTAATTCTATATTCAAGGAGATAAAAGAAATTAGCCCTCAACTTTTTCTTTTTAACATTGGTTTCCCTTCGCAAGATAAATATCAAAAATATCTTTTGACCCATATATTTTTTGCCATTAAAATATGTATAGCTAGGGCTTGGAAATCTTCTATCCCTTTAATATGGCACAATATTATGGAACAAATAGATTATCAGTACAGGATGGAATCAAACCCCTTTTTTGGCCCTTGAGATGTGCCTAAACTATGGTTACCCTGGACAAATAGACAGAATATATGATAACAGACTGTGGTTCCCCCCATACCGAGTCTCAGAGAATGTAACCTATTTGCATTGTAATTTTTCGTTTTTTTATTTATTAGTTTTGGGGGTTTTTTTGGTTTTTTTTCTGTATGTTTATCAATGTGACAGCGATATCGATTGGCAGTGGATAAATGTTGTGATTGAAATAAACATCGGGTGTATGATGGCTTCAATGGAAACACCGTACTTTATGTGGAAATTTTCGGTGTTTAAATTTACACAGTGCCTATATTATAATATATTGCCAGCTTATCCATGCTTTTAGCAGTCATATTGATGTTTTTTTTTTCTCTCTTTTTTGCTTGTTTAATCTTTGTTGTGTGTTTAACATTTATCTCTGTATCTGGTTCTCTTATTGTGTTGGAGGATTGCCTTTGGGGTACCTCACATGCAAATGTTAAAACTTTTATTTAACAAAAATAAAGAAATATAAAAAAATAAGCCAGACTCCAGTTTTACAGCAGATGCAATATACTGTGTCATATCAACATGTCAATGAGTAGACAGGTTGCATTATCCAACACATTTGCCGATTTATTGGAGTAGACAAAAAAGAAACATTTCTGCCCACAACAAGGCCTTTGTCAAGCTTGAGAAAGGCCCTGTTGTGTGCTGAAACATAGCTTTTCATTTGCTCCAATAAATCTGAGCAGACTGAGCAGACGCCCCAAAAAAATTCACCCCAAGCTCAGACCATTTAATGCTCAGAAAAATTGCAAAAATCCAAGAGTTACATCTCAGACTCTACAGGCCTCAGTAAGCATGTTAAATGTTAAAGTTCATGAAAATGCAATTAGAAAAAGACTCTTCTCTCTAAAAAGAACGTGGCAGCACGGCTTAGGTTTGCGACATTGCATCTAATGTTGCATTACAAAACGCAATACTTTTGGAACAACGTCCTGTGGACAGATGAGACCAAAGTGGAGATGTTTGGCCATAATGCACAGCGCCACGTTTGTCAAAAACCAAACATAACCTACCAGCACCAACACCGCATACCAACTGTCGAGCATGGTGGTGGAAGGGGTGATGATTTGGGTTTATTTTGCAGCTACAGGACAAAGGAACCTTGTTGTCATTGATTCGACCATAAACTCCTCTGCATACCAAAGTATTCTAGAGTCAATTGTGAGGCAATCTGTCTGACAGCTAAAGCTCGGCCAAAATTGGGTCTTGCAACAGGAGAGCTTTAAGAGAGGTGTGCACAGGGCCGGACTGGCCCACCGGGATACCAGGAAATTTCCCGGTGGGCCGCCGCACCTGGGGCCGGTCTGACAGCCCTGATCACTGGGCTCCTGTGGCACAGCTCACACATGGCCGGCCAGGATGAGAAAAAAAAAATTGCGACGGGGCGGGGCTTACGTGCGGCGGGGGCGGGGCTAGCGTGCGCCAGGGGCGGGGCTTACTGTGCAGCGGCGGCCTGGCTGACTGCAGCATGGGAAGCAGGAAGGAGTTCCTGCTTCCCCAACAACAAGCCTCCAGGAGCTCCAAGCAGGAGGTAAGAAGCGGGTCAGTGTGTGAGTGTGTGACTGTCTGTGTGACTGCCTGTGAGTGTGTGACTGTCTGTGTGACTGTCTGTGTGACTGCCTGTGTGACTGCCTGTGAGTGTGTGACTGTCTGTGTGTGTGTGTGTGTGTGTGACTGTCTGTGTGACTGCCTGTGAGTGTGTGACTGTCTGTGTGACTGCCTGTGAGTGTGTGACTGTGTGACTGCCTGTGAGTGTGTGACTGTGTGTGTGTGTGTGTGTGTGTGACTGTCTGTGTGTGACTGTGTCTGTCTGTCTGTGTGTGTGTGTGTGTGTGACTGTCTGTGTGTGTGACTGTCTGTGTGTGACTGTGTCTGTGTGACTACCTGTGTGTGTGTGTGTGTGTGTGACTGTGTGTGTGTGACTGCCTGTGAGGTGTGTGACTGTCTGTGTGACTGTCTGTGTGTGTGTGTGACTGTCTGTGTGTGACTGCCTGTGGGTGTGTGACTGCCTGTGTAGCTGACTGTCTGTGTGTGTGTGTGTGTGTGTGTGACTGTCTGTGTGTGACTACCTGTGGAGTGTGTGAGTGTGTGACTGTCTGTGACTGTCTCTGTGGGAGTGTGTGACTGTCTGTGACTGTCTCTGTGGGAGTGTGTGACTGCCTGTGAGTGTGTGACTGTGTGTGACTGCCTGTGTGAGTGTGTGACTGTCTGTGTGAGTGTGTGACTGTCTGTGAGTGTGTGACTGTCTGTGTGTGACTGTCTGTGAGTGTCTGACTGACTATGTGTGACTGTCTGTGAGTGTGTGACTGCCTGTGAGTGTGTGACTGTCTGTGTGAGTGTGTGACTGTCTGTGAGTGTGTGACTGTCTGTGTGAGTGTGTGACTGTCTGTGTGTGACTGCCTGTGAGTGTGTGACTGTCTGTGAGTGTGTGACTGTCTGTGAGTGTGTGACTGTCTGCCTGTGTGTGAGTGTGTGGCTGTCTGCCTGTCTTTGTATGTGTGGGTGTTTGCCTCGGTGTCAGTGACTGTCTGCCGGTGTGTGTGTGTGTGTGTGTGTGGCTGTCTGCCTGGGTGTCAGTGACTGTCTGCCTGTGTGTGTGTGGCTGTCTGCCTGGGTGTCAGTGACTGTCTGCCTCTGTGTGTGTGTGTGCGCGCATCTGCTAGTGAGGGAGCCTCTGTGTGTGTGTGTGTGTGCCTGCTAGTGAGTTTGTGTGTGTGTGTGTGCCTGCTAGTGAGTGAGCTTGCATGTGTGTCAGTGAGCTTGTCTGTAGGGATCATATGTGTGTGTGCGTTAGTGAGCTTGTCTGTAAGGAGCATGGGTGTGTCGGAGCCTGTCGGTGGTGAGCATGTGTGTACAGTGAGCTTGTCTGTAGTAAGCATGAGTGTGATCTTGAGCTTGTCTGTAGTGACCATATGTGTGTCAGTGAGCTTGTCTGTAGTGAGCATGTGTATGTCAGTGAGCTTGTCTGTAGTGAATCTGTGTGTTAGTGAGCTCTTCTGTAGGGAGCGTGTGTGTCAATGGGCTTGTCTGTAGGGAGAGTGTGTGCGCATCAGTGAGCTTGTCTGTAGTGAGCGTGTGTGTGTGACAGTGAGCTTGTCTATAGTAAGCTTGTGTGTGTGTATCAGAGTTTGTCTGTACTAAAGTTGTGTGTGTGCCAGTAACCTTGTCTGTGTGTGTCATTGTCTGTCAATGAGCCTATTTGTGTGAATCAGTAAGATTGTCTGTCTGTGTGTGAGTATGCTTTACTGTATAATTTAATTACCCTAAAAGAACTAATATTTTGAATTAGAAGAAGAAATGTATCAATAAAAAAAAAAAATATATATATATATATATATATATATACACACTGTTGCATCACCAGGGCTCCAGTATATATATAGGCAATTGAAATAGTTGGCTGCACTCTCGGATTTCCTTAAAATTTTACTTTTGTTGAAATATTTAAGAGAAGATCAGCGTTTCAGTCCCTCTTGTGGACTTGCATCAGGATCATGACGAAAGTCCACAAGAGGGACTGAAACATTGATCTTCTCTTAAATATTTCAATAAAAGTTACATTTTCAGGAAATCCGAGAGTGCAGCCAACTATTTCAATTGCCTATATATATATAAAACACCCTACATAGCACAATGACTTATGGGGCTGGCATAAATTTTTTTCCAGGGCTGTTTTGTATCCCCAGTCCGGCCCTGGCTGTGCATCAACAAATTTCAACAAACCTCAATGAAGAGTGGGCCAGATTTCTTCCACAACGATGTGAGAGACTGATAAAGTCATACAGAAAATTATTATTTTAAGGTATTGCTGCTAAAGGTAGTTCTACAAGCTATTGACGTGATGGTAGTCACCATCATTGGGGATAGAAGAAAAACACTTTATGTAGGTTCCCATATTACTCTTTTGTTTTTGTCACCCTGCGCCCACTATAGATGCAGGGTGTGTATAATGTATTTGTTTGTTGTTAGTTATTTTCCTCTACCTTTTCCTGTCTTATTGTTTTCCCAGCACGGTGTCCCATTGTCCATTGACACAACCAGACCAGTTCAAAGTGACTGCCATGCCACTCCTTTAAATATACCATGTGGTCCTCAGCCCTTATTATTGTCTGTCCCCACACTTCCTTGTGTAAATGAGGCTATGGGGTATAGATAAACGTGATGATTTCAGTAAAGCAGAGTTGCTGTTTTACCCTCCTCCGTGTGTTTGGGAAATAACCTATGATCACTGCTTCCTGTTTGAAGAATCTACAGATGGAGGTCCTAAGCCTACTGAGGTACTGAGGTACTGAGCTCCCCTACAACTGACTCATAAGGTGTGCTTTGTTTTTCACACATGGCTTAATTTTGGCTTTATTTTTGTTAAATCAGGACATGGTGTAATATGTCATGTTCATTTGTTCATCTGAGGTCCTATTTATCTAATGGTAAGACCTGCCAGGCAACAGATGATTGTTACTGATGTGTAAAACCACAGAAATCACAGAGGGTGTACTTTATTTTTCACATGCCTGTATATTTAGGTAGTAGTGTGCACCTGCCATCAGATACCCTAATCTCCCTGGTATCTAAAGGGAACTTTGAGGTTTATTCACTGAACAAAATGCCTACAAAATGTGGAACTACATACAGGGCCAGATTAATATGCCAGGTGCCTGTAGGCACAGTATTCTGAGGCACCCCCTACTCCTCTCACCCCACCCACTCCCCAAATAAAATAGAGCTTATAGAGTGAGTTAAATGTATTTATTGACTGAAAGTATCCAAATTATATATAAATGCCGCACTCAGATGACTTTCAGGGAACCGTATGAGATGAGAATCCTTACTTGTGCAAACATATTGATGATAATACATGGTACTTTCTATTTCGATATATAATAAGGACCAATATATATATATATATATATATATATAAAAAGAGAAACCCAAGAAATACTGGGTGTCTCTTCACAGAGGCTTTTTCAACAGGATTCCATTTGCATGTGGTTCCTTGAAAGTCCTCCGAGTGAGGTATTTATTTATGATTTGGATATTTTGAGACTGAAAGAGTGGGAAAGAATAGCAAAGAATAGCAATGAAAGAATAAAAGAATATTCAGGCTAGTGAGTAATTGAGAGATAAGTAACTAACCAGGTTAATTTGCCATATTGTACTTTCTTTTACTCCTTATCATGTATATTTATGAACCGGACTTTTTAGTCATGATGTCTCTGAGGACCTTCTCAAAAGGTCCTTCTGCAGCAGTTATAGCTCTGGAGACCTTCTCCCCTTACAACAGTGATTATAGTTTTTCCCTGACACATTAGTTGAGACTGAATCTAGGGATAAAATGACCATTATTGCACACAGCACAGTTATTTATACACAGAACTGTTAATTCTCCCTGGAGGGGGGGGTTATCCATATAATGATATGCACAATACAATAGATCCTCCCCACTCAGTCTGGGGAATTAATTACGTTAGCTGTAGCCAACACAATAGGTTCCCTGCTGTGCCCTTAAAGTCCTAAAGGCACAACACAAAATATCCAGCAGAACACCGGTTCCCTGAACCACACCCCCACACAACATATATCCCTGTGTAGCTTGTCACCAAGCCCCCTCACTCACCAAATAGTGCCTTGATCGGAGAATCTGCATCTGAGTTACAGTGTGTTGAAGATTTACTAGGTTGTGGCTATTCTCTGATCCGATGAGGAGTTCCAGGCCTTTTAGTGGTTTAGGACCAGTTTAATGAAAGGGGTTCCTTGGCCTCTGGGGCATGGAGTTCTCTCAAGTCCCAGGTATCCTCTGATGTTTCATTGCCAGTGATACCTGATTAAAGATTAGTCTGGCCATGTTACAGTCCCAATCTGGTGAACTGTTCCAGAGTGATTCAGGGTGTCTCCCGGTCAGGTGCTCAATGTGGTACACAAGTCCAGGCAATCCCCAGAGGTACCCACTTCCAGATGGGGCAAATTAAGCACTTAGGGCACCCATACTCTTCTCACAGTCACTATAGCCCCTTTCTAGGGGCTCTTGATACCAGACCCATAGTTTGTGGGCAGGATACTGGCCGCCAAGCCTCTCCAAATGTCAGTGGTATGGAAGCTTCAGTCACAGTTTGTTTAGGTGTTGTAAAGGGGTTAAATTTAGGGTTAGGGAAAAGTGGTGTTTAGGGTGCAGGCATTTGGAGGTTGAAGGGTTGTTTGCAAAGTACTCACCCTCCTATGATTGATCGAACAGCAGGAGTGGTTATACAGTGTGCATCACTCAGTGCTGCCCCTGCTCCAAAGCAGTTCCTGTGTGAGAGGCTGTTAGTGGGTAGATGGGAAGTGATCCTTTCCACTTCCTGTCCAGCCTCACACTCCTGGTACTTACTTATCTCCCCTCACAAGCTCACCCAAGTTCCTCAAAGGCCCCTTATAAATGCAGTTAATAGGTTCCCTCTACAGGACAGGTGCCTGTAGGCAGGTGCCTGTAGGCAGGTGCCTACTCTGCCTAATGGAAAAGCCGGACCTGATTATACAGCCAAGTTGGAAAGCTTTGTGTAAAATAAAAATACTACCTCTGGTATTATCCTACTATCCTACTAACTTGGCTTGTTCAAAAATACACAAATGTTTAATAGCTTAAATGTTTATAGTTAATAGTTTAAGAATAATATTAACGAAAACAGTGGAAGGTATGTAGAGATTCTAAGCAAAACAGAGTTCAGCTCCCATAATAATTTCAGGCAATTCGGACATCCGGGTACTTCTGAGTGTCCAAATAGATGAATTGCCGAATTGCTGAATGGTTAAAGTCACGAAATTACCGAATTTCCGAAGTGTCGAATTGCCGAAGTGCCGAAGTTCCGAAGTGCTGAAGTGCCAAAGTTCTGAAGTTGCCTAAGTTCCGAAGTGTCGAAGTTCCGAAGTGTCGTAATGTCCTCCCTCCTGGCCCCCACCCCTGAGCGGTGAGTGGGGCCCTAAACTGGAATAAGGGGGGGACCTAATGTCCTCCCCCCTGGCCCCCACCGCTGAGCAGCAGGTGGGGGCCCTAAATTGGAATAACAGGGGGACCTAATGTCCTCCCACCCTTGATCGGCGGGTGGGGGCCCTAAATACTAATAAGGGGGGACCTAATGTCCTCCCCCCTGGCCCCTACCCCTGAGCGGCAGGTGGGGGCCTTAAATACTAATAAGGGGGGGACCTAAGGTCCTCCCCCTGGCCCCCACCCCTGAGCGGCGAGTGGGGGCCCTAAATACTAATAAGGGGGGGACCTAATGTCCTCCCCCCTGGCCCCCACCCCTGAGCGGCGGGTGGGGGCCTTAAATACCAATAGGGGGGAACCTCTTGTCCTCCCCCTGAGCCCCACCCCTAAGTGGCGGGTGGTGGCCCTAAATACTAATAAGGGGGGGACCTAAGATCCTCCCCCCTGGCCCCCACCCCTGAGTGGCGGGTGGTGGCCCTAAATACTAATAAGGGGGGGACCTAAGGTCCTCCCCCTGGTCCCCACCCCTGAGCGGCGAGTGGGGGCCCTAAATACTAATAAGGGGGGGACCTAATGTCCTCCCCCCTGGCCCCCACCCCTGAGCGGCGGGTGGGGGCCTTAAATACCAATAGGGGGGAACCTCTTGTCCTCCCCCTGAGCCCCACCCCTAAGTGGCGGGTGGTGGCCCTAAATACTAATAAGGGGGGGACCTAAGATCCTCCCCCCTGGCCCCCACCCCTGAGTGGCGGGTGGTGGCCCTAAATACTAATAAGGGGGGGACCTAAGGTCCTCCCCCTGGTCCCCACCCCTGAGCGGCGAGTGGGGGCCCTAAATACTAATAAGGGGGGGACCTAATGTCCTCTCTCCTGGCCCCCACCCCTGAGCGGCGGGTGGGGGCCTTAAATACCAATAGGGGGGAACCTCTTGTCCTCCCCCTGAGCCCCACCCCTGAGCGGCGGGTGGAGGCCCTAAATAAAAATGTAACCCCCCAGGTGACTAGGCATCCCCAAACCCCTAGTAACCCCTTCCCCTCAAAAAAAATTAACCTCCTACCTACCCCTGTCACCCTAAAAATAATGGGGGGGGGGGAACTTTAACTAAGTACCTGTAAAAAAAATATAACTTACCATTCGATGTTTTCTTTCTTCTAAAATATTTTTTCAGCCCCAAAAAAGGGCAAATAAAAAATCCATAATAACTGACGCAATTAAAAAAAATTTTAAAAAAAAAATCCATCTTCACCCGGCGAGGGCTCCACGCAGACTGAGCCCTGCAGGGCGGGGCAAGGCTTATAAAGCCTTGCCCCGCCCTGCAATTAGGCTCAGAGCACTCTGATTGGTGGGTTCCAAAGTGCTGAAGTGCCAAAGTTCTGGAGTTCCAAAGTGTCAAAGTGCGAAGTTCCGAAGTGCTGAAGTGCCGAAGTTCTGAAGTTGCCGAAGTGTTGAAGTGCCGAATTGCCGAAGTCCCAAATTGCGAAAGTCACGAATTTCGGAATGCCGAACCGAACCGAAAATGTTCCCCATGCACATGCCTAGTAGATAGTGATGTCCCGAACGGTTTGCGAACGGTTCGCCACGAACGGTTTGCCGCTGACTCATCATTGAGTAAACTTTGACCCTGTACCTCACAGTCAGCAGACACATTCCAGCCAATCAGCAGCAGACCCTCGCTCCCAGACCCTCTCACCTCCTGGACAGCTCACTAAGAATGCAGCTTCACAATGAATGTAAAATGGATGCTGTCCAGGAGGTGGGAGGGTCTGGGAGGGAGGGTCTGCTGCTGATTGGCTGGAATGTGTCTGCTGACTGTGAGGTACAGGGTCAAAGTTTACTCAATGATGAGTCTGCAGCGAACCGTTCATGGCGAACCGTTCGCGAACAGTTCGCAAACCGTTCGGCGAACCGTTCGGGACATCACTACTAGTAGAGAGTTCTCAAAGTTCTAGTCAAATAACTTGTTGGAGGTTACAGGTCAACATCCCTTATTTCTGTGGCTTATTTTATTATACCTGTGATTAGCAGTGGTTCAAAATCGCAGGTATCTTATGGTTTCTCAAACTATTCTAGCAGTAAGGGTCTGATCTCAACCGTACAAATGGTCAGAGCAAATCTACATTGGGGTAGAAACATCCCTGGATAAAGAATGGGAATTGTAAGAGTGGAGCTAGGTGAGAGGTTGGCAGAGATAAGCATCACTCCTGTAATAACACACCGTCTGCGAGGAGCAGCATGTCAAAGATAGATCTGTGTCTCAATGTGAAATCTGGTGACTTTACAGCTATGTCTCTAACTTCTAAATTCCTCTAATCGTGTATATAGTAAGGAATATTGTGGATATATAAATATGTGTGCTTAAATAAAATATTCAGTGCAGAATTATAACATATCATATCATTGTAATAAAATGTCCTACTTGCTCTTCTCTCTCATGGGGGAAATGTGACTGTCCACCCCGATCAATCTGGCAAATGGCACAGGACTCCCAGCCAACACCTCCCTAAAAAGAACTATAGTAACTGTGGTGTCCACCATTCAACACTGTGCCTTTGCACTACCAGACATTTTGGAGCTAAATCTGTTGACCAGCCACTATCAGGGACTAGTGAGAGACTCTTTCAGGCACTGGGCACTTGACCAGAAACTACCCACAAATGGTATGGAACTGTATATATTTTATTGCAAGATGCCACGATCCTGTAAAACTTCACCTGGACAGCACTTGTTCCGGGGATGATTAAACAGGGCACTATTTTGAAGGGAGATTGCCAACATGATTAGGCAACCAAGAACACCACGGACAAAATGGAGCTCCCTATCTCAGAGGCATGAAAAGTCAGCATTTATAACTAGGACTTTCAATCAAGTGTCCTGGTACCCAGCACCAGATCAGAGAGTGGCTATAGCCTTATCAAACTACCCCTTACGATTGTTTAGGCTAGACATCTCCAGTCCAGGTGCTTTTTGGACAATTTACTCCTCCCGAGTACATACAAGACATACCGGGTTAAGGGATATCCTGGGGGAAATGTGTTATTTTGGGGATATTGTTGTAAGGCGCCCTAGTGAGTGGAAGTTAATTAAATTATCTATTTTTGATTGAGTTATATCTCAAACACGAAGGCACCAGGTGGGAAATTAATTATTACCATGATAAGACCCTGTTGGGGACAGCGGTATAAAAGGCCTGCCTGTCGCCAAATAAAGTAGTACCTGCTTTCACCCTACATCAAGCCTTGTCTTAGGGACACTGCTATGGTCACTTTAGATGTCCTGCATCAGGGAAAGAGAATAATTGGTGGAGATACTCAGGCTGACTACAAGGAAACATAAATCAGTGGTGTAAGTGTCTGCTTATGTAGTAGGGGTAGCTGTTAAAATCAACATAATTATATAATTGCAAACAAAGTCCTTGATTTAATATCGTTGGATAAGCTTTTCAAATTATTTAATATTTTTGGATAAACTTTCTTTTTTTCTCAAAATAATAAAATATGCAAAAAATATATCATATATATAATTTTTTTTATCAATATATAAAAAAACATCAAAATGTTATCAAATTTAAATATTTTTTATAATGTTAAATATTTTATGTGTATCAAAAATATCAAATCATTTGATAACCTTATTAAAAAAATATTAATTTAAAGCCAAAGAGCTAATACACATATCTGGGTTAGCGTTTGCATATGTGTGTGTGTGTGCACCCATGCAGTTGTATTTGCAGACATTGTTTGTGTGTGTACACATGTTTTTGCATGTGGGTATATCATCCTGCCATGTGGCACTGATACCTGAATTTTGTAGACATAACATAAGATAGACACATCACTCGACCAAGTGATTTTGTTTATATCAATGAGCAGTTAGATGAATCACTATACCCAGCGATTACACAGCCCCTTAAATCATTCTGAAAGCAATTTCATGGCTGAAAAACCTAGTAAAGCAATATTAAAAAAGTTTTGTTGTTGTTGTTGGGGAAACTTTGCTGTAACTCATTGCTTGCTATGTGCACTATGTATGTTAAGAATCCGAAATATTGGGTGAGATTGATCAAAGTTCCGTAGACAGTTTTTGTATCGTTTATTAAATGTCGTAGAATTGTTGCTTCTTTTGATCCCTAACTGTCATTTTTGAAAGTATGCAATTTCTTAGGATGAATTAATCAATCTTTCTATCACGATTTCCGCCAGAAAAATAAATGATTATTCTTCTCCAAATAATAGTTTTATTGTCAAACCAAAGTGGTTTCCTATTCCCTGTTTTTGTATATTGCATATGAGACTACATTTTCTCAATTTTATTCTTGCAGGATGATATCAATGTCCAATTACAAGATCAAAATTAGATTGTCAGCTGAAAAACTGGATATATTATCAGATGCCTTTAGGTCATTTCTCAAAATAGTATGTAATCTCTGTCATTTCTTGTAGAAAGTACTCTGACAGCTTTAAGGTGTCCCCTAATTGCTGATTTTCTCAATCTAACACGCTATTTGAACCTTAGTAGTTAGTGGGGAATGCAGCAAATTGTCATTTATTTTCCATTTTCCATTTCTAAAATCGGACTTGTATTCTGAAACAAAAATCTAAAGTTCCCCTATCATTGGAAACAGCATAAAAAAGTGCTACCATGTGAATTGCTAGGCATTCAAAGTGAATTCATAGCGGATTTAAAATTTTAGACTGAAATACCAAAATATTCCAATGGAAGACATGGTTGATTTGGAACGTTTTCCAATTTGGCTATTTTGCACAAAAAAAAATTGAATTCACTTTGAATTTATAAATAAAAGAATATATATATCATAAAAGTCAAAGCACACTCACTCACTCAATAAACACCAACTTTAAAGCTCACAGAATTAAATAGTTTAAAAACATGTGACCGTGGCACATGGTCACAACATCAATGAACCCTATCAACGTATTGCTTGCTCTTAGCAGTTTAACCCACTTACTTGGGAAATCCTTCCTCATGGAACTCTCTGCAGGTCAAGGTTAAAACGGCCCTGGAATGAGGCACCTGTAATAGGGAGAAGTGCAAAACCAGGGAGCTTGCCTGGACTCCCAAATACATTTAACCCCTTGAAGGGACACTGTAGTCACCAGAACAACTACAGCTTATTGAATTTGTTCTGGTGAGTAGAATCATTACCTTCAGGCCTTTTGCTGTAAACACTGTCTTTTCAGAGAAAATGCAGTGTTTGCATTACAGCCTAGTGATAACTTCACTGGTCACTCCTCAGATGACTGTATCATTCAGTATCTCCTCCCTCTGTATGCAAACACTGAACTTTCCTCATAGAGATTAATTGATCCAATTCATCTCTATGAGGAGATGAGGAGATTGGCCAGTGCTGTGTTTGAATCATGCTGGCTCTGCCCCTGATCTGCCTCTTTGTCAGTCTCACCCAATCCTATGGGGAAGCATTGTGATTGGATCCGGCCACCACTTCTGATGATGTCAGCAGACAACTTGTTTTTCTGAGGCAAACAGCCTGCAGATCTACAGAATACATTAAGATTTTGCTATATTTATGGAGGCATGAGGGGCCCAGGGGGACTAGATGGTGGTTTTAACACTATAGGGCCAGAAATACATGTTTGTGTTCCTGACCATATAGTGATCCTTTAAGTATGAAACCAAGATATTATATATATTATGATGTATATATTGCATTTCATAATTTTTACACATATTTTTTATTTTGTAAAAAATTTCCCTGGCAACTCATTGCACAGTATTTATTGCATGTGAAAATAACCTCGAACCTTCATTTTTTTTTGTTTTGCTGATGAACTGTAAAGAAAACTGAAGATTTTCAGTAGAAAGAACCATTGGAATAATCTCTCTCACGCTTTCATGACTTTGATGAATAGGCCTTGCAAAAAGAACCTTTAAAAGATATTAATGTATTCAGCATAGTGAAGGAAGGAAGTCTGTGTCACTGAGAGAGGGAGAAACAGAAAGAGACAGATAGGGGATGTATTGAGAGAAAAAGGAGATTTGGGAGAAATAGAGAAAAAGTGTAACAAGGAGAGAGGTCAGAGGAAAAAAGAGAAAGATTCTTAAAGGAAGTGACAGATGGTTTAACCCCTTAAGGACACATGACATGTGTGACATGTCATGATTCCCTTTTATTCCAGAAGTTTGGTCCTTAAGGGGTTAAAGAAAAAAAAAGAGGAGAGAAACATTTGAGAAAGATGTGTATATTTGCTAAAAATTGGAAATGGGCATAACTGTCATAGAATTGCCAGTTTTTGGCAAGAATAACCAAACTGGGAAAAAATTTTAATGAGAAAATAAGAAAAAGTGAGGGAAAAGGAGACAGACAGAGAAAGTGAGTAGATAGATAAATAGATAGATAGATAGATAGATAGTGATGGAAGCTCCTTTGCCACAGACTTTTGGAGAGGCTTGAAGGCCAGATTCCTGTTCATAGATCTGGACATGGTCCCAGGAGCCCCTACAGAGGGCTATTGTCACTGTGGGGAGGGATATGGTGACTCCAGACACTTACTCTGCTTCCCAGCTGGACTTGATGAACTCTGTGGATAGCCTGGACTCATCTAACACAGTGATCGCCTGACCAGTAGATACCCTGAAACACCCTGGAATTGTTTTTCGGATCAAGACTGTGCGAAGTCTGGTAAATCTTTAAGCGGGTATCGCTTGGTCCCCTGACTTCATATAGAGTGCTATTTGGAGAGGAGGATAGGGAGGCAAGGAGGAATTTGAGGATATCTGGGGCTTGAGAGTGCTCCTCTCCCCAAAGGTCCAGGAACCCCTCTTTAAAGACTGGGACTAAGCCGCTACACGTCTGAAACTCATCACTAGATCGGAGAATAACCGTGACCCAGTAAAACTTGCTGCAACTCTGGTGTGGATTCTACAGTTAGGGCTGACATATAAACAGACAGCGATATGGAAAGAGAGAGAGGGTGTAAGAGAGAGGGTTTATGTGAAATGGCTAATGTTGAGTAGTCTATTTTATAAAAAAAAAAAAAAAAGGTGTCTTATTAATAGAATTCAATCACCAAATGCATTAGTAAAAGGCAAATACAGTAGAAGAATTAATCTCCATTTGGACTAGGCATCAGACTAGTGACTGAATAATACATGTATTATATCAGGTAGGAAAATGACAGACCAGATTCCTATATATCATCACAGTCTATGAGGCTACATTTCAATTTCCTTCACTGTGTTTAGGCTGAATTTAAAAGAAAAGGGAGGAGGGTGAATGGAAGGGAGGACTGCAATCAATAATTATTTTAAAGGTTAAGATTGCACTTTCGAACACCAGGAGCCCTTTCTGTGAGATTACCGTACTTTGTACGTGGACTGTTTCAAACACACATTAAACAGAGAAGCAATTTCTCCTTTCTGCTTGGCTCTCAACATACGCCTAGGCAACGCAAGGACGGACAGGAATGCTATCACAATATATCTGCAACAGATCTGACTCTTCTTCATATGGATGACATTGTGCAGATACAACTAATAGGCAAATGCAATAAGTAATGGCAAAAATCTGTGTGTAGTTGGGTTACTCTTAACTAGTCCACAAAACGGGTGATTTCTTGAACAAAATGCCAGATACAACAGAAGATATGAATAGAGTGGGAGTGGGCAAAAACTTAATAGTCTGCCATCATGTTAACTCCCTGCTCTCATCTCAAACAACTTTTAGCATACCTGAGCCATTACTGAAAAAAAAATCTAAACCAGAAGTAGGCAACCTTCAACACTCCAGATGTTGTGGACCACATCTCCCCTGATGCTTTGCCAGCATTATGTCTGTAAGGGCTTTATGGAAGTTGTAGTCTACAAGATCTGGAGTTCCAAAAGTTGCCTACCTTTGATCTATACCATTGGCATATCATTCTTTTCCCACCAACAAATGAACTTTAGAACAAAGATATCTGGCCCCTCTGCATGGGCGATACAGCCCTAAATGATCATATCAGACTTCTTTTGGGTTTGTCAGCGAGGAGTAGCTGGTAGGCCACTAGACAAATGCCTACAAGTTAAAACAGAAAAATGAGAAAATTAAGAATAGAAAAAAACTGAATTAGCTTGCCCCATGCTCAAGTCTCAAACAAAAGGCCCAGACACATAAGAAGAACCAATGAATTGACCACTGAAGAACCAAACGGTAATATCTAAGTTAGTCTCCCGAAAGAGATGCCAGTATCGATGCTCCCAGAACAAATCAAACTTGAGAAGATGTAGAAACATACAACAGTACCCAAGTACATTGAACAATGAATTACAGGAGACAGAAAAAGCCAATGCGCTAGGCAGCCAATAGTATTCATAGTTGTAAAAATAATAAAATGTCAAGTCATTACATGGAGCTGACATAAAACACTAACATAATATATATAGAGAGAGAGAGGCACGGACCTGTGCACATCAGGAAACTCTGAATAATACAGAATCCTTTTTGAATCTATTGTCGGACTACGGCAATCTCAGTGTATGAGACATTTTAATTAGCCCCAAGTTCATTTCTATAGACAATGTATCAACTTAACAAGTAGGTAAATCCACAGTGTGTATAATTGTGACATATGTTAATTTTAATCCATGTGTTTCCAGCAAATGTTTGTACCAGCAGGATTTAACCAAAAACGCCTGACACAGCTTTAAAGCGGAACTGTCACTTACTAGAATTTTTAACATTATGTTTACTTATCCTCTATATTTAATAAATGTATGTGGGAGGTCTGAATAAAAGTAAATGTAGAAATTCCCACAGCTGTATTTAGCTCTGTCCTGGAATTGAATGCCACATTCTTGGCTCCCTGTCAATAACTGTCATGAGCTCAGCCTTTTTGTCACTGAGCATAGTTAGTGGCAGAGGAGAAACAGACATATTTGGAGAAATGTATAGTGCTTTAATTTCAGGAAGTACTACTTCACAGAGAGGGTAGTGGGCACATTGAATAGCCTTCCAGCTGAAGTGGTAGAGGTTAACACAGTGAGGGAGCTTAAGCATGTGTGGGATAGGTATACGGCTATCCTAGACTTAAGATAAGACCAGGGACTAATGGAAGTATTTAGAAAATTGGGCAGACTAGATGGGCCGAATGGTTCTTATCTGCCGTCACATTCTGTTTCTATGTTTCTGAAAAGTGCTACAAAGATATAAAGAGGGAGGTAGTAACATGTAAATGTGCCTGCTAGTGCAACTGAGTTTCATGGTGATTTGTAGTACATTGCACCATTCCATCTCCCCCACTATTTCTGTTGGTCCTCCTGCAATACATGTTAGACACGGCTGTGCCAGGACTGAGCTGTATTGTGACTTAAATTGCTAAATCGTTAAAGGGACACTATTGGCACCAAAACCGCTTCATCTCAATGAAATGGTCTAGGTGCTGTGATACTGTTGTTTTAAACTTGCAATGTAAAATATTGCCATTCTGCAGGAAAGGCAATGTTTACATTGCAGGGTTTAAATGCCTTACTCTGACAGCCACTAGAGGCGCTACAGTCCAAATAGCCAGGTCGAACCATATAGAAAAATCTGAGTGGTGCAGCATGGCATTTTGCGGTGTGTGTATTAACCACCTCCCGATGCTGGCAGCAGTGCGGAGACCGAGACAGCGGAGTTAGACACCTAAACTGATAACAGGACACTATAGCATTATGGCGAACAGTCTAAGAGAAAGCAGAGTGTCAGTTGCAGCAAAATGAAGGTTTCCTTTTTAAGCAAGTAATTCCAAGTTTGATATTGTGACTTATTGACACTTTACATAGGAATTAAAATATATAAAGGGATACTCCAAGCACCATAATCACAACGTGGTCATGCTTGTGGTGCTAGGTGGATGGTGACCTGATTAGTTCAGCTTGTCTTCTAAAGAGCTACATCCATGGCTGGACTAAGTGCAATATACTTGAGTAGACAATGCGAACTACAAAAGTTTTAAACCAAAAAAAAACAAAAACGATGGACCATTGTCAAGTTGCGCACGTAATTGATTCCCTCGATTAGTGCGAACATGTGTTTTATTGGCCTGTGTGGGAATTGTTGTCAGAATTAGCAGATGTCCGTTGGTCATTATGTATCATCAGAACGTCTGGACACTTGCTCCAACTGTGTTCCTAATAAAACTTGGCACTGTACGGCATTGCAGACCCAATTATAAGCCAGCAACATCTTCTCAATAATACATTTTAGGCATTTTTGTATCCCTGGCCACAGTCGGCTCACTCCATCATATCTCGGGTACACTCGGTCACATCTGTTTCTCCAGATGGATGCCAAACTCCGTTAGAACATGTCGTTTTCGAAAAGTTTACTGTTGGATTTGTGTGCACTCAGCATGCGTTACTTTGGTGCAGCCGAAGCGTCAGTGTTACCGCTAACAGAAGGACTGATTATCTTCTTGCACACGCTGAATGAAATCTGCATTGACTGCTCTAAAATGAAAAAAAAAAGTCCAATAAGGGCATGCTCTCTCCCGCAAAGGAACACACTGTAAACCTTTTTCAGCAGCATACTTTTTGTTTTATTTTTTATTTTTTTATATTCTTTATTTTGATTGTGCAAAGAGATTAACATACATGCCCGCAGTGCCACAACAGCAACTGCTGGCTATTCATTGCATACAATGTTGTAATATTGGATGAGTTGCACATTTTGGTAGTCTAACTGGTCAATTCAAAACATACTATAATACAGATAATGGTTAGTAGTGGGATATGGCTACACATGGTATCGTTAATAGTTGTCTTCGTTATTCAGGCTGCAATGTTTTAAGATAATAGGTCAGAATATTGAGGTAATAGTATAAAAGTGTGAAGATGGTGAATATAATAATAAAAATTTTGTGGGTGTGGGTGACTTAAGGTCGGCTTGAGAGTTGACATGTGTCTGGAGGTGAGCGGGAATACTGTCATGCTTTTCTTTAGTCTTGGTGTGGCTGCTGAAGGATGGCAACTTTTACCGCCTTATAAGCCGTCACTGCTCAGGATTATTATGTGACTTGTCGCTTAGCTTAACGCTGCTGCTGCATTCCCAGTTATAGCACGCCCGTCAGCAGTTATATCACATCCATTCGTGTTGTATGTCTCACCTTGTGTCCCTTATTGTCTGCTCTACCTCTGTGTCTATCTATCTCTATGTATCTATCTATCTATCTATCTATCAATCTCTATGTGTCTATCTATCTATCTATCGATCTCTCTATCTATCGATCTATCAATTTATCTATCTATCTATCTATCTATCTCTCTGTTAGGCATGTGCACCCCTGAGTGGTGGGTGGGGGCCCTATATACTAATAAGGGGGGGACCTAATGTCCACCCCCTGGCCCTCACCCTTGAGTGGTGGGTGGGGGCCATAAATACTAATAAGGGGGGACTTAAGGTCCTCTCCCCTGGCCCCCACCCCTGAATGGCGGGTGGGGGCCCTAAATACTAAAAAGGGGGGGACTTAATGTCCTCCCCCTGGCCTCCACCCCTGAGCGGCGGGAGGGGGCCCTAAATACTAATGAAGGGGGGTCTAATGTCCTCCCCCCTGGCCCCCACCCCTGAGCGGTGGGTGGGGGCCCTAAATACTAATAAGGGGGGGACCTAATGTCCTCTCCCCTGGCCCTCACCCCTGAGCGGTGGGTGGGGGCCCTATATACTAATAATGGGGGGACCTAATGTCCTCCCCCCCAGCCCCCACCCCTGAGCGGCAGGTGGGGGCCCTAAATACTGATAAGGGGGGGACCTAAGGTCCTTCCCCCTGGCCCCCACCCCTGAGCGGTGGGTGGGGGCCCTAACTACTAATAAGGGGGGGAGCTAATGTCCTCCCCCCTGACCCCCACCCCTGAGTGGTGGGTGGGGGCCCTATATACTAATAACAGGGGGGGACCTAATGTCCTCCCCTCTGGCCCCCACCCCTGAGCGGCATGTGGGGGCCTTAAATACTAATAAGGGGGGGGACCTTATATACACCATGTGTATAAAGCCTTGCTCCGCCCAGCAATTAGGCTCAGAGCACTCTGATTGGTGGGTTTAAGCCATCCAATCAGAGTGCTCTGACAGGTAAATGAAGAAACTGACAGGTAAGTCTCTACATTTACCTGTCACAGCACTCTGATTGGTTGGCTTGAAATCCATCAGAGTGCTCTGTGTCATTTTACACAGCGTAGGGGGGTTGTTTTTTTATTATTTAGGGCGCACACCCGCCGCTCAGGGGTGGGGGCCAGGGTGGGGGCGGGGGGGAAAAAATAGTTCTCCGCCATTGGTATTTAGGGCCCCCACCCACCGCTCAGGGGTGGGGGTCAGGGGGAAGGACATTAGTTCCCCCCCTTATTAGTATTTAGGGCCCCCAGCCACCGCTCAGGGGTGGGGGCCAGGGGGGAGGTCATTAGGTCCCCCCTTATTATATTTAGGGCCCCCACCCACCGCTCAGGGGTGGGGGCCAGGGGGTAGGACATTAGGTCCCCTCCCCTTATTCCAATTTAGGAAAGACCAATTTAGGTCTTTAGCCTTTTAGTAGATAGCTCCCTAATAGTCCCCTCCCCTTATTCCAATTTAGTAAAGACCAATTTAGGTCTTTAGCCTTTTAGTAGATAGCTCCCTAATAGTCCCCTCCCCTTATTCCAAGTTAGGAAAGACCAATTTAGGTCTTTCAGCCTTTTAGTAGATAGCTCCCTAATACCGTGGGAATTAGGGAGTTATCTACTTATTCATTCCTGTCATTACATTGACAGGCTACGTAACTTACATTTTATATAAATGTGTGTTACTTGATTGTTGTAAGTGTTGCAAATGCTTACAGCTGAATCCTGGCTATGTTCGTATTACTTTTTATTTAAAATGGTATACAATGTAACATTCTTCTTCTTTCACTGGGTAAGTATATTAGTACTTAGGCAATACTGTGCTTCGGAACTTCTGCACTTTGACACTTCAGAACTTCGGAAACTCGGTAAATTCGGAACTTCGGGACCTTGGCAATTTGGCACTTCGCAATTCGGACATTGGGAAGTACCCGAATGTCCGAATTGTCCGAAATTCATCCGAGTTCATATTCGGACCGAAAGGAATTGCACATGTCTACTCTCTATCTATCTAGCTATCTATCTCCATGTATCTATATATCTATTATCTATCTATCACACCACCATGGACAGCGGCAGACGATCTGGGATCCTCAGCTACTCCCAATCCGGGAGCAAAAATACAAAAGAAAAAAAAAAGATAGAAAGAAAAAACAAGATTGGTAAAAAAAAAAAAAAATACAAAAAAAAATATTGCTGTTATTGCTTCATTGGTTTTATATACTAACTTTAATTTGAATTGCCTCTAAGAAAGTTGCTTTTCAAGTAGAGACACATAGTGCAAGATTTATGCTGGGACTGGCACAGTAGTAATTGTTAAGATACTGATCGATTTTTAACCTAAAGTTATGTGTACATAAATATTATTGCTTTCATTAGTGCCATGTTGCACTACTACTGCATGTTCTTTTGTCAACAGCGTTACCATTGCCCGTGGCAATTGTATTCATGTCAAGAGAATTCTCCAGTGTACAGCAACTTGTGTTCGGCACTTTACTAACAGCATTGTTTGAGCGGGCTGCAGTTTACATTTAGTGTTTTTTTTATATTTAGGTAGAATTGCACAATGCTGAGTGGTATTAAACTAGGGGTAGGGATATTGTGGACCACATCCCCCACAATGCTCTTACACCCATAATGCTGGCAAAGCATTATGGGAAGTGTAGTCCAAAACATCTGGAGTGCCAAACGTTGCTTATGCCTGGTCTAGAGGGTGAACATTGGAAGTATATACTGATGATAATATTTTCGTTGCTTTTTGAGAGCACATCGTATCCTATTGACAATCCATTAATACGTTGAACTTAATATGAAACAGAAAATAATAGACAAATCATATTCTCATAGGCAATAGAATCCAGCCATTAGAGCAATGTTATTTTGTTTATATGAGAGGGTAAGAAGGAGGATATTTTTATTGCACATGGACCTCTTGGCCCTTCTTTGTAGTCTCATGCTCATTGCAATAAGTTGCCCATTCATATTTCAGTGTTCATTGCAAAGTTATCACTATTGCCCCTATTGCTGCCCTGTACATAAAGAGGCTATACACTGTATTGGAAACAAAAAACACAATGAAATAAAGATGACTAAGTTAATAACCATTTTATTTTTTATCACAGTCTCTTTGCTCAACATTTAAATCAGTAAATCTGTAAATCAGTGTAAAAAGAAATCTGAAAAAGGTGAAAACAGACCATGTCACATACAACACAATTTATTGCTCCCATTGCTGGAGATCTCAAGAGACCGTAAAATAATTAATACTCTTATCCCAAACCTCCCACCCACACCCTACCCCATCAGCACCTGTTTAATAGTTCATTTTTAAAATTGTGGGATTGAAGGCGCTAGCGGATTGATGTTTCATGGATTAAGTTCTTTGCATAGTCAACAAAAATGTATCCCTTGATGGAACTCATAAACTAGGTGTCCCCAAGTTTTCCAGTGCTAACGGTGGTCCTCCTCTGTTTCATATTGAGATGTTCCTTGCTATTTCAGTTCCAATTCAGAAGAAGACTTCTTTGCCCTACGCTTGAGCTTTGAAAACTTAAATCCCAAGAAAATACAGACAAGGACTAAGATCAGTCCCAGTGCAAGGAGAACCCATTGCCCAGCAGTTGCTTGACTACTACTCAATTTCAATCCGAGAAAGTCAACTTTTTCAGATTTTGCTACTTCAGTTTGTGATGGTCCAGGTGCTGTTGTTGTTTGAGATGATGGTTGCTGAGGAACAACTATAAAAGGAACATAATATTATTTTATGACACAATAGCAGATAAAGTAGGTACTTCAATCTTTGCTATATTTTAAGAGAATGTATCAGTAGCATTGTAGGACAATGTTAAAGCCAAAGTAGTCATATGTTTTCACCTATTAATTTAATTAACATGTCAACACTCAAGTGATTTAATATTTTCAGCTTAATTTCTTTAGAACACCATCTCTATAAAAAGACTCTAAGATAAAGAGATAATTATGTTCCAGGCTTGTGGTAAGTGAACTGAAACACAAAGGGGGTCATTCACTAAATTTAGAATTGCCAAGGACAAACAAGGGACATGCAGATATTATTACAGCTCTAGTGTTTGGCCTAAAATGTGCAATCCACTTCTCAAATCTCCACAGTATCTAATTTAAGTGTCATCATACACCAGTTATGTGATGGACACTGGGTATAGTCAAAATATAGTTATTTGAGGCACAATCACTCACTTGGGCTCCAGTTGTACTCGGGCCATCCAAGGGTTTCTCCATTTTTCGCATTCTCCTGCGCTAGCCACTTGGTCAACGGCTCGAAGTACTTGAGAAGGGCATCAGCTGACATGTTAGGGCTACCCGTAATTAATGCCATTGCGTCAGGCCAGGGTTTGCTGTTACCGATCTTCATGGCATCTCTGTAGGAAATAAAGCATTAGTGAGTGCAGATCTCTCATGTTACTAGCCCACAGCTTTATTTTCTCAGAACGTCTAGGATGGCCTGTTGATTAGATGTTCATCTCATGAAAATCAATGTCTATGGCTGTTAACTGGCTCTCAGAGTCAGATCACAAGGCAAGACAATATAAATTGATCTCCATATGGGCAGTGGCGGCACACAAATCTATATCACTACTATTAACATACTATTAACACTGGATCCAACCAGATCCTCCAACCATCCCTGTTATTTGTTCCAAATTCTACCAAATTCGGGATGGATTGTTTGGAAATAGGAATCCAATAAAAACAATTGCAAGCACATTTTTTTGCAATTTGGATACATTTCATTAAATCCTTGGATATACCACAAAATCAAACATACATTTGAACATACCAATTGGTATTTACATGAAACTTTATTAAATGCTTCCCTTGGCTTTTGACCTCCCACCTCTTATGACCATATTGGTTGCCATCCAGGACGCTCTCTTTTTTCTTTTGCAATGTAACCTGATGACTAATATCTTCCAGTTCTTCGTTTGGTATAATGTACTCTGACTTGCCATCAATTATTTTATATTCATTTTATCCTATTTTGTCTGGTCATTTTATACGACGAAGGCTATGAGGCTTTACTTTGTTGGATTATTTTTTTTACTTACATTTCAATTTATTATCCTCTAAATGAATTGTCTATTTACAATACCATCTTCTTTTTATATATTTGTATTTTGATTCGATGGACCTTTTTGAAATTCAGTAGATGCTTGGCTCCTCACAGTCCAAAGTTTCCAGACCCAGAACCCTGGAGGATCTTTGCTTACTTGTTAAAGGTTTTATTTGTAAGAGTGAGATGCAAATGGGCCTAATTTTGCTAAGGTAGGAAGAAACAGGAAAGCACATTCACATGAAGCACATTCTCAAGCACTGTGCCCAATAATAACAACACAATACAGAAACAACAAAAAATATATATTAGATGGACTTAGAACTTTAAACATAACACAAGGGGTGTGGCCTGGCAGCAGGCAAACATGGACGCGTAAGCTCCCAGCTCCGACGAGGGTGACTATCAAAACCGCAAGTAAACGAGCATAAACAGCCTTACCCGGCACCAAAATAAAGCAGTAAGCTGCACAAACCAACAACGTCCTTATGGACAGCGAAAAAAGCAAAACTACGCCCGGCGGAGCTGCAAATTAAAACTCTCACACCGCCCAGGAAATGGGCCCAAGATGGTGGGGTAGGCCCCACATCGCCAGCAGCGTGTTCCGATCGGAGCGACAGCACTTCTATCTCACTGGGGAATTCAGCGCCAGCTTCTGAATCCTCGCTACACAGAATGCTGCAGGAGCTGCAACACAACCTGCAAACAGAATTCAGCAAGCTTGCCCGCGATGTTAGGGCCGACATTAAAGCCATAGGGGAGCGTACAACTATATTGGAAGATAAAACTGAGGAAATCATAGAGGCCCATAATAACCTAGCAGAGGCCTATGACTCCTTTGGGGTTAAAACTGAAGCATTGACTGCAAAAGTAGCGGATCATGAAGACCGTGACAGAAAAAACAACATATGCCTGTGCGGCATCCCAGAGGATATTAAACCGTCAGAATTGCAGGACTTCACCATAAATATGTTCAAAACACTATGCCCAGGTCTCACAGAGGCAGATCTACGCCTGGATTGTATTCACAGGCTACCCAGGCCAAGGTTCATTGCAGCCTCCTTACCTAGAGATGTATTCACTAGAGTACATTACTTAACATTCAAAGAAAGCGTCATGAGAGCGGCAAGGAATAAAGATACAATCCCAAGTGAATATGGTGGCATACAACTCTTCACAGATTTGTCGGCAACGACACTGGCTAAACGCAGAGATATGGCACCAGTCACCAAAGCGTTAAGGGATGCTGATATACCATACAAATGGGGCTACCCCACTCGGATCATTGTCAAGAGGAACGGAGTGGAGCATCAAATCCATACTGCCAGAGAAGGCGTCCAATTGCTGAAGGACTGGAACCTGTCCGTTGCACCCCAGGAGAAGGTCAGACCCACCTGACAAACACTGCAAGTCATCCACAAAAGTGTCCAAAGACTGGATATCTATGTCTAAACACAAGTGACGGAAACTGAGTTAAAAATTTTGGTTACCGTTCTCTGACATGGACCAGGTTCACAGTCATAGAGATACGTGAGCATATATACCTGAATGTATTTGATGTTTTGTTATGAGTTGATAATTATGTTTTACTGTTTTACTGCCATATTACCAGACAGGAATGCTACATGTACACGTAGAACCGTACATAGTCAGACGGCCTAACACTCTAGATCCCAGAGTGCCTCGAGAGCATGTAATACCACAAGGGTATTTGGCAGTTTTTCAAAACTCACGAACACCCTCCCCCACTTTGGCTCCATAGAGCCGCAAGATCATTTCTCAGTAACAGACGGAAAACGTCTGTACTCCATGTTGTACAAAGTTGCCACTTGGCTATCTACCCCTCCACCCCTCCTCCCTCCTCACGGTTCACCTATCTCATGGTACCCACAAGAAAACTATCTGACTGGTCAGGTAAATTCACAAGAAAATGACAAGACAATTCTCCTCGACTCTTTCTGTACAACCGACACGAAACGGTTATATGTATAAACTAATGACCTTCGGGTTGGAGCGATATACAACTAAAAGAGTTAGGGACAGCATCAATACACAACATAAATGGCTCTAACGATCTTTTCACTCAACGCCAAAGGGTTCAATTCACCACATAAAAGGAGACTAGCTCTAGCCGAAGCAAAGAAACGTAGAGTTCACGTAGCTTTCTACCAAGAAACACACTTTCTCAGAAACAAAATGCCTAGATTTTCATCTAAATTCTACCCTATTGGGTACCATGTAGGCTACGCAAAAAAGAAGAGAGGCATATCAATACTGATCAGCAAGGATGTCTCCTTCATACTTCATAAGAAAGTAGGGGACAAGGAAGGGAGATACCTTTTAATACAGTGTCAGATAAATAACGAACCGTACACGCTTCTGAATGTCTATGGTCCACACGAAAACCAGAGTACATATCTAGACAAAATAACTCTGCTCATCCAAACACATCCGTATGGCAAACTGATTATAGGGGGAGATACAAACTTTATCCTAGATAGTCACCTAGATACAACATCAGACGCCACAGTGTCACACTCCACTGCTCAGAAACGATCTGTCCTGACAAGCCAAGTTATAAAAAACATCCACAAAACAGGCCTGCTGGACATCTGGAGAGTGCTCCACCCTTCAGAAAAAGATTTCACTTTTCACTCCCAGGCGCATAACTCATATTCTAGGATTGATAGATTCCTGATCCCTCACTCCTTGACGCCGATAGTACAGAAAACAAGCATAGGACAGATAACGTGGTCCGATCATGCTCCCATAACCCTGACAATAACAGAGAGGTTCCCGAACAAGGGTCAAGGATCCTGGAGACTTAATGAGTCATTATTAAAAGACCCCCAAATTGTTCAACGCATTATAGACGACATTAAAACGTATTTCGATATAAATTGCTTAGGAGACTCAAATATTGACACAATCTGGCAAGCCCATAAGGCAGTTATCAGAGGTTCTCTGATCAAATACGGCAGCTATGCCAAAAAACTGAGAACAGCTAATTATGACAACCTTCTTCAACAAATCACGGCCATCACACACGCCAATAAACAAAACCCCACACAAACACAATATGACAAACTCCGAACACTGCAAACCCAACTCAATGAGGTGGAACTAGAAAAAACTAATTATATCCTACAAAGATACAGAAACAAATTATTTGCGCAAGGTAACAAATCAGGGACAATTCTTGCCTCCAAACTCAAAGCGCGCACTTCCCACTCACGAGTAGAATTTCTTTTATCTTCAGATCAGCGAAAACTGATGAACCCACAAGACATTGTGGAAGAATTCGCAAATTATAGCTCACTTTACAACTTAGAGAAGCAAGAATCTACCCACGTCCCTACAGAAAATCAGATACAACACTTCTTAGCCAACATTGATCTACCCAAACTCACAGTAGCAGAAATGGAGACCCTTACTCGCCCTATCACTAACACAGAACTACAAAACATCATAGCTAAAATGCCTGCACACAAATCCCCAGGACCAGATGGCTTCACTAACGTATGTTATCAGACATTTTCCGACCTACTGACACCTCACCTAACAGACTTCTTAAATCACTGTTTTACAAAAGGGTCTATGCCTCCTGACATGCTACTCGCACATATTTCCACGCTACCCAAGCCTGGAAAACTGGCACATTTATGCCAGAACTTCTGACCCATCTCTCTCCTCAATAGCGATACAAAAATTTACTCTAAAGTTCTAACCGAATGATTAAAAGACATCCTCACCCGAATAACACATAATGATCAATCAGGTTTTGTTAAGCAAAGACAGGGGTCAGACAACACTAGGAAAATCCTCAACATACTAGCCCATATGGAAACACATAAAACAGAAGGTCTTCTATTAGCGCTAGACGCGGAGAAGGCCTTCGATCGATTGAATTGGAGGTACATGGAACAAGTCCTTCTAAAATTCTGCTTCCCCACAACATTCATTACAGGTGTAATAGCTCTATATTCCAACCCAGCGGCCAAGGTCACCAATGGAGGCTTTTTATCAAACCCCTTTAAGATCACAAATGGCACACGCCAAGGGTGTCCACTGTCCACCCTGTTGTTTGTGTTATCCCTTGACCCACTAGCATACACAATCCGCAAGAACACAGACATCACAGGAATACAAATAAGGCACACAGAATATAAATTAGCCATGTTCGCGGATGATGTTCTAATATCCCTGGCTCGGCCGACACAGTCCCTACCACATCTTATGCGCACTCTACATAACTTTGGTCAGATATCGTACTGCAAATTAAATCAAGCTAAGACCCAAGCGCTCCTAATCCGGCTGCCGACTACAACTGTAACTACGCTAAAAGAATACTTCCCCTTTGACTGGAGACACTCTAACATCACATACCTAGGGGTCAAAATTGCAGCTACTCCTAGGGGAACAGCCATGCATGACATATCCACACTCCCTCAAATGTGTAAGTAGTTCTTACATAAATGGAAAGATGTACAGATAACATGGTTAGGCAGGAAAAATACTGTCAATGATAATCCTAATCATGGTAGCACGTAACCTCCTAGCATGTCATTGGAAACAAAAAGAATGTCCATTGTCACAACTATTGTACTGTAAAATATGACAATATCTTAGGTACGGGCAATTGTCTATGGCCACGCCTAAACATAGGAATGCCACACATGCTAATTGGCAAAAATTGATAAATTTCAATCCACCGTCAGAGCCATAGCCTAAGACTCACAACCCACACAGGTATTAGACAATCTGTATAATGGGAGGGCAGCCTAGCAGACCTTACGATAACAGAGGGCAGCGCTGGTACACACATTTATATAGCGGCAACACTGGCCAAAGATAGAACACCTTCGAGCTTAGGGTCGAAGCGACCAACCTCGGGTAGAGGAACAGCTTGCAGACAATCATGCAGACACGCTCTTCAGACAGGAGCCACACCTGCAATTAGACCGTAGAGGCACCATAGGCCCTAAGGGTACCGCTCAGGATATCACTCATAGCACATACACCTGTAAAACTATGCTATTGGGCATTGTATATGAATGGAATGTTACTAAATGTAAAATCAGAACATGCCGGTTCTGGAATAAGCTGATACCGTTTTATTGCTAAATTCAATAAAATTACAAATTGGAAAAAAAAAAACATAACACAAACTGCTCCAACCTAACTTGATCCGGTGCTTTGATATCTATATACTGGCCGTCACAGGAACAACAAAACATCTGTTTTTTGCTAGTAGTAATTGTAGCACACCTTACAGGGTAGTTATTGTATCATTTAATTAACAGATGTAAAGGGAATAAAGAAAGACAATTAATATAGAGTCCCTGATACTGTACATACCTCAAAGGCTGCAGACACATGGATTAAATATTTTCCTTTTTAATTATATGTATTTAAAAAAAAAAGAAAGTTAAGTTAGTCAGTCCACCATTATTTTTTTCATTATTACTCTTACCCGAGCAGTTTTCCTGCCGCTGTGGACTTGTAAATGTCGCATTTGTGCAGAGGTCCATTTTGATTGGCCGCTTTGCAAAGTGCTTCATGGAACTGGAACTGAATTACAAAACTGATGAAGTACCTGGGTGGGGGACGAGAGATGGGAATTAATCCCTTTTTCATCACAGGCTTACGAACAACATGATTTAACCTTTTCATATATTTTCATTGGTAAGTGTATTTTAATCACATATTTATGATACCTCTTTCCTAAACTACTGTTTGTGGATTGAATGATATATACCTTCCAATGTTTTTAATAGTAAGAAAATTACATTTTTTATTAAGAGATAGTGACTCGGGTGTAAAACAGATATAAAAGTCATTGCCATGAATTTGTGGGTTTCATTAGGACATAAACTGGATAATATATAAAACCAACACATTTATAGCCATATATGCTGCACATTAGAGCAGTACAGGCTAAATTTACCTCTTCTATTAACTTCAAAGGTTTTTAACAATTTGTCTCTGAACTATTAGGAGATAAGATACATAATAATTACTCTGCCACTTTTTTTGTACTGACTTCAAAATTGATTTTGCGATAACAGATCCTCATAAAGTCTGGCCCAAAAGACATTATGAAACTTTTCTTCAATTCCGTT
Source organism: Pelobates cultripes (assembly GCA_933207985.1). Classification (NCBI taxonomy): domain Eukaryota; kingdom Metazoa; phylum Chordata; class Amphibia; order Anura; family Pelobatidae; genus Pelobates; species Pelobates cultripes. The sequence continues at coordinate 240,309,535 of OW240917.1, forward strand.
ACTGTTTTACCTGATATAGGGAACACTTGATGGGATGTGAAACTTTGCTCCGGGATCAAAATCGTCTTCAGATCTTAAGACTGGAGGACACAAACCCTGATACTTCAACCTGTAAAGGGAGGGCACGCATTTCATCACAGAAAACAGCAACATGAAAGATACATTTGTATGGTAAACTGCAACTCCTGTCCATATCACATGGCATTTTTAGGATGCAAGCAGACCGAGTTGAACAGTCCGGTTGCAACCTGCGGACCCCTTTTTTATGTTACGTCACAAATAACAGAGAGCAATAAGGCCAGGCAAAAAAAATTGCAGCACAACATTATAGCAAATAGCCAAATGTTCCCCATGTGACACTGTGCTCTAGCTAAACACAGGTAGTTTTGGGCTATGGAACTTCATAGACAGCAACTAATCAGAAACAACAAATCGGAGGGAAATTTAACTTTTAGAGCTATAGAAAGCACAATATGTTTTTGAGCTAACTGCTAGTTTTGCATTTTTACCAAGGCATTTAACTCTCTTATTCCCTGGAAACGTATAACTCATCAGGAACAAAAATATCTGGAAAAAAATGTTTCTACATAACTGTATGTTCTGATGATGATAATTCAGCCCATTTTGTTTTTACGCCATTGTTACAAAGTAATAACATAGATTATTTTGGGCTACTTCAGTACATGTTAGTATGAATATTCATGGGGTATGGTGTGATGACTTGCATCTATTATTCATGTTTATGCTGTTATGGGAATAGCTGACCTCAGGTTCCACCACTGCTGGTTATATTCCGAGTCTGGAGTTCTGCCGTCAAACACTTTCCACCTCCACTGGTCCATTAGGTAGCCAAAAGGCAAAAAGGCTATTTTATCCAGTGCAATGCTCATAAGGTAGTTAATGTCACTTTCTAAAAAAACAAGACATGCATTAATGATATGCTGACAAATGATGAACATCAAAACGTTCTATGTACCTTATGCTATCCAAATGGGTCATTAATAGATAGATACCTTTTTATATTAAAGTGAATAGTGTTGCTAAAATGTGTAAACTCCATTAACCCAAGCAGCAATTATGCAATTTGGGATATGGAGGGGTGGATATGCACATTTCATTAGACCAGCCAAATTCTGTTAAAGGATCACTATAGGGTCAGGAACACAAACATGTATTCCTGACCCTATAGTGTTAACACCACCATCTAGCCCCCCTGGGCCCTTCATGCCTCCATAAATATAGTAAAAATCTTACTGTATTCAAGCCTGAAGCTGTAAATCTGCATGCTGTTAGACTCAGAAAAACAAGCAGTCTGCTGACATGTGGTAGCCTGATCCAATCACAGTGCTTTAACTTAAGCGTACACATCCACTATGGAACTTCATAGAATGAGCAACCAAACACACACAAAAAAAAACTAGTGAAACAGGGTGTTATTTTTGAGTCTATATTACCAAGTATTCTTTGTTTGAACACCACAGTAATATCGAGTTTTCTTCTAACATTAGCAGTATTATTTCTCTTTTGGTTGAAATGTTTTTGTTAAAGTGGTAGTGTTAATGCATTGCCTGTATTGAGGCAAAAATAGGAAAACTGCAAGCAGGCAGAATAGTCAGGGATAGTCAAGATCCAAGGTAGTCATAAACCCACATTTGGGCACAATTGACAGGTGTCGGAAAAGGCTGTCATTCGATTTCACTGCTTGGGGACGCCAAATGGTGTTCGGGGTAGCAAATCCATGTCATCAGCTTTCTATTACAAAGTTGGACATTGTGGGATCAGGCAGCCTGTAGGCTGCACAGAATTACGCAGTTGTGAGGTGAAAATAAGAATGAATGACAGGGAGCTACGATAGAGGCACCCATTTGCAGGACAGAGATGTGGAATTCTACATTCCATTTTATTCTTCACACTTAACAAAGGCATTTTGTTTAAATATGGGAAATAAGCAAACATGCCCATTCACAATTCTAGGATGTGACAACTGCTCTTTAAGACTGACCTGACTGAATGCTGTCCTAAAGTCTACAAAGTATGCAAGTCAGAATTAAGAAGCCTATGTTCTCACCTTCATTGTCCTGTACAGAGTCTAGAAGACCGATGCTGTGGAGATGCTGTGGCGTGGAGACTGATAGAGCTAGCACATCGCCAATAGCCTCATGGAATCCAGGGTTAGCCCCTTCTCGAAAAGACACAGGCAGATCTTTATACTGCAAGAAGTACTGGACATGTCCCATCTCATGATGAACTGTAATGAGGTCATCCATGTTGACCACTGTGCACTGCTTAATCCTAAAAGTGAAGATACATTACTAAGCAAAGGACATCTTAGAAATGTTCTCTAGAAATCAAAATGATGTTTTAACTGGTTTATTATTTTTTTATATTGTGTTTGGAAACTTCTAATTAAGGTGTTACTCCAACCACTATGATCTGTTTTGAAGTGGTCCTTGTGGTATGAGTCTTGATGTGCACTTGTGCAGTGTTTCAGCTTGAACACTGCGCATCCAGAGTTATTGGCAATTGAGTGCTGAGGGATAGTTCCACCCTCAGCACACATATCTTAAGCAGCACAGAACTCTGCTCTGGACTGCCTAATGTCAGTTCTTTGCATATTTTACATCTGTCGGCAGCCCTCCCACTGCCCTATCCGATCCAATTTTTTTTCTTCACTTCCCTTCCCCCTCCCTTCGATGACTCAAAGTGCACACATGCAATCTAAGCAGGTTAAGTGGTGCAATCAAAGGCTCCCCATGAGAAAACTTTAGTTGGACCTCTGAGCAGATCTTGTGATGTCAGGGCACATCACCAGGAGCTGGATTTAGGTGAGTAAAACATTTTTTTTTCAATTTCTTTCAGGATATTTTGGTAGGATCTAAAGAATAATACTCAAAAGGATATTATTAAAAATTTTTTTAAAAGGTTGAAGAAACCCTTTAATAAAGAATACATGTATCCAATGGGCATATTTTTTTTTACATAATGCAGCTTGATACATTATGTAGATTCAATAGAACATTCAAATTACAGCCAACCTAGCAACTTGTCTGATTGTCTCAGGCACTTCAATTATATAATCCCTGTTGACCTAATTATGTAATGAACGGACTGTGAAGATCTCATAATCCAATTAAGTTTTTTAAATATCAATGTTCTTTTTTTTGGTTAGAGAAGCCCTCTTCAAAGGCTTTGCATTCTGAGATCAATAATTTATATCCTGTTCCCACAATCTGTTCCACGGTACCAGCATCACTATCAGAAGGGCCATAATCAACCAACCAACCCGAGAACTACTTCTCAAAAGTCCCACCCATTCTTCAGTGATGTTTGCGATATTTATATAACGATATGAATTTTAGTGCCTCTGGAATGTCACGGGAATTTGCAGTTCTCTCATTTGTTCTTAACAATGCCTGGGTCAGTTAAATACCTTTCTGCGATATTTTTCTACTCAAATTTTAAAGACTTGGATATTTATTGACTATTATCCTTATGTAACCTTTTATTCTCTAATGTTACCGACATTTTGAAATCTGTATATTTTGAAATATGATGTATTTGTTTGGAAAAGTGATGCAATTTGGAATTGATACATCTATTAGATGATCTATTACTGGTTCTTCTTTGAATTGAAAGCAAGGTACCTAAAATCTTTTCGGTTGTAGAAATCCCAGGCAGATGCATGGCATACGACTTCCCGGTCTGCGGGTTTTGTAATCATCGATTTATCCCAGAATTCTTGTGGCATGGGGATCAACCCAAGAGAAACAAAAAAATCATCGGATTCCTTAAACATCCTCTGTGCTGTCCAGTTCTAATGGCAAGAAGAAATGCTCAAGCTCAAAATTACATCATTAAAAAATAATTACAATTGTAAAATTCAGTGTGCTTATATATAGACTGTAAAAGAATATTTGCATTCTATAAACCTTTTTTTATCTCACCTGTGCAATCATTGCAGGAGTGGCATCCACCTTCGCAGCATTTGGGAATGGGACAACAAGGTCGAATATGTTGGACCAGGACTGTGCCCACATGTTACCTAAAAAATGCCTCATCATTATTAAAAAATTTATATAAAAAGCATGAAGCATTCAATATTGGCATAAAGCATTAAAATGCACACTGAAATTAAAGGAACACTATACAAACATGTATTCCCAACACTATAGTGTCCTAGTGCATATTTAGATTCAGAATCCCTTTTCATCTGTAAAAAATGTTTTTTTTTCAGCACCAAGACTCACTCAGTGCTGATGCTTGCTCCTTCTACCACAGCATTATTCTGAAGGCATCGCTGCCTCGATGAATGTCCAATCCAATTCTTCTCATGGAGGAGCACTAGGGTCAGAATGTGCGTGTGTCCAATCAAATGCTTCTCATAGAAACATTGAATTGAATGCTTCTCTATGAGTTGAATTCAGTGACGTTCTACATCCTCATGACCAAGTGACACTCGCTGCAGAGCAAGCGCCTCTAATGTCTGTCTAGAAGAGGTGTATTTCTACAAACTACAGGGAGGTTGCACCCAGATCACTTCAATGAGATGAAGTGGTAAGGATGAACTTAGGTGACATTTAAAATGCAGGAATTTTTTTTATTTTTTTTATTTTTATCATTTGTATAAAATACAGCTGTCGTTCACTTAAGCACCAATCCACCCATCCACCCATCCATCATTTTTTTAGCTTTAGCTGTTGCCCTTACCCAAGAGGTGGGCAGGAATGGGCCCATTGAGGTTGATTTTCTCTGCTCCGTACTTCTTGTGGAGTGCTCTTCGGACGTATGCATGCAGATTGAGGTAGAGAGGCTGAAGCTGGTGATAGAGGTTTTCCAAGTCACTTTCAAGGGTTGGGGTCTCATACCATGACCTCCAATATGCCCCATTGTCATTATAACCTAAGCAAGCACAAAAAGATGTTAAAAGGACTAAATAGGAACAAAATAAAAAGGGTTAAAAAGGACAAAAATAAATTATAACTGAAAGAGAATACTTTTTGAGCAAAAGTTGGAGAAGCTATGTGTTGATTTTAAACACTAGAAATAACTAAAGATATTTATGCAATAGAAACTAGAATAGATCGAGAAAAATGGCAGAATTAAATGAAAAGAAAATCTGAGATTGATAAAATGTTACATTTCCAAGAAATAAGAACTTAGTTCTCGATTTGATATTTTTGGCTAAGCTTTCCAAATTACTTTTTCAACATATTAAAAAAACCAAAACAAATCATATACCGGTATATATAAAAAAAAAAATTGTTATATCAAAACATTTAAAAAAAATTACATTTTCATAATATTAAATCACTCCAAAAATATTACATTATTTGAAAAACCTATCCAACAATATTAAATCAAGGCCTTGTTTCTTCAAGACATCTAATCTGCATGTACACAAAGACTTTCAATGTGCTTATCATATCTGATGTGTGAATATATAACTAATCTGACCACAATATCCACTTTTCCTTAAGGACGCTTTGTCTGCCCTTAGACAAAAGTTACTCTTTATTGAAATAATTTTCTATAGATATCGTTTATGGTTGTCGGTGATCAGTTGCCACTTCAGAGCAAGTCATTATTTTTATGATATATACAAAATAATCATGTGAACGTCAGGGTTTGTCTCATCAGTAACGGTCAACTCCGTATTCTCCTTTTCAGCAGTAAGATCTAAAACAGGGGTGTCAAACTTTTTCCCATCCAGACAATGTAGGGCTTAAACTATCATCATTTCTATTCATTTTTTTGTTTCTCAATTTATTGCATGATATTGGCTTAAAATGCCCATAATTTTCTGTCTATTTATTACATTAAAAAATGGCGTTGTAGTCATCAACATCTGGGGAAGTACAACCCTAATCATGAAGAAATGCAGAATAATTATGTATTTTTTTTGTCAAATATTTCCATGCAAATATAAGAGATTGTAAATCAATCCATTTTGAAAATCTATTATTTCTGTGTAAACCACTAGAGAAGCAGGGATCATCAAGTCTCAATGCACATTTTCTAACTTGTGACATCTTCAGAGGAGGGACGGTGCCATAAAAAAAAAAAAAAATACGTTAATATCCCAAACTCACCGTTAAGCTGAGCTGCCTTGTTGACCAGTTTGACATATTCCTTGAAGTCAGAACGGATTTTCTTTCCTGAAGCATCTCTCCATCCCTTCCAGGCAAAGAGCAGTTCGTCGTAGTCCCGTGAAGTGGCCATGATTTCTGTTAGATCTGTAGAGAAACACATACAATATACGTTTTACATTTTTACATAAGCTTTTACAAATGATCGCAATCTGTTACAGCAATTTGTTAAATTATTTATCTACAACAATTAGAATAGCCTTTAATTGTGACTTTTGAAAATAAATGATTTGAAAGGTTTTTCTAATAGATTGTGATAATTTGAAAAGCTAATCCATTAAATAGAAGCATAAGAGTAAATAGTCAAGGACTTAAAGTGCTTCCAAAATGAATTTCAAATTTTAGACCAAAATAGATGAATTAGACAAATTCACCAAGTCGGCCGTGTTTTTTTTTTTCGTTTTAAGGGAGATGGCAAGTCAGACATAGAAATTAGAATTTTACATAAAAAATCTGATACATGTGCCATTCAAAGGAATTTTATATGTTCAAACCTGCCTAAGGAGAGAAAAACAAAGAGAAAACGAGACATGAAAGAGGGAAAGTGGGGCAGGGGATGGGGATGCTCACAATTGTAGTGAAAAGGGACTCAATAAACATCAGCAATCCTTATGATAAGGACTACTGAGCCAAGGCTTTAATTCATCCAGTAGGAAGTCAGCAATTGGTCTAAGGTTTTGAAATTCACTTTGAATTTGCAACAAATTCCTGACAAATCACACTTTAAAGAATAACTCTACATTAATTTGTATAATTTATCAGTGATCTAGATTCTGTGTTTTCTTAAAAGATAGAATGTTAATTTAAGGGAATTTCTGACTATGTGAATTCATACAATTACATTATCGTTTTCATCCACTTGTCATTCATTGATTTATCTACAAAAAGTCCTGTAAACTTTAATGGTGACCTGTGTAGATAAAAGATTTAAAAGATTTTTCTAACAGAATGGAATCATTTCTGATTCGTATTCAAATTAATTAAAGTGAGGTCAAACTTTGGTAACTACAAATGTATGTATGGAACCTCAAGACCCCCTGAATAAATGAAGTAAGAGAAGTGTCAGCTACATTCTTCTCTTTAACTAACATGCTCATAATTCCCACATTTTAAATTCATCCTATTGGGTTTGGGATGAAGGAGCAATACAGACATGACCCCAGGAGATACTAAGTTTCTTGTTAATATTTATGCAACTAGTCATCCTGGTTCACTGGCATATTGATGGTTTAGTAAAGCATTTAGTAAAGCATTTAGGATGAGCCAGACTAGCATTGCCATTTGATCCATTGGCATATAAAGCGGAATTTAGGTTGGACTATACCATATTAAGGTACTGGGTAACTCACAAACCACATTCCCAAATAAAAAGAGGATGAAGGGAACAAGGGGGGGAGGGGGGGCCTGGATAAGCCACATCCTTGGTTTATCATTCTCCACACAAGTGGTTTGGGATCAAGGAGGCAATGTGACATGGTTGATATCAAGTTTGTTGGGTTCCTGCAGAACTCCATTTGTCTTACCTCTCTTACCAATGTAGAATGTGATGGTAGTCACCATCACCAGAAGCTTAAGATGGACAATTCAGTTAGGTCTCTTGGTGATTCTTGTGTTTAAGTATCCATGTGCCCATTGTGGGTAAATATGTGTAATGTGGTTGTTTGGGGTTAAATGTTTTGTGTGCGCTCCTGTCCTGCTGACGTTTGCTACTAACTAGGTGGGTTTGGCTATTAAGCATGTATAGCGCCATCTGTTGGTAACAACAGCTATATGCACAACCTGAATAGCAAGTCTTCTTAATTTGCATATTCAGGTAGATTTGCATATTATGGTTTATGCAGACAGGAGAGCGATTTTGTGTTACTTATTGTTTTTCCACCCCTTTATAAATATGTAATTATGTTATTATAAGTTCCTTTATGTTTTCTCATATGATTTGGTTATTTGTATTTTACTGAAGTTGTCACAGCAATCTCAATGTAATGAGCGTATGGGTTAGTCCAGAGTAAAAATAAAGCTGAGTAAGTTAGTTCCTGTAGGAACTGTGTTTCCTGTGGGGATTTCTAGGAATCCCAATAAGAGAGTCTTCGTACCTATTGGCTGACCTCATGATCCCTTCAGCAGGGGACACATCAAAAGGAGAACAGGGTCTGAGAGCCATAGGTGTCTTTATAAAGTCAAGAGCTATCACATTGCAGGCAGAGGATCATACCTGCCTGAAAGGAAAGCTGCAGAGGGGACGATACCTGCCTGGAAGGAAAGAACTCCAGAGAGACCCAAGTTAAGCTTCTGTGACTGGGGCTGAAGTGCTCCAGGCTCCCGGCAGGCGGCGAGGAACTGGACTGGGCAGAGGTACTCTGTCAGAGTACAGGAGCTCCGTCACATAGAATATTTAGAGTATGAAACTAGAGAAAAGATGCCTAATTCCCATTTTAGGAGGCTCCCTTAACAGTGAGTGTGCATCAAATCATATTGGTGAAGTCCATTTATAAGAAAGGAATTTGTTGCCGCCCACCCATTCCATGCATTTACTTGACTAATGGCCTTTTTTAAAATCTATAATTCACCTTCATTCTGCTTGGAAAGTTCATTAATTCCTATTTGACTACCTTGCTGTAAACAAAGTTTAATTAACAACTTCACCACACTAAATCAATTACCATCAATCTAATCTAAACCATTCATTCTGTTGATTGAAAGTCATAACTATGATAAAGTTCTGTATTCAGCAGAGTAAGAGATCTACATTTAAATCATTAGTAAAGAAAATGGTGTTACTTTATGACAGATGTATTGCTCTATGAATAATTTAACCATAAATTAGACTGTACTTATAATGAGACTGGGGAATTAAGGACAACCATAGTGTCCCTTTAAAAGTCACTGACAGCCAAATGCAGCTCATTTGTTGAGAGATTCGCTGGGTTTTCTTGTGTCAACAGACTGGAAGAGAAGGCCATGCAATTAGTAATCTCCTGATATGTCATAGAAGAAACCCAATTAATTAATAAATCATATAGATTTATTAATTAAACTTGGAATTTTCATTAACCGAGTGGAAAAACAGAGACAAAAATCGGCAAGTTGTGATATGGGCTGGGTTAGAGAATATTTTGACATCCGATTTTTTTCATCACTTTTTCCAACCACATTTAATTCGCAAAAATTTTAAATCAGTTAATAACGCTGTAAGCATTAATTGTGAAGTATGGGAGACAGGTAAAGAAAATGTATTAATTGTTTACATTCTAGTTTTCAACTAAATTATTCCAGGAATTTGTAGATATAATTCTATATGTCATAACTGACAAATTATAGGGGCCCTCTGAGCAGGATATTACTACAGTTTACTGCAGTGGTTATGGTACTATAAGGCAAAGGGCCCAATCTCTTTTTAAACTGTTTTGGGCTGATTTGACTAACAGCTTTCTCTGGCTCCTTTAGTGTTCCTCTCTTTGGCAACAATAGTGTGTAAATCACGCATTATCATGCTGAATTCTGTCCAACTTTGGATAGCAGTTATAGAATGAGGGCAATAGGTTAACCCAGGGGTGCCCAAAAGGTAGATTCCAAGGTGTTGTAGAAATACAACTCCCATGATGTTTTGCCTGCCTTTAGAATGACAAGACATCATGGAAGGTGGAGTTTTAAAACATCTGGGGATCTACCTTTAAGGCATCCCTGATATAACCCATCCAAATGCTATCAGGCTGCTATTGCCATTTAGGTCAGATGGAATTACACTTGGTAATGCAATTTATAGTTTTCACTGCAGCTAAAGAGGAGGCAATATATGAGCACTTGGGAGAGGTTTTGTCAAACTTCATAACACCATAACCACTGCAATGAGCTTTTTCTTTTTTGCCGGGCTTAGCTCAGGAGCTTCTCCACTTCTAGTGGAGGTGATGAGAAGAATACTGCGGACCCCAGGTAAGTTGGGGGCACCAGGGTACTCCTGGTGCATAGCCGCTACAGCAAGTATGAAGTGTTCCACTAAATTAAATATTATTTGAGAACACTTACCTGGATCTAGTGGGAGGCATGTTGACTCAGTTTTGCACACTTTGGCCACACTGTATGTAGTCTCCATATTGGAAAGGATGTTGTTTAGCTGAAACAAAAGGCAGGTTTGTTTTTGTATGATTTCCACATTTGAAATATTTGTCTCATCTAATTAATTTACAGAAAATATGTACACTGCGTACTTTTACATATAGGGTGAGTCAAACATCAGAAACCAGCCTACTATATGTAAGATGCTTAACATTAGAGCGATCCCATTATGTTTACATAATCCACCAAAACTGATATCATGAATGCATTATCTTTAAGCAATTTACAGAGTCTTATTGGAGTTTCAGAGATTTGTTACTTTTATAATTTTTCCTTCTGAAGCTGCAGCTATTAGCTCTCTATCAAATAGGACAATTACAATATTAGGGAAAGTTAGGGGGACACTCCACTGACAAATTAAAAAAAATGTTTAGTAGACATACCAAAACGAAAAAATGCACGCATGTAATTATAATTTTTTTTAAAAAGGGGTATATCTAAACAGCTTGCAAAAGTTACAGTTGTCTTTGCAAGCCCTCCCCTTCTAACCCCACCCAGACTTTCTGTTACTGTCCAATCACAGGCTTCCTGATGCAACTTATTGTCTACCTCTTGAGGTTAGCTCCACTGAGCTAAGCAACTAGGAAGTAACGGGACCAGTGGTCTGATTGGCAGCCAGTATGGTGTAACTAGGTTCAATTTTGAAAGTGCCAATTTCTAGACACACTGTTCACACAAGAGCTTTAGAGGTCTTGGAGTGTCCCTTTAACAAAAGCTTGTGAAAGTTCTGAAATGTATCTGAACAATGACTTTAACTGAACCCGACCTGAAAATGTGAAAAACACTTTTTTTTATTGGTTAGCATAAAAACCATCAATTTCAAATAAGTTACTGTAATTCTTGCTGTTGATGTCACAAAAACAGTATTTTTTCCTATTGAGTATGTTTACATTTATTACAATTGAAAAAAAGTACTGAACCTGCGTGAAAATAGGTTCTGACAAAATATATAAAGTTATATATGCTATCTTGATTAATGTAACACGTCTCTGGTCAGAGACAAATCAGGGGAATAATATTTCATGTCATATTTTGACTTCATAAAACCATTACATGAATGAATCATCATATCGGTCTCCATATTGTTTCCATCTATCCCTTCATATTGCACACATCCTCTTATCATTTGTTACCTCTTTCTGTTCAGTTTCCGTGAGGGCGGCTTTGTCAATTTCGCTGAGTTTCTTCAGTAAGCGCTGAGTTTCTGGATTTTGGAAATCACTGTAGTCATAATTTCTTGCCTTAAGACCATAATTGAGAGTATGCGCAGACATTTCCAGATTCTTATCAAGCTATGGGGGAGAAGAAACAGAAATTCAGATTCTGTAAAAGATTGGCTACCCTGCAGTACCCCAGCAGTATAGAAACAGAAGCAACACGGAAGACTATAAAAAAAACAAACTTACTACGTTTTGTTGATTCTTGCTTTACCTTTTATCATGTTCTCCATCCAATTACTGTACTTTCAATTTCTTTTAATATTAAATGAAAAACAACTTCAAAAAAAGCTCTTAAACATGGCTGTACAGTTTTCGTACAGAGTACTTGCTGCACCATGAGCCACCTCTTATGAGATCATCACGCTTGATGATCTGTGCCCAATCAGATTCTTCTCACAGAGAAGCATTGAGGTCACAACACATTTGTGGTAATTGCAGTAATCTGCCAATGCAAAGTCTCTCTCTATAAAAACATTAAGTACGGTGCTTCTCATGGGGAGGGGGTGCATACAGTGTCTGGGTTCAGCCTACTTTGAATGTTGACACCAGAAACAAACAGATTCAATAATTTAATCAATTTCAGCCCAAAGTTGCTTGTTGCTGCCTGAATGAAACTCACTACTAGGTGTTGAAACAGCAGAAGTTAAAGGAATACTATAGGGTCAGGAACACAAACCTGTATTTCTGACCCTATAGTGCAAAACCCACCATTTAGGTGGCTTGCCCCCCCTTAACTCCCTTAAAAACAATTACAACTCACCTTATTTCAAGCTCCGTGTGGGTCCGCCGGCGCTGGCTCAGCCCCCTTGGTGACATCATAAGAATTGCTGATTTTTAGCCAATCCAATGCTTTCCCACAGGGAAAGCATTGGACTGGGTAAAATCGGCAAGGGGGTGGGACCAAACACCATTTTGGCCAATCAGCACCTCTTCACAGTGATGCATTGAATCAATGCAACTCTATGAGGAAAATTCAGCATCCCCATGCAGAGCGTGGAAATGCTGAACAGCAACGCTGCCTACTGTGCAGCCCTGAGACAGGAACCTCCAGTGGCCATCAAGCTGTAGTTGTTCTGGTGGCTATAGTGTCCCTTTAAGCAGTGCATTTTGTCTGAAATGACCCTGCTTTAATCAACAAGTTGAAGCAATTTTGGTGCATAGACTGTCCCTTTAAGTGGCTTGACCTTTTCAGGCTTTACCTTTTTCATACAGCAGCTCAGGATAAACATCAGTATGCCCTTACTGGTCTACATGAGATGGATTGATCTTGTGAATAGTTTGATCGGTATACAGATCTTGTCATTTTATCTTCTGGGTTTTTACAGCTCACATCTCTATCTTGCGTTCCCATTGTCCCACAAAGTGAGTCATATACACTGTGTTAAAGGACCACTATAGTGCCAGGAAAACATACTCGTTTTCCTGGCACTATAGTGCCCTGAGGGTGCCCCCACCCTCAGGGACCCCCTCCCGCCGGGCTCTGGGGAGAGGAAGGGGTTAAAATCTAACATTTCTCCAGCGTCCGGCGGGGAGCTCTCCTCCTCATCTCCGCCTCCTCTTCGGCTGAATGCGCATGCGCGTCAGGAGCTGCACGCGCATTCAGCCAGTCTCATAGGAAAGCATTCATAATACTTTCCTATGGACGCTTGTGTCTGCTCACTGTGATTTTCACAGTGAGAAGCACGCAAATGCCTCTAGCGGCTGTCAATGAGACAGCCACTAGAGGCTTTAGAGGCTCGATTAACCTATTTATAAACATAGCAGTTTCTCTGAAACTGCTATGTTTATAAAAAAATGGGTTAACCCTAGCTGGACCTGGCACCCAGACCACTTCATTGAGCTGAAGTGGTCTGGGTGCCTATAGTGGTCCTTTAAGGGTAAAATGAATATAAAATAATATTTCTTTAACAAACCCCACACTTTTCTCCATAACTGAACAAGATATGCAACAGTCAGCCCCCCCAAATCAAAGATGCTAAAAGTAATTACCGTATGCACCAAGCCTTAAAGGAATAGTACATATTGCATTTTTAGTATAAAATGATGTAACATTGTGGCAGCATTTATTGAAAGTTCCACTCACCATGACCTGCCTGTTATGCTCAGTTATATTGGTATTGTAGTCCCATGATGCCTCAGTGTAAGCATTCCATACAACCTCTGCTGTATTGGTATAGTCAGTTAGAAAATTGTCTGCCTCTTTTTCATTTGCTATTTTATCTGTAAAAAAAAAAAAAAGAACACCGGGTTTCCATTTAAATTCTGTCTTGTGCGATCCGTAACTATTGGCACTTAATGAGAGGATGAAATAAATATTTGGGTTGCTAACGCGTCTTACTTCTTTTTACTGTTAATTATCATACTTTTTTTTTTTTAATCCAATCTCTGCTATTTTTTTAACTGGATCATATTTTATATTTTAATATGTTGAAAAAAGAATTTTCAAACTTTATCCAAAAATACTAAATCATCTGGAAAGCGTATCCAGCAGTATTAGATTCGGGCCTTGATTAACAAATTATCGATCAAACTTCAAGTAATGTTGAACTAAACCAGTGCAATTAGGCAGCAATCAGTGTAATTATGCCACACTGTATAAACAAGTATTTCGTCTTCAGCACAATAATGTATACTTGCCCCAATAAAATGCAAAAAATTTTGAGAGCTACAATTTTTAAAAATGTGTTGTTTTTTTTAAAGAAAATAAAGGGGATTTATTTTTAGGAGAAACACTTGGTTATTTTAGAACTTGCAATCATTCTTGAATGTGTGATTTATGATCTACTTACTTAAAATGACACAGAAACTTCACTGAATTGTAATAACCGCTAGATGAGTACAATATTCAGTCAATTACCTACGTCTCTAATGACACAGGGAAAAATTAAGCTGTAGACGTACGCATCATTATTTGTTCATTTGTGGTGGGTGTTCTGTTGATCAGCTTAGTTATGTACAAATGACTGGCTGGCATGACCTCAGTTGATGCCATGTCCCCTTGCATCCCACTTCAGCCATCCTCGGTGGTAGGAGGCAAGATTATTGAATATGCCAATAAATACAATGATATTTTACCAGTTTCTAAAGCCAAATTTACCTGCCCTACAAGCCACAAACTGTGCAAGCACATCGACAATTCATAAGGTAGGTGTGAGAGCACAGGTGGAATCGATATGCTTATAATTGACATATTCCAGATGTCCGAAAATAGCTCTTACTTCCTCTATGCTAATGCAAATAACCAATCATAGCTTACAGAAAAATAAACCCTTGGGTCTTACCTATATCCCCAGGGTATCCATCAGGAACGGGTGGGCGCCACGCAAAATCTGGCCAGCCAAGAGTTTCATTATTTTTGTTGTTCTCCTCCTGTAACCACTTAGTGACAGGTGCAAAATATTCCAGCAGGGGTCCAACATCCATCTTGTTACCCCCTGTCATTTGCAATAGAACATCTTGCCACACCTGGGAGGATCCTGCACGGAGAACATTACTAGCGAAAACAAAAAAAGTCACCATTAAGTATATTAAACCACAGGACAGAAACATAAAACATTTACCATAGAATGTTGTATATTTTATATATGGGTACCTGAAATAGTTTACAGAGACTGCGTTTAATGGCAAGTGTTGTCTATAAAGCCTAAAATATTTGGAATTAACTATTGTAAGCTTTCAGACTTATCAGATCAGTTAAAGTAAATTGGATTCTGTTTAAATTCACGTGCATTCTTTCAAACTGATCTCATTCACTTTTGGCAGAATTATATAATATAATAACACAAAACTGTATATTATAGAAATATGCTGTCCATCATTCCATGTAGCTAAGCACATTTTTTTTGGAAGAATGCAAAGGCTATAATTTTACATAACTTTGTGGAAAAGATAACCCATGCCATGTGCAATATACATAAATCTATGATATGCATGATACAAACGTGCAAAGCATGTTGTGATTTAAATGGAATTTGAATAAACCCCAGTCTTTAAGGGATTAATGTATCCGGGGGGCAGGAGGGAAGTAGCAAAGTGGTGAAGAATAATTAATTGAGAATAATGACATTTGGATTTGTCATTTATTCACTTGTTATTTTAGGATCATATCTGTAGAACGCAGGGCGTGGAGGAATAGTTGGAATTGAGAAACTTGGTCATATGAGTATATAGAGGTAATTCAAAAAGCCTTGTTGTGTAAAGGTTGGAATATGGGACGGCAGTTAGATGGAATATTAGGTTGAAGTAAGCATTTTTAGGACAGGAATGAAGATGTGTCTTTGAGATGGGACAAAACTAGGAGAAAATGATCGAGCAGGGTGAGAAGATATAGAAGAGAGGAAATAGTTGAGGTAGGATTAAATGAAATGCAGAAACGTTCTGTTTGATGGACAGGAGGGGAATGGTGATGTTTATTTCCTTATCTAATTAATTTTAACATTTTCATTTATGAATGTACTTTTTTTTATAGACTAATGCCTGAAATGTGTTATTTGCCCTCTTTTCATTAAACAGAATTCCTCTTGTACCTCTACCCGACCTCACCAGCCCATCTTACCCGAGAAGCTGTCCAGCCTCCTGGGATCTGTAGATATCACATGTATGCAAAGGGCCTGTGTGGTTGGCTGCTTCACAGAGTGCCTTGTGAAATTGAAACTGGAGGACGAAACTCACAAAATACCTGAAATATACAACATTTATGATTTTGATGCAGAATTGTGGTAAAGAAAGATTTAGATTGATCATTATATCTTAGGCACAGATAATAAGTCGCTAATCGTAGATTGGTTACTGACATGATTATTTACTAAATTGGGGATTTAAAGTGAATTCAAATGTAAAGCCTGCATAGGTGAACTAAAAGCATAGTATCATAATAATTGGCAATATGGCAGATATCAAGAAAGTACAAAAAGATCCAGAAAGAATGTAATATGAAAATGGAGGCTTTTGATTATATATAACTACCCACTTGAATCATTTTGGCTGTTTACTACTGGATATAAAACCATAAACCCTACTTGGCCTTTGATTGCAGTGAAAACATAGTTAATGATGGTAATTAGCAGTATTAAATTGTAAACACGACTGTTGTTTTCAATAATTAATGATAAATATTACAGAGACATTAATGAAAAAACACTCGTTTTGATGAACCTCGCCCAGTAGCTCCGCATAATCACGTCTATTGAGTTTTTGTAGAAGAGAGTAGCAAACAGGATTTATTTGCCGTGTGTGTCTTTGAATTTCTTTTTTTTTTCTTTTGGTAAGTGCATCAAGTCTTTTGACGGAACAATTACCTGATGTAAGGTGTGTTTCCGGGGATATGAAACTTTGCTCCAGCATCGAACTGAGTGTCAGTTCGCTCTATTGGAGGACAGATTCCTTGGTATTTTGTTCTGAAACGCAAGAGAGTAACAATAACAAATAATTAACATTTACATAAGCCAAAGTATACCTGTTTTGTTTTTCTCTGTACAATGTCAGAATAACGTAGAGATAAAATCGCTGATAGATTTCTCTAAATCAAGAAAGGTACTTTGATATCCAGAATACCTACGATTTTGTATAGAAATTATACATATATAAAAGAGTAAGACACAGTCACAATGTAATCTACAATGCATATTACATACAATGCATGCCTGCATCCCATGAGTGAGACGGAGATTAGGTCTACCAAGTCACAGTGGTATTTCTGTTCCCTTCTTCTGGTTCTGATGAGGCCAATTAATTACCTGAGGTTCCACCAGTCATAATTGTATCGACTTGGAGGAGTGCGCCCATTGAACACATTCCATCTCCACTGGTCAATCAGATATCCAAAAGGCAGGAAGGCAATCTTCTCCAAAGCCATCTTGAGCAAGTAATTGATATCACTCTCTAGAAGGCAAATAAAACAATAGATCACACACACGCACCCTGATCTTGGCTCTAAAAGCTTTTGTGACTGCCTGAGCTTCAGTCATGAATTTGCATAGTAATGGAACTCTACATCAGCAGCCAATAGGCCATATAGCGTAACAATGTAACAAACACACATTTAAAGGTTTAGCAAGTAATTCACCTTCATCAGTTGTGACTTCATTTAAAAGGCCAATTTCTTTCAGATGACCTGGGGTAGACACAGACAGCGACAGAACATCCCCGATGGCCTCGTGGAATCCTGGGTTTGCCCCTCGACGGAATGTAACTGGTTGATCCTTGTACTGCAGATAATACTCTACATGGCCCATCTCATGGTGTACAGTGAATAACTGTTCCATAGTAACTGTGGTGCACTGCTTTATCCTATGGGTAAGAACATGGCAACTTAAAGGAAACCTGTCCTCATTTTTACTATTACTAATAATACAATTTTACATATATTATATGATCTGTGTGTATTATTTGTAATGCATACAAGGAGACTGGGAGGAATAAACACAGAGAGGCTGGGGAAGAGGAAAAGGAGATATACAAATTAGCTGGGGGGAAGAGACATACAAAAGGGACTGGGGAGAGAAAGACACAAAAGGGACTTTGGGGAATACAGAGACACACAAAGGGGCTGGAGGGAAAGGGGTAAAAGAGACACACAAAGGGGCTGGAGGGAAAGGGGTAAAAGAGACACACAGAGGAACTGGGGGAGAGGCAAAAAGAGGGATATGGGAGAAATAGACAAACAAATGGGCTGGAGGGAAAGGGGTAAAACTGACACACAGAGGGGGTGGGTGTGAGACAAACAGATGGGAATGGGGGAAAGAGACACACAAATGGGCTCGGGGAGACACACAAACTGGCTGGGGAGAAGTAAGACACAAAGGGGGCGAGAGAAAGACAAACAAAGGGGCTGGGTGGATGTAAGAGATACACAAAGGGGCTGTGGGGAAGTAAGAGACACAAAGAATCTGGTGGAAAGCAAGAGACACATTAAGGAACTGAAGAAAGACAAGGGCGTGTAACACACAAAAGGAAAAAATGTGGGATAAGATACACGAAAGGGGGGTGTAAGGCAAAAAAGGGGGTAAACATTCAAAAGATGGGTTAAGAGACACACAGGTGAAGTTGCATTTAGTGGGTGAGAAAGGGGTGGCAAAATGTACCTTCACTTGTGTGGCCAAAAATTTTAAATTCAACTTGTTTATTATGCTTTTCCTTAATGCCAATGCCCCAAAATAGCCCTTTTACCACTTTTTTACTCCATGCACCTCACCTGAAGTCTTTCCTGTTATAAAAGTCCCAGGCAGAGGCATGGCACACCACTTCTCGCCCATCTGCAGGTTTCTCCAACATCGACTTGTCCCAAAATTCCTGCGGCATTTCTATCAGACCCAGTGAAGTGAAAAACTCCTCTGAGACTCTGAACATGTGTGTGGCATTCCACCCCTGAAGAGAATGGATAGAGGTTAGAAACACTGTATTGTGGCAGTATTGCACACTTTCAGGATTTTTCACTTAAGTGAGAATATTCAGGAATCCAAAGTAAAATTAAAATTTAAGGCCAAAACAGCCAAACAGGAAGCATGCCTGACTTGGAGGATTTTTCTAATTCAGCTTTTGTGGCGTTATACCTTCCTGAAGTTGGGTTACTACCACTGAGGATATCCCTTCTCAGTTGTGAATAGCTCCAGAGTGATTATGTCCTCCTGCACAGGTTACTGCTGTCTCATCCAGTCAAGACTTAGTGAAGGGTGAATAAGAACTGTTTTATTGGGTCAAGGAAAATTGAATTTATACACAGACCTCAGCATGGGGTCTGCATTGAATACAACATAAACCCTTCCAGGCGCCTCTGTGTCTGGGAGATAACGGAGTCAACTCTTGGCTAAACTTATTATCTCCTGGACACAGAACATCAAACACATGAAAACCCCAAAAACCTATACAAATCCTTGAAGCACCCCCACATGCCATACATCCCTGGAAAGGTCTCTCTATTGAGTGCTCATTCAGTCCAAAAAGCACCTGGATCAAATAAGGCTAGCCCAAATTAGGTGGAAGTTGAAGTTTCAGTGAGGCGCGACTGGCCACCGATCCGGCACAGGGCTCCAGAGTGCTTGGTAGAGTCACCTAAAGACACTGCTCCTTAAGTTCTTGGTGTCGTTCAATGTCTCTCCTCCTCCTCTTTTAACCCTCCAAAGAGTGCCCTGATTGAAGGTCTTGGGCCCTAAAGCACTTTGTTTAAACTTATAGTGGATCGCGGCAACTCTGCTATACTCTTCGGAGTTCCAGAGTAATACGGAGTTGCTCCCGGTCAGGTGCACCATGTCTCAGCGTCCCCTGGGGTGACAAACGAGCAGTTCTGGATAACCTGAAAGGAGCACTGGGCAGGCAGACATGGGTTGGAGGGTTAGTCAATGGTAATATAGTCTTTTTTGGAAATGGAGGGTAGGGGAGACATGTACCCTGTGTAGGTGACTGGAGGGTCCGTCACAGCTATTTTGGTCTTAAATTTGAAATTTACTTTGAATTCCTAAGAATTCTCACTATAGTGAATAACCCTGTTTGAGTGCACAGAGCGTTTCTTTTGTGAGACATTCATATCCGTCCTCTTTTACCTTTTCTCTCATAGTATTCGTAACATCCACATTGGTCTTGTCAGGGAAGGGTATCATCATGTCATAAATATTGTTCCACTGCTGGGACCACATGTTACCTGGAGACACAAAATAAAAAAATACACAGTAATCAAAAACCTGCATAAGAATAATTCTATAGACATGTCAAGTTCTGGTGAATGTTTATATTTCTGACAGGTCAGAGAAATTCTATCAAGCCTGCCATGTGACACAAGGAGAACCCAAAGATGAGCCATAGACCCTTTTACATCACAGAAAGGCTCAATTTTAAAACCCTAAGCTAAAAGGTTTGTTTTTCTTATAGAGGGAATAGAACAATTTCAGCTTCAGAGACAAGTTCACATTGAAGTCTTGAGGTTACAATATGGCTAAACTTGAATAAACCTTAAAAACAGTGGTTCCACCAGTCAAGCGTAAGACACCTAACTCTGTTATTAAAATCATGGTTGAAGTGAAGAGTTTATGATCAAAATCTAATTTTCCTCCAGCCTGTGTGCACTTACCCAATAAATGTGCTGGAATGGGACCTTCTAAATTAATGTATTTTTCACCATAACGCTCATACAGCTTCCTCCGTACAAAGGCATGCAGGTTGAGATACAAAGGCTCCAGTTGGAGGTACAAGTTTTCTAGATCTTCTTCGAATGTATCTGATGTATACCAAGAACGCCAATATGCTCCAGTGTCCTTGTATCCTATATGAGCGGAAAAAGTAATTTTAATAAAAATATATTTTCGTACATTTTAGATTATAAACCTGTTTGAGCAGAGCCCTCTTCACCTACTGTTCCAGTATGTCAATCAAGTTTTGTTAGAATTTAGTTTTTGTTTTGTTTACCTACAGTACAGCTCTGCAGAACATGTTGGCACTATATAAATAATTATGATTGTAAATCAAAGCAAATATTATGTAATTAATGTTTTAAATGGCATATTCATACATAGTTGTACTTTTATTACCTTGATTAAGAAAAGAAAGTGCCAATAAAGATCTTTATATCAACAGTGAACAGCATTTAATTTATTTAGTAATTAATTCAAATTGATGTTGGGCAATTATATGTTATCACATGTGGTCTGACATTTCACCCATGTCTGTTTTCAGTAATTGCTAGTGATTTCCTCTTTCACTGGTATTTTACAAAGGTATGATGAGTGCAATATATTACCAGCTGCACATCGGAATTAATAAAGTGCACTAGTGAAAAAACATATATGGCTTGTCATGTTATACATAGTTACTTAGCAATCAAATGGTGCAGAGCACATTAAACTCTTGTCTAAATGATATACATGGTTTTCTAGTGTCCCCTAATTGGATCTTCTGTGTGCTCAGTTTTGTGTTACAACTTTCCCTGTACAGCTCTTAAGAGAATAAGGTGATGTCAATGGTAGATGTTGTTAAGAAGCCACTACATGTTAGAAATAATATATGCTCATTTTCTTAGAATCTGGTATGTCGCCATCCAAATGGCAGGTTTAAAATTAAGCTTATTTGAGTGATGCTGTAATGGTACTGCTTCATTGGAGTACAACATTAGAGTAACATTTTACATGTTGCCAATGCCACAAGGTAAAAAAAAAAGTTAAAGGGGGTACTTCAGATTATAGATTATTTGGGGTTAAGTAGGCTCTAGGCTAGGGTTAGGGAAGTTGCACTTAAGATACTGTAGATAATAAGTCTCTTAATTTGCACCAACGGAAACCCATGATTATGATGCTAAACATTATGCAGTGTACATAACCACGGAGTAGAACTGGTTTCTGCAGAACAGTCCTGGTTTCAGACTCTTGTCACACTGTTCCAGGTTTGTTCATACATGCCAAACTGACACTCCTGCCTTCCAGGTAGATCTTCCTCCCTTGAGACAAGTTTGCCCCAAGTCCATATCTCCCATTATTATTATTATTATTATTATTATTATTATTATTATTATTATTTATGAGCTCACTATGATTCAGTGTTTAGTGAATAAGCCCCAAAATAATGTCAACATTTTCAAAGTGGTTCACTTATTGTATAAAAGCAGATATTTGAAACAAATGTGCACATTTTAAGGTCTCACCTAAAAAGAATTTGTGTATAGACTTTGTATTAACACAAAGTTTCTCTGATGCAATTTATACACTCTGGGTAAAGGCACGAGCCCACTTTTTGATAATGTTTTATTTATGAAATGCTGTGTGTTGTTGTATGAACCAAGAAATCACATGATCAGTAGCCTTTTTCAGGACTCTGTTGTCCCAAATTTGGAAATGGCAAGCAATATATTTTTTTCCCACATGAGGGCAGCAAGGAACCAATACATAATTTCATAGTATATGAAAAGAGAGAGCGAGAGAGAGAGATTGATTGATTGATTGTGTGGGGAACAAATCAATGAGAAATTCAGTATTATTTGTTTTAGAATCCCTAAATGAACCAATTTTGCAACCCTAATATCCATGTCTGGTATTCTTCTAGATGCCAAGGAGTTGAGCAAACTTGGCAATCAAAGTCCATTTAAAATAACAAGAAAACAAAAATAACCTTCTTATGTAGACATTCTGCAGGTTATGTATCTTTCCTATTTGTATAATAACCACTTCATGTGACTCTGCGCATGTACTAATTTAGGGAGGATCTGGTAACTAATTGCAAGTCCCATAGTCCACACTCATGGTAGTTAAGTCCAAATGCTCAGCAGATAGCATTGCTGTGACGTCACTAGGAAGCGCCTCTTGGGCCAGGGGGCTGAGGAGCGGAAGGTGGGCGTGGCCGTTTTAGAGTGTGGGATACTTTGTAGCTGTGTGTGCAGGGTGGAACAGTAACAAGGGGCCTGGAAGTCTCTGCCAGGAGGGTGTGTTCATGGTGGGCATTTCGAAGATGCAGGTTCAGGTAATGCCTTTCATGTTATTAAATGTAAAATCCTCAGACTGGAAGCCCCTTTGGGAAAGATTTTCAGAATGCCCTCATAGGCTCCCCTTGGTGGGGGGCTCTGAATTCCCTGACAGAGGGAGGCCCCTTTGGTGGTGGTGGGGGTTCTCAATGCATTCACTGTACACATATTATGTGGGGATCTCTGGCATTCCTCACAAAGGGAAACCCCTTGGTGGGGAAGGGGTCTATGCCTTTACAGATGGAGTATTTTTTTGGGGGGGGGAGGGAGGGTCAGGTTCCCCTCACAGAGGGAGCCACTTGATGGGGGGTTAGGGTGGCATCTTTGAATGCATTCACAGTGGGAGTATCTTGTTGAGAGGGTCTGTGACACCCCTCACAGATGGAGTCTGATTGGGTAGGGGTCCTCAGTCTTTACTGGTGAATATGTACTCTGTAAAACCTTATGCATGAGTAATGTCACTGCAAATCTATATATCTGGAATTTAGCAAGTTGCTTAGCCTACTGTCTTTGTTCCTTTTTATCCTGCACTTGGTCTGTAAACTACACTTTTAATTTTTTTTTTTTGTTGTTGTGTTTTTTTTTGTTGTTGTGTTTTTTTTTGTTGTTTTGTTTTTTTTATAAATAATCAGGAATTCTTAGCTGCAAGTTTGCAAATCCATTAATACAAATAATATTTGAGGATGTGTTAACTGGATCAATAATTTTAACATGGTAATAATCATTATATATACTGTGAACTTTCTGGACCTTGGTGGAAACCTGGCCCCTTGCTTGTAAGGGAGGTCAAATGGGATTTCAATACTACAAGTTGCTGTATTGAATGCACTGCTAACTTCAACATTATAATAAATGGCTTTATTTACCAAAAGGATAAACAATGAATTGCTCTGGTGGGCAACCTTCTGCACTCCAGATGTTGTGGATTGCATCTCCCATAATTCTCTTACCTCATTGGCAAAGCATCGTGGGAGATGCGGTCCACAACATCCAAAGTGCCTATTCTTTGATCTACACAATATGAAATCCCCTTTCCCAATCACTTACCATCCATTTTGTGAGCCTGATTGCTGAGCTGTACAAAGCGTTCATATTTGCTCTTCAGGGGAATGCCCGCTGCATTGTGCCATCCTTCCCAGGCATATAACAACTTCTTGTAACTGCGAGATGTGGCCATAATCTCTGACAAATCTGGAACCACAGATGGCACGTGTCAAATTCATAACCACTAGTAATGCACACAACATGCTTGTCTCTGGTTGTTAAGCTGCAATTCTCATGAAGCTCAGCCACCCAGTTGAGCATCACAGTGTTGTAGTTTACCACCAGATTGTTAAATTATTTGTTAAGTCAAACCATTAACAGCAAAACAATATTTGCTTGGAAGATTGGTGGCAATCACCCCCTTAACTATACAAAGAATGTGTGTTTTGTATCTCTGCTTTTCATTTGTTAGAATTACCTCAAAGTCGCAAGGTGACTGTAGCGGATCACCTGGTAACATGACCGGTTACCTCCGCTATTTCTCTTCCTTTAGCTATACAGGAACCATTTCGGACATAAAGAGACCCATTTCCCCACAGTAACTGGACGACACACAGTTCTGGAAGTACGACACCACTTTATTGGCCACACACGGCTTTTAAGCAAAACACTGTGCAAGGGGTATAACACACAGCATACAATGTCCCCCTCCAGGGTCTTGCCCCCCCTCCCCGAGAACCTACCACGGGAAAGGGCTTTGTCTCCAAAAGCCCACCACCCAAACACAGGGTTTCCCATGTGCGGTGATGGGGGGGCAGGGGTCTTTATCCCATGAGCCTCTATACCTGGGAGCACAAGTGCGGGAAAAAGGGACCATCCCTTTGTCTCCCAGGCACAGAGAGTCCGCTCGCGGGAAAAGAGCTGGTCTCTTTGGCACGCAAAGCCTGGCAAACTCGCCAGTGCCCCAAAAGTGTCCAAACCAATCTCAGGGACCCTCGCAGCGGTACCTTCCTTGACTATACTCCGCTTGCGAAGGTCTCTGTGTGAAACCCTGCAAAGGAGGAGTCTCCTTTTGGGATGTGACTGCTCCCCCTGGATGGCATTTGTCTGTAAGAAAGGGCGGCCACCCAGGGAAGCATTCCTGAATTACTTACCTTGCGGTTTCACACTTATGTTGCAAGTGCGACCGGTCTGATTAATTGGTGTGAACGTTCTAATGGGGCACTGGGGAGGTCCTCGTTCAGGAAACAAACGAGTCGGGGGAAACAATCCATGAGCGCTCCCCCTAGCCGGTGTTAACCTGCACGAATGGCGGCCAGCTGGAGGAGTGCTTATTAATTGTTTCCTCTGCGGTTTGACACTATGTTGCGAGGTGTGAAGGTTCTAAGCCAGCATTCTAAATGGGGTATCGGAGTCGTCCCCATTCGGGAGGCAAATTAATTCCCTTTCTGGATGCACTCCCGAATGGGTAGCGGGCAGAAGATACCAAAAGGTGGGGAAATACACACAATATCAGACAGGCAGTTCATGAACAGGCAGCGGTCTCGCCACAGTGACTAATCTGAAATAGCCAAAACTCTTTTTAGAAGTAGATGCTATCATCACTAAATGCAAAGTGAATTTCACATTTTTGACCAAAGTAGCCCAACTGGAAACATTCTCTAAGTCAGCCGTGCTTTCCTTTTATCTACTACTGGTCTTAAATGGACACTGTAGGCACCCAGACCACTTCAGCTCATTCAAGTGGTCTGGGTCCCCATTAGACTGCTTTTAGTGACTGTCAGACAGCCTCTAAAGGCACTTTATGATTGCTTGGCAACTTTTGGTCGCCTAACTGACACTGGACATCCTCACGCTCTGCATAAAGACATCCAGCACCAGTAAAAAACCCATAGGAGGTGAGGGGTAGGTGGCAGAAAGAGTTTGAGTGCTAGGAATACCGATTTTGTATTACTAGCACTATAGAATCCCTTTAAGTTTTAAACTCACTTTTTAGATTCTCATATTAGTGAATAATCATGTTTGTATATTTTTATTAGAAATGGACAGCATTGTGTTGACCACTTCAAGCTTGTTTGTTTTAAGTTCAAATGAACAGTGTAGTAAAAATAAATAAATACATCTCTCACAATGGACATAGTTTTGTCTCTGCTTCCAAAAGCATTTTGTGTAAGGCATTCATTTTTAGTTTTAACCATATTTTTTTTTTTTTT